>OY744523.1:46896096-47021096 GCA_963556195.1 Sepiola atlantica
TGTAAATGCATATGTTTAGTTTCAGATGAAACTAGGGTATGTAGCGAACGAGAACACGAACAGAGTTAGATATCTGGAAGCGAGTAATGAATGCAGTGTTCGCGTACTCTTTTTATATGATTGAAGACCACGGCAAAGATGTACATTTTCAATTGTTTTATAGAGAGAAATATGCCCTCACCTTAAGCCACTCTTGATTTACCTTTTTGTGTTCATTCAGCTACACACTCTCTTTATAAACAAAGCACATACAAAACACATGAACACACTACACTCTCTCTTTCAATTATGTTGTGTTAATGTATATATTCTCTTTTGCACTTCATATAAAATAACACTTTTATTGTAATACTCAGCGATTCGATATCTCGTTATCTCCTTTTCACACCTGAAGACATATTACCTTTTTCCCTGTAACGCTGTTTTCAATGCACAGTTGGTTAATTACTTCTCTTACTCCAGGCATCATGGGCAAATAAACGTCCACAATTAAACTGAACATGTTTCTGATTGCTACCTTGTTATCATGTTGTGAGATAGAGTATACATAGGTTTAAGCTCTCTATTTTATTAGAAATTGGCTGTAAAGAACAGAGGTTAGCATCTCCCACCATATTTCGAAGTCGATGTTAGACCCTCTATACAACGTTGAGGCGATATGCACACACACAGGAGAAGCGGCAACATAATTGTATTTATATAGCTATTATTAGATCTTTTAATGAGCACACATGTGTTTATATAGACAATGAAATAAATACGAAATAAAACGAATATTGCCGAGAGTCAGATATCAGGAAAAACAATTCTGGATAGATAGGTTTGGGCACACAACATTTTACGTAGTTAATTTATTTTATGCAAATCTATTGGATGCTAATAGTTTCAAACATCGTTGCTATTTTCTAATTAAAATCTAAACCTTCCAAAACTTGTATCACGTACACACGCACATGCACCCCCACACACACATCCACACCCATACACACACACACACACACACACATATATATATATATATATATATATATATATATATATATATATATATATATATATGGGAGGACTTGAATGCTTTCTAGACATCACCCTCGGGTGTATCTGGTCTCTATGTACAGGGTTTTGTCAGAGACCCTGACATGAGGATAACATTTATGTAAAGTAAACCCTGACAAAATATTAAAACAAATGGTGTGCTGTCTGCTCAAGCCATGCATTACGTCCCTCGAATTTCAAACGGGTGCAATCCCTCTATTAATAGATGACAGCTTCAAATAATAGATTAGAAGCTGTTAACTATAAAAAAATTAATGATAAAAATATAAAAACTGGCAGGCCGGCACCCAGGATTAAAAGGGCTCATCAACACCTTCATACACCAGGCGAGAAGATGTAAGCAATGGTGTGACCATTCGTGCCTCTAGTAATGTTGCTCCAGCCATGAAAGAGGTCAACCAGGATACGCTATCAGGCATTGAGGCAAAAAGGTCCTGGTCCCCTATCTTTATCAAATGTAGCAACACAAATTTAATACAAGAGGTTTCAAAGTCCAGCCATAGATTGTTGTTCAAAAGAAGGTGCTATTGTTTTGCTACCACGACTCAGAGTTTGAAAACATCCAATGGAATATTGGCAAAAAGAAAGATAAATATATATATATATATATATAGATATATATATATATATATATATATATATATATATATATATAGTGTGTAGATTTCAATTTTGCGTTGACAATGCGAATAAAAAAGCTCAATGTAATTTAAACAGAGCAAAACATAATTATTAAAAGTAAAAAGTATACACCCATGAAGGTTGTATACATTATAAATTATTTCGACCCCTAAAGTAAGTCTCCTCAGCCGTATCAACAACCACGTCAAACAAACTAATAATAAGCTTATTATTTGTTTTTTTGACGTGGTTGTTTATACATCTGAGAAGACCGAATTGATGGGTCGAAATAATTCATGATGCATACAACCGTAATGTATGTATAGTGTTTTACTTTTAATAATTATATATATATATATATATATATATATATATATATATATATATATATATATATATATATATATTCTCTTTTCTATATTTGTGTTACAGTCAACAAATTTCCAGCCTAATTACAATGTTTACTACTCTATTCAGGTGTAGTTTATTGCCAACATAGAAGTCCTTTAGCATGCCCTGTTTATGTATATTTCTAGGAAAGTGAATGTCTAGATACAAATTATTTTTAGGTAACACATAAGAAGACGAACTACACGATTATGCGACTAATCGGTAAGTATGTCGAATTTGTATTAAGTGGCGTATACCGTGCACGTTTTTCTTACGCAGAGAATATGAGAGTGTGTCGTCTACTTTGATATGGATATTAGTAAAATGCGACTAATGAAATACACCTTAAAAATATACTATTTAATAAACAGTACCTATAGAGGCAATTCTATTTTAGTACACCACTTTACTAATTTTTTTCAGGTTTTTTCAATACGATTCCTATGATCCTACTTCTGTTAGTATTCCATGATAAATGCCAGTATACTGAAACCATGTGCTCTTTACAGGGTAAAGATTAAAATTCATATACACTAAATGTACTAAAGCAAGGAAATTCACACATTTTTACACTTTGATTGTCATTAAGGGTATGCGAGCACAACAGGGCTATGTATTTACTGGTAGGAATTTTTCTTCAGCGAACCTCACACACTTCATACACTCATGCATAGAGATGTATACTGTAGTGATGTGATAATTAAATGAGTTGGTTGATATGTAGTGATACCCTTAATGACAATAAAAGTGTAAGAATTTGGGAATTTCCTTGCTTTTGTACATTTAGTGTATATGAATTTTCATCTTAACCCTTTTAAGAGCACATGATTTCAGTATACTAAAATTTATCATGGAAGGTCACTACTTTTGTAAAGGCTATGCCTCAAGACAATGGTAAATCTTAAGGTTTTTTTGAATTTTCTTGAAAACTAATGTAAAGGGAAAACTGAAATTAAAATGCCATCAAATAGACACTAAAACCTCTATATCTGCCAATAATCAACTGAATCCATCAAATAGTTGATAAGATACAGGGTGGCACACACGTACGTACGTACGCGCGTACGTACGTACACACGGATAACACAAAATCACTCCTGATCTTTCTGGATCTCTGGGTTGCCTCGACTAATGATGCTGACATTCTGCACACTTATAGAACCTATCAAAATAAAATGTTGTGCAAAGTTTTAAATAATTTGGTTTATTGGTTTTTGAGTTATGACTTATCAAAGAAATGAGATTTCTAGCATAGGTCGTTTTCGAAGTCTATTAAGGGATAGAGCGCTATCGCGCCTTCCTTGATTACTGTGTTACTATGATCCGTATTCTCTCCGTCATTTAGCAATTGCCAATTATTTGTTTAGGTTTCCAGTTTCCTTTAATTGTTTTTATTTTGTCTTTTTTCTTGCCTTTCTCGCCCAAAATTGTACCTATCTTTTTAAACACGACACAATCTATACCAGCTTGCCCCTTTCTATCCTCTAATCATCCGCTGTGTTCTCCGCTTTCTTGCTTGTTTTTAGCCCATGAAACCAGCCGGAAAACGAGTTGCACTGGATGCTTTTGTTTTAATTACTTAGGTCGTATTCCATGTTCGTGCATATTTCCTAGCGGACTATCTTCACAATTTTCTTTTTTGTGTTACTTTATATTTATTTCGGACTAGTTTGCTGCATTCAATTATTATGTAGACATATATTTCCTCAATTAGTAAATAGAATCTACCTTTAAAGCTTAATTGTTTATATTACTATTTATTTAATTTGTTTGATTTCGTTGCTTTATGCGGCCGTCAATAGCGATTCCGTAAATGAATAGTATTTATACAATAATAATATGTTTTAATAAAGAGAGTATTATTAAGAAGAACACAAAGCTTTTGCAGGACACCCTTGTTTATTGATTAAATGTAGAACGGATTATTTACGATGTTTAACTCTCGCTAACGTTTATATTCTCGATAAAGAAGCTGAGAGTCCACCGTTGCAATTCCTGGGCCTAAAATTCACAGGTAGCATACAATGGAAAGAATAAATATAAGATAGGGTGTCAAGGCTGCTACAAATTAGGTGTGCTAGACAACTTCTTACAACTGACAGTATCTTATATCGCGTAAAAGCCACACTCCAACCATACCTGGAGTATTGTTGTAAAATCTAACTTAGTGCAACATCCACTAGTCTTTCCTTCTATGACTAGGTCCAAATAAAATTCACTAACCACATATATTCCTTACTCTTCCCCTAAGATCGAACCCCTGACCCATCGCTATTTTGCATACTTATGCTTGTTTTACAACTACTTCAATAAAATGTGCCACGATGAACTTGCTGCTCTTGTGCACCCACGACGTAAATGCACTCAGCCAACCCGACAATTCATAACTGTGAACCCCCGCAGATGCCTGAGAGGATTCTACTCTAGTAGCTTTCTTCCATCGATCTGTCCCCGGTTTCTCGACTGTACCAACATGCATACATTTAAAACTAATGTGAAAAAACATTTCGATGCACAACACCTAAGCATATTTAGACAGTATACTCAAGCGTCAACATATATATGCTACGCTTGATTAATTTCACAAGAGTTCTCACATTTACTCGTAGCCAACAGTAAGTAACATTAATATAAAATTAAAAAAAACGTAAGATATGTTTTCTAGAAATGTAGTAAGAGTATCATATGGGATACTATTGGCGTAGTGATACACTAGCTTTCTATTTGATTAAAACAAAATATGACTCTAAGGAAACATAGGTGTTATGTAAAATATACAGGATAGTAGACACTTCAGAATTCGTACCCCACCGAAAAAACACAACATTTTAATTATATAAAACGAATCATAATTAGATTGTCTACCGTACCCGCATATAGAAAACGATTTCTAAGAGGAATGTTAACGTTAGCAGTATAGAAATATTAGAATTATTAGACAGTGTTCACAGAAGGGTGAGAAATGTAAAACAGTATACACACTTTGATAAATCCTTTTCATGCGTTAACTATATGCGGGTCCGGTAGAAGATGTTATTCTAGTTTGAGATATAGAACAACACAAATTTTAATTTTTGATTCTTTCAGTGTTTACGTTTTACTACATTTACTTAATTGTTATGTTTGTCCTAAGTTGTTTTATTAAATTTAGGTGTATTTGAACTTAATCGCATAGTTTACACGAGAAATACATAGATGAGATATATAGTGAATAAATGAATCAAACATGGAGACGATTATCTCGCTAGGCCTCATGTCCATCGATGCTGAACATATCTAAACTACTCTCCTTCCAATGTCATTAGCGAACGGTTGAGAAAAAGGGTCAACCACTAGTGCCACTCCCGCATCGTTTCTTGAAACGACCCACTCAACGATAGCACACATGAATAATTAAAACGATCCGGATTTCCAGTAACATGGAAACAAGTAAAGAACTTTCTTCTGAATTAATGAATAATTTATGAAGCTTAACGGAAACAGTTGATGGAAGTACAATTTGGAGAGTCTTTGTAATTAGATACACCCACCTTTAAAACGATATAATGCAGAACATGTTATTATTAGGGAAAAACATAAAGCCCCATCAATGCAAAGGCTTTGAAAGTATATCATAGTAAAAGTAAAATGAAATCACCTACCATGTATTCATATTGCAAGACCTGGTGGCAGAAATTAAACTGACTTCTTAGGGACTAAACTAAGGGTTAAAAAAAATTCAGCATGCACAAGAGAACATTCATATCTCTCTCTCTCTCTCTCTCTCTCTCTCTCTCTCTCTCTCTCTCTCTATATATATATATATATATATATATATATATATATATATATATATATATACATATATATATAAATATACGTGGATGTGTGTGTATTTATATATATATATATATATATATATATATATATATATATATATAAATATACGTGGATGTGTGTGTATTATATATATGTATATATATATATATATATATAGATAGATAGATATATCAGTAAAAAACACATTAGAAACAGTCTATATGTATATGTATATATGTAGTACAGAAGATCAGAACAACTCCGGGGCAGTCGATCTCAAATCTAAACAAAGGGACTCTATAGTTGATATCCTATGCTGGGCTCAGTACAACCTCTGTTAATGTTTTATTATTCATTTGAAACCGACGTTACCGACGTTGCGCTGATCTTCTGTAATCAAAGGAGGCGCGAGAGCGCTCTATCTCTTAATATACTTCAAAAACGGCATATGCTAGAAATCTCATTTTTTGATAAATCATAGCTCAAAAACCAATAAACCAAATTTGTTAAAACTTTGCACAATTTTTTTTGATAAGTTCTATAAGTGTGTAGAATTTCAGCATCATTAGTCAAGGCAGCCCAGAGATCAAGCATGTTAGGCATGAGTTTGTGTGATCCGTTATTACGTACGTACGTATGTGCCACCCTGTATCTCATCAACAATTTGATGCATTAAGCTGATCTTTGGCAGAGATAGATGTTCTAGGGTCTAGTTGATGGCATTTTAATTTCAGTTTACTATATACCTACGTTTTGCAGAGAATTCCAAAAAACCTTGAAAATAACCATTGTATTGAGGCATAGCCTTCACCAAAGGAGTAACATGCCATGAAAAATGCCAGTATACTGAAATTATATGCCCTTAATAGAGTTAAGATGAAAATTCATATACACTAAATGTACAAAAGCAAGGAAATTCCCAAATCGTTACACTTTTATTGTCATTAAGGGTATTCGAGCACAACAGGGCTATGTATCTTAATGGTAGGATTTTTTGTTCAGCGCACATCACACACTTCATCCACTCATGCATAGAGATTTATTCTGTAGTGATGTGATAATGAAATAGTTTGGTTCATATGTAGGCATACCCTTAATTAATGGCAATAAAAGTGTAACAATTTGGGAAGATCCTTGCTTTTATAAATTTAGTGTATATGAATGGCCATCTTAACCCTATTAAGGGCATATGATTTCAGTATACTGGAATTTATCATGGAATACATATATAAATACAATATACGCTCTTATTTTTAATTTTCTTCATAATCGTGGACCTTTCTGGGATTCTCCATTACACGCTTTACACATACACACACACACACACACACACACACACATATATATATATATATATATATATATATATATATATATATATATATATATTTGTCAGTGATATTATAGAACATATTATGAATATATTTTCAAATGATATTTCACACGATGGTGCCACAGGAATATCATCAACGATCCCAATACGATAATACATGCTTAATATTGGAAATCGATCATTAATATAGGGCAGGTGTCTCATACTATTGTATATTTATTTTTCAAACTCAGCTTTTCAAAATCATCATTATTAATACGGTTTACAATTTATAGCAATGAGATACTAACATTAAAAAAAATAAAATGCTAGGTTAATATGAATAATTATGATTATTTTCTAATATCATTAAAATGTATTTTTTAAGGATTGAATATTGTTATGATCTCTGTGAGGCTTTAGTGATCTCAACAATTAGTATCATCTTTTAAATTGATTACTAATTTCTTCTCTATCTTATGTTTGAATTATTCATATCAACACTTGACACATTGTTTAGAAGACTCTACTTTTCCTCTTGAATAAATAATAGCACAGTCTACTAATTTAATAACTGCGTTTTAATTTAGTTAATTACATCACAGTCATGCACTTAAGATATGCAGTATATAGCAGTACATTTCACTAATGATGAGTATTTTAAGAATTACTTTGTAAAAAAATAGGTATATTTTAACTATATAATTAGGGGTGGGGCGTAATGGGTGAACATTTCAGATTCATGCGAGTAGTAGTTTTATGTGTTCATTTATACATAAATAACACTAAACTATCAAACATTTTGAAAATTTTGCAAAATTCAGAAGATGCAGGCAGCAAATAGCCGTTAGGGCTCCACGGGACTCACACTCCATCATTTTTCTGGTAAAAAGTGGTTTCATGCGACATTGCAGGTCCTAAAACATCCTCAAAAGCTATGAATGAATATAGATGGTTAAATCTGATATAGTACTGTAATTTTGGACCATTTTCAGGCTGTAAAAGAACTAGTGGAAAATAGCCCAAATGAGCCAAAATCCTCCGTTAAGCAACTTAATTGGTGGCACAATCCTCTACAATGGTTATGAATGTGTGTAGATAGTTGAAACCTTTGTAGTGTCGAAACCATTGCATTGTATTATATTCAAGCAGTTTAATAACAATTACTTTCTTTCGTTTTCAGTTAAGTTCAGTTCAGTTTAGTTGAGAAGATAGGATGAGTGGAACAAAGTACCAGTACGATGATTGGTATTTCACTTATGCATAAATGAACACAAAAAAATACTACTCGCATGAATCTGAAATGTTCACCAATTACCTCCCACCCCTAATATAATATATGTTATGCTTCTTCAACATCTTACCAGAGGTGTTTCCTTAAAGCGAAAGCTATAGCTTATACGTTCCTGACATTTTCAACTGTAAATACAGTAGCGTCCAAAATTAAAGAACAAAAATAAAATCACCCTAATATCAAATAAATTGTATTTTAATATTTGTCAAACTGTCACGACATATGTAAATCATGCAGTTGGACTTTTACTGAGATTTTCAGATGAATACCCATAATATTATCAAAGTTATCCACCATTATACGTATTTCGAATGTCAAAAATTAAGGAACATTAAAGAAAATATAATTGTTTAAAGTTTAAAACAGAAGGGTTTTTTGTATAAATGAATGAAAATAAATAGTCTAAACTGTAATTATCATCACTATTACAAGTCACGCAATATCAATCATGTCTAAAAGAAATAACACTGATTTAAGCGGCAAAGCAAAAATCGTCAAATTAAAAAAAGAAAAGTTGACAATAGAAGAAATCGGAAAAGGTTAAAACAAAGTGCTGTAAGCGGAATTCTCAAAATCTATAAACACACTGGCAAGTTTAGTAACACAAAGAAACCTGGTATACCATAAGGACAACGCCAGAAGAAGGCAGAGTTATACACCGCTTAGTGTTAAAATACCGTTTCCTTAAAGCTGGCAAGTTTTCTAAACAAATGGAAGGTGTCACGAATGTTTCACGACGAACTGTGTCCAGAAGGTTGCACGAAATATGTCTTTTTGCAAGATCTTTTAAGAAACACCCGCTAATAAGTAAATAAACAAAGCAGCTAGATTGGCGTTCGCAAAAAGCATGTTATATGGTCGGAAGTAAATTGGAAACAAGTTTATTTCGGTGACGAATCGAAATTTAATGTATTTGGCAAACAATTTGTTAGAAGAAGAAAAGGCGAAACTTTTGATCCTAGCTGCATAAAAAAATGTTAAATTTGGTGGGCGTAGCATGATGGTTTTCGGCATGATATCATCGCAGGGTACATCACCACGTGTACGCTTAAATACTAGAGTAAATGCCACTGTATAGAAGAATGTTTTAGAACATTATGTTTTGCCAGTGTGGCTCAGTTCTGGTATCGAAAAGCCTGTTTACTACAGGATAATTCTCCCTGCCATAAGGGAAAGCTGGTCATGAATTATTTGGCTGATTAAGAAGTTAAGGTACTTGGCTGGCCAGATCAGAGTCCTAACATACACCCTATAGAAATATTTTTAAGTCTCTAGGATATACTGTTATGGCAAAGAATCCGGAAAACATAGAAGACTTGTGGCTTAAATTGAAAGATGAATGGGCCAAGATAACTGTGGTCTAATGTCAAGATTTAGTAAAATCCTTCCGTCGTAGATGCGCAGCAGTTATTGAAAACAAAGGTGAGAGTATCAAATATTAAATCTTATTTGCCTTTTAATGTGATTTAGTTAAACATGATATTTAGGTCTTTAATTTTGGACACCTGAAATCTGTAAAATGGTAGATAACTTTTAAAATATTCTTTTAGTGCATCTTAAAGTCTCAGTAAAAGTCACACTACATACTGTTTATATTCAGTGAAATTTTCACAAAAAAATGATATATAATTTTAGATTTATTTAGATTCAAAAGATTTAATTGCTGTTCCTTAATTTTGGACAGTACTGTACATTATTCGACTTTTAACTCCTACAATTTGCCTCTGTTATTTCACTTCTATTTTAGCATGAGTCTATATAAAAGTTGCTCCGCTCCTACATATAAACCACTTGTCATTGCGATATATATATTATCAGCATGGGAAGCAAGAATTACTTCTTTGCAATTTCGCATATATATTGTTAAAATTAATATTTTTAAGCGACGGGTTTTAGAAGAAAACCAATAGCACGAGTCTATTATTGTCACATGATATTTTTAAACCACTGTCAATGGTATGTGTCGCTTTTGAATAGCTGAATATTAAGCATAAATTGCTTTAGTCTGCAACAACATACACACTGTGTTGCGGCTTATCATGCTTGAGTGTCACGATGAATTCAAGCACCTAAGTATTGCGAATACCTTGAATCAGGTGCGGCTTTATGAATGTTTGATCCCACAGGTGAGACAGTCCGTTAACACTGCAATATCAGAGTGTATATTGTCCATAAAGTTGTATTTGTACCGTGACTATAAGGGGGGAAGTTGGGTCTTGAGGAATGGTAGATAAATGGGATAGTTAAAATTACATAGTGAGACATCGCATTCTCCTTGCAAAAATAACCATCTGACTAGCGTTATACTCATTGATTGTTACGCTAAATCCAATCACCTTAGTATTGCCTCCTTCTGGGGATTTGCAGAGTAATGTAGGGCATACCCATTTCTCGAAACGTCAAATTGTATACGTCTCGTGGTAAACTCCTCAGTATAATTGTAATGATCAGAAACGCACAAGACATCGATGTAAGTATTGTATTCATAAGCCAGGACTCTTTCCCATATAGATGAATGTTTCAAAAGAGTACAGTCCTTTTGCGACCCTCTCAGATCACCACAGTTGGTATTACGGAAACAGAGTCGATAATTAATTTTAGACAACATGCGCCCGCACTCACGGTGAATTGATTTCAGCTCCTGGGAACTATTACATGCCATAACAAACGTGTACGCATAAATATAATTGTTAAGCATATGAGTGCACACCTTCTCATGGTAACGCGCCGCGTGTGATTTAGCACATAGTTCAATATAAATGGGGAGCCATTAAACCCAATGAAGGTGGAACAGTAACGATAGCAAAGTAGCTGATTTTGTATTGATAAGAGAAAACAAAATCTATTCTTATGTTTTTCTGAAGACAACTTTATCCTCAAGAATGTCAATCAGATATCGCTCAGCAACACGTAATTGTTAAAACGAAACAGTAAAAATAGAGGTTTATACGAAATAGCCCTACTTAGTTGTCAGTAAGCAATTCAAAACAAGCAGTATTTTGGTCGTAGATTGTACACTTTTATTGGATATTGGTCAGGTATCCACATGTATTTATTATATTCAGTGGGGTTCACATTTATGTTTCTATTACCCCTTCCCTCTCTTGCTCTCAAAAAGCTTGCAAGTAATCATCATAGTGGTTGCTTCGCTCAAATCGCCTAATAACTCAAGCCAATAGTCATAGTCCCACGGAGTGATTTAAACAAAACACATGTAGTTTGTGTTCTAACGAAGGGAGTTTCACGTAATAACAATGGTTTACAAATTGATGGTCCGATTTAAAATTTATTTCTGACCGTATTCAAATAGGTTACTTTTGCCAGTAAGTCTGAGAGCCTTGATTGAAAACAGTTGTTGAATGTCACTACTCCTGAATGAGTTACATCATGGATCAGAATACTAATGTTTGTGGGGCAATATCAAATTTACCAGCGAAGAAAAACAAAACGTATTTTGGGAATTACGTTTGTATAATCTTCTGCATAGACAATCTGGCGCAAATACAATGCTCTCTTTAAAAGGTATAATATTTTTGTGGGTTCTCAAGCAGAAACTCGAAGAAATTGAATCAGATGCAATATCTGGTTAAACTGAGTCTGAGCAACACCCAACACACCAGGGAGGTTCACAATACGTGCATTAGTTTCAACCCCAGCAGCAATAGAATATCCGTGGTCCCTTAAGTTATAAATGCCCTGACCGAAGTTCGAAAATTCCAGTTTCATATACAATAAATTGTTAATTAACACAGTTAGATGCCACACGTTACCAAGAAGCAGTTCAACTTCTATAACTACTTACCTTAGTTTTTTGTAAAGTGCCCAGATATGTACTGATAGCGTACTCAACGCTGATAGGCAACAGGATTACATTGGAGGGATTCCAAAATATCACGTGAGAAATGTAGGACCGACCCAGCTGTGTTGATGCACGTGTTCCTAACATATTCGCTTGATAAACAATCTTAACACAAGGTATTGTAGTGGCAAGACAACACAGTATCTACAAGGTGTATACAATTATTCACCGTTACCTAGACAATAAACAACAGAGTGAGTCTCCCTGTCACAAACGTGGCATAATTGAAGCGCCGATTTTCGTATCATTGTATCTTTGTAAGTAACATACATCACCCCCCTTTCTTTAATGCTCTTAACTCTGTTCTCAACAAATGTACTTTTTCTGTTCATTGTGTCTGAGCATAACCAATCTGAGCAACAATCGCGACAATTATTTATTTAAATTGTTCACGAGAAAATGTGAATGATTGTGTAGTAAAGCATTCAAAGTACCCCAAAACAAACAATATTTCCATACGAGTTTCGAAGGTATTTACTTACTATAGTGGTCTAAGCGTAAATATTACACCCTTAATTCAACTAGAGTGTTAATTAGGTCGTTATAACTCAGTAACATGTCTTTCAGTGTAGGGTAATTGGAGTGATATTGTTGTATTAAATCTATTTTTTAATTATGCAGGTAGCTTCTGGAAAACAATCGGACACATTAAAACGTGTCCAGCAGTACTTTCTTCGAAAAATCTAATATAAAATTGTTCTTCAATTCATATCAGTACGTATTAATATTTCTAAGGGACATTTTAAGCCCTTCGAATATTGGATCATGCCTAGGCTGCTGGATCTAGAATCCTGAAAGCCTCACTTTATTCCAGGTTGTCACAATACTCTGTGTGATAACATTTGTAAATAAATTGAGAAATGATTCTTGACCGTAAGGTACGTTCGTCGCTCGATCTTACAGAAATGATGCAGCCGCAGCAGCTGTTTGAGAAGGAAAGGAATTACCTCTTTAACTAAACCAAAGATTATATTCAGGTATTGGTAAGAGATTTGAATGGAATCCGTGGCGATCAGTGGATAGTCCGTTCTAAAAGAAGAACATATACATATGATATGGTATGATTACGAAATGACAGCCTCTGATTAGACTTATAATCCTTGAGGGGCATGCTTAATACTATAACCTACGTACTGTGTCTACCCTGAATAAAGTGCGGCTATAAGGAGTCTAGATCCCATAGGCTAGACATACCGTAAACACTTTAATGTCGGAGTGTATGATGCGCAGGAAGTTTAATTCTGTATTTTTAGCGAACCCTATAATGTATTGCTTCCTAATGAAAAACGTGAAATAAACAATATCCTATTTACATACGGGTGTTGGTTTTACTGGTCACCTTTGTATGAACACTACGTAAAAAGAGATGTAAACTGTACCTGTAAGTATTTACCTGCTTAAGCATTCGTGCCTTACATATGGAAATGTTAGAAAACATGGCTGTACGTTTTTCCTTATTAGCATTTCCCGATTCACCAACTCATACGGCATCCCGAGCTATATTTATAGCGACAATGCCCAACATTCCATAGCTGCTGAGAAGCTCCTGAAATAAGGGTATGCCACTAATGAATACAACAATTCGTTTGGAACTTACCAAATAAAACATTTGGCAATTCCCCATCACTCCGTTTTGTTTGACAGTGTTTTGCAGTGACTTATTCGTACAGTGAAATCGTACCTGGACATATCTATTTGATGTTAAAGTGAGGATTATTTTTCTGATATTCAGAACGTCATAACGGATTCAGAACGATATATGTGCATCAGATTCAGGATTTCTTCATATCTCCCAATAACCTTCATAAACTCTCGTAAACATGTTGGGATCATAATATTGAAACTTAAGGATAGCATCAGCAGTGGCGGACGTCCTAACCATAAGTCGATGAAAAAACCAGAGGGACGAAATAAGATGCTGATGAAGTTTGAAATGTTGTGGTGTCATGAATATCTCCTCAATCTGTAATAGACTTACAGGATCCGATCAAAAAAAAATGTCGTAACTTGATGATCATTTTTTAAGGTCGAAAGCTTCAAACGTTAAGGCTTGTTTATTTACTTTAGAGAAGAAACACCGGCATCGTATTTGACTATCCACGTTCTATTATATATATATATATATATATATATATATGTATATATATATATATATATATATATATATATATATATATATATATATATATATATATATAATAGAGTTTATGTATCTGTCTGTCTGTCTGTCTTTCTGCATGTCTGTCTGAAGCCGAAACTCGATCAGAGTAGTTTGACTATTTACTAAGACAGCCAGCTTCATTATATACTACTACAAAATTGCCGCAAACACTATGCGCATTTCTCAATTTACATAATTGATTTTCAACTTCTAATCAATTAGTATTCGATAAAAATACACTCATTATTGTTTTCTTCAGATGTCTACATGTATTTACGCTATTTTGCCCGCTAATAATCTTACTTATGAATTATAATTATTTATTTTATTATGTATGTATATATATTTATATATATGTATATATATATATATATATATATATATATATATATATATATATATATATATATATATATGAAATGAGTTACGTAGTTATTTTATCTACGCCCACCTAATTGAACAGTGTGCGTAAATCCATTAAAACGGTCACCTCCCTCTCTACGGGCGTGTTATTTCAAATGTAAACAAAACGCTGGC
This sequence comes from Sepiola atlantica, assembly GCA_963556195.1. NCBI lineage: Eukaryota > Metazoa > Mollusca > Cephalopoda > Sepiida > Sepiolidae > Sepiola > Sepiola atlantica. The sequence goes on from OY744523.1 coordinate 46,911,125, forward strand.
ATTTAAACGGGTTACTTTAACACTGACTTATTTTATTAAAATTGTCTAAGTTTATTTATCTTCTTAATCTTATTAGGCATTATGTTTCAAAACACAAATTTATTGAATCAAATGATTAATTAAAATAATAATTGATTTAAAAGTTACTATTTTAATAAACACACACCCATCATAATGAATTTAGTTTAGGTACACTTTTATTTTCGATAGCATTAAGAACACTATTCGCGTTTACTGCATTTTATTTTTCAATAGTTTTATTTTAGAACAACCTTCTTTTCCGATTTGTTACGCCCCTCCGTCAAATCAGTGTGGGCGCAAGACGAGCGCGTAAACTAAAATGTAAACAAAACGCTGGCATTTACCGTCTTACTTTAACTTACTCTGTTAAGCTTTTATTTAAAAATTGTTTCTATTATTCCATGTTTTATTTATTAAAATAAAGATGTGATTTTTTTTTCTTTTCTGTCAACCAAAAAACTAAAACATTATACTGGAAAACAATATAACTGATTTTAGAATCCAATTGTTTAATTAAAAAAACGATCATTAAACAAACATCTACACCCACACATTCTAACGAATTTCATTAAGGAAAACTTTCTTTCCGGACCATACACATAACTAATCGTGTTCACTGTATTTGAGTGTATGGTGCTTTTACACTATAGGACCCGCGCTAACTTTGACTCTTTCGTTAGGGTCGGGTCAATGTCAAAGTGGGGGTTAGGGTTAGGGTTTGGGTCATAGTCCAAGTCAGCACGGATCCTACAGTAGTTTTTTAAATTGTTGATTTTAACAATTTTATTGGATCAAATTGTTTAATTAAAATAAAAATTGATTTAAAAGTTACGACTTCAAAAAACACACACATTGTAAATAATTTAATTTACGTAAACTTTTTCTCCAGAGCATTTAACTAACTAATCGTGTTCGCTGTATTTGATTGTTTTACTATTTATTTTTTTGTGTTTTCTTTTTTAATTAAAATATTTATATGTATGGGGGAGGATGAAAACAAAATTTGGGAGGAGGGCGGTCAGAAAATTGTTTATTTCTTTTCTTAACTTGAAATGTACTATGTATGGGGGAGGGTAAATAAAAAATATTGAAGGGGGTGGTGTCCAAAATGTTGTTTCTTCATTTGTTAAACTAAAACTACTTCTATTCATGGGGAAGGGTAATACAAACACCGGGGTGGGGTCGAAATTTGTATTTTCATTATTTTAATCTTAAATATTCTTGGTCATATACAAAGAATATCAACATCTAAGCACCCAAGAAATATTACTGAGACTCCATCGGTGTACACGTCAGCGTTCCTTTCTGACGCGGCATCCTAGCAAAAATATGCGACCGGAGATGGAAATAAATAAACGGGAATTACAAGGCTACCGAAAGTAAACACAAGGTTCACTTTCTACTTTCTGTATTTCAATTTCTTTATAATATATTTAAAATAGAAGTGTTACATGTTATATATGTATATACCATATTGTACTGTGATTTACATTGTGGTGTATTTTCTGGTAATAAAAATGTTCTGCGTGGTTATGTCTACATATGCTAAAAGAGTAATTACCTTACACAGAGAGTAAAATGACCACCATTGCCGGAGAATACACTTCGTGTTTATTTTCTTCACATTAGCACATTAGTTTAATCATGATTGTATATCTTTTCCCTGTAATTCGCTTGTGGAACCTTCAAGTAGTTATCGGGGCGTTGCTACTCCGTTGGTTTCGTTTCCTTATAATACGAATCTGTCTTGAGATAAATGGCCTATACATCTTACTTATACTGTTTATTTCAATGTTATTCAATTCACTAAAATAAACGGGCAGCTTGTAAATAGCTACGTAAACCCTGGAACGCTTTTATATAACCAAGTTCGCATTATATGTTATTCAATCAATTATTGGCTATAAGTGGCATTTATTTACTGATAGCCATAACTACGGAGTATTTAAACATATCATACATTTGCATATCTATCGATTTTACAACTAATGTGGTGATACTGAGACCCCGTTTATCATCTAATATAACTTATATGTCCTGACCATAACGCAACTGTAGGCGCACAGGATGTTTTATACAGAAACACATGCGAGTGTTCTGGTAAATCCCATCCTTAATTAATGCGAATAAACATGTTACACATTTCCAACAGAAGAAAGAGAAACCAGGGAAAGAAAATGCAATTAAGAAAACATAAACACACCTTTACACATTAATAGACAGGAATACACATACACACCCAGTTATTTACTCACTCAAGGCGATTGTCAATCTATTGAATTATCATTTAAATTAGACTGTTTTCGTGAAAGCACTTAGACACATTGTTATCCAATTTCACGCTCTTTACAATGATATTAAGTGAGTGGAGATTGCGGGAATTCTATAAAAATTCTCCGTAAATTCAATCAGCGAACCGCCTATTTTCTGCAGACACGTCGGTTCTATTCTAAGTTTAAACAATTCGGTTTTACGTTCTATAGCGCCATGTCGAGGAATTAGGTAGACATTATATAGATGTGGCAATCTTTTCATTCTAACAATTTGCTAAATCATCTTATTCATTGATGTGAAATAATAATATTGGATCATATATTAAAATAAATAAAGAATAATAACATATAGCATATAGTGTAATTGCTGTTTCTGGGTATCTGCTAATCTATCTAAAACGTTTTGTACTTGGCATTTTATTCGTCAAAACAAGGGGGCAACATTAAAAGTGCCTGTTACACGTTTCATAGGTATTACGTTCGAACAAAGACTAGTTAGGTATTCTACAGCCCCATAAATACACAATGTTATACACGAATATGAACACACAGGGATAACTGCTGAGACCAACTCAAAGTCATCATCTTTTATAAGAGTAAAAGAGAAGGTTTCTGTATTCAACTTTATACGAAATCATTTCGAAAACAAGAAATATGATCAGAGCTTACCCTGAGATAAAAAGTACAGAACAATCTTACTTCTTTAAGAATTCGTTGTACAGTTACATGTTAAATGCATATTACTGCAAAAATTTCAATAAAACAATATATATATATATATATATATATATATATATATATATATATATATATATATATATATATTGCGACATACCATAATTAATACAATTTCTATTTAATTTCGGTCATATTAGATTAAGATACAATTCAGAAATTGAATTAGAACATACCGAAATAAACATTATAATCTGGAAAGCAGATATCAGATTAAACATGATTCGATAAGCCTCATGACCTCTCTTTTACAATCAATGTCTCTATCTGTATCTGTCTCTCTTAATATATACATATGTATATATATATATATATATATATATATATATATATATATATATATATATTATAAAGTAATGTGTTTTGCTTTAAATTAAATAACCATAGAATATACACCGAACACTTCCGATGCAAACCTTCTACATGCCCCACTTATAGGATAACCTTACACATTTAACGTGAAATAATGCTTACATTTTGTCTTCGTTTACAACTATTCCGAATAAACTGCTTTTCACTAATACGTATTCCTACAAAGAAAAGTGGATGAAGTTTTACTGACTCTCTATCTACTACGAATACATCACAGCTTGTATAGCTCCCATACATAAAAACGCTAGACTGGCCTGGAAATAGACGCTCATTTTACATTAAATGTATATAGATACCTGATTCCCTTGTTGATTTTGAAATAACAGGATTATCAAGGTTTTCTCAGAAAATTTCCTGAAAAGATATAATCTTGTTTAGGGAGATAGCGGAGAAAGTTAATCTACGATCATACCAATTTTGACAAATCATTGTTACTAGACCTTTTTTGTTATTTATAAATGAGAATATTGAACAAAGGGTAATACACATCATTGTACTATAACACTCATGGTAGTATTGGGGCATTTTTTGCAAGTATACACAGTATACTACGGTGACATCCAACAATGAGGTTATGCATAGTGGATGATAGTATGACAAGAGAATAGATAGTGCACTGCATTCCCAAGAAAATAAGGTACTCCTTGGAAGATGCTATAATGAGGAAGACCCATATACTATGCTTCGCCCCCCACAAAAAGAGGAGGTAATGTCCGGGAAAATATATCATTATTATATATAAAGTATTTTAAAAGTACACGTTCTATCGTATTTACTAAGCATAACAAGGTTTGACGTTGATATCGTTACGATAAATGTGACATATTTCGCATTAATTCATGTATTCATTAGTATGTTTTCGTGTTTTTAAATGAAACGGAATTTTGCATTTTATACTCGCCTTAAATATGGGTTATTTAACTTTGATACTTTTTGAATATATATTATTTTTAAAATAATATATTATTATTCAAACCAGAATGTATATGACCCTCTGGATTTAAACACTAGATTTGCTTTAGTATTAATATAACGAGAAACACGTATAATTTTCTACCGAGGAACGCTCATTAGATACTGCAATACATATATTATAATCACTGACTTTGTTTTATTAGAATTAATGATACATCACTGTATAAAACTCGGGCCTTGCATACAGAGGGTGCAGTTAGGTGGAAAGCATGTCATTTTTTTACGTATAAACTTTCAAATAACATATGCATACACTGCAGCAACATCGGACTATTCGGTTATACATTACAGTTATTTAAGTGCAGCTAATGTTACACGTTTTCAAAAGAATTGAAAAATCTTAATGTTTGTGTTAATAAACCATTGCTTGCTGATGAAAATTAGTAATATTCAAGCGAGGCAGTTGCTAAATAAGTGTAATTCAGAAACAACGGTGAGTACAGTATGCTTGTATATAAAACTTGTCTGACAGACACACATGACAAAATTAGCCAGGTCTTTTAGAAAGCATACACAAGTCCTCAAACAATTTTGGTCGATCGTAAATTAAATTTCACTGAAATAGCACAAGAGTTGAATAGGCCGGAAGACATTTTTTAATCATTCTAGATAAACATTTGTCAATAAGAAAGTCGTAGTCGCGTTTCCTCACAATCGTTAAAATATTACGCGTAGATGTCCATGGTATGTTTAAATGAAACCCAAATAAGTATTCTATTCAATATATTCAATGGGCTTACGATATACATCAAGCACTTCACTTCGGGGTTAAGATAGTAGCCAGTGTAGTTGATCTCATCAGGGAAAACCATTAAAATCGACACTTATATTAGCACTCAAAGTGTTGGCTTCCGTATGTTTTAATCCGCAAACTATTTTGTTCATCGATTACGTTGTAACTGGTATAACCAGAAGTAGAGAATATTACGTAGTGTTATTCGTTTATTTAAAAAAGAACACTCCAGAAAACGACAAGAAATGTTGAAGATATGAATTAAATCGACTTTTTTTCAAAAAAGTTCTTGTTGTTAGATAGGTCCGGGACTTATTTAGGGATACTCTATTTAAAACACGAAAAACAAGAACACAAAATTAAATAAATATTTTTCGCAATTAATGTTTTATCTTGTTGCTAGTTACGTGTTAGCCATGCATGAAAGAACTATCTATTCTCGCTTACTGCATCCTTGCAATAAGTTTACTATATATGTTTAGTTGATAAAATAGAGTTTTAATTTAAGTCTTCTACTGATAGCCGTGCCCGTATAGATTGGTATTAAGGAACCCGGGAAAATAAAAAAGAGAAGGTGAAAATAAAAAGAGGTTATGGAAAACGAGAATGATAAATGAGAAAACACCGAGGTGAAATAAAAGAAATAAAGAATTGAAGAAGACGAATAAGAAAAAAAATCACAGAAAGCAACCACCCAATGGTAGATATTATATTTCTCTGATGAAATAATTTAAAATGATTTACAAAGTCTAACAATAAATTTCAAGAAAACAAAACTGTTTGTGTTTAGAATCTACTAGGAAAATATATTTGTTTACCTGATAGCCATTAGTATAGCTGTTGTAGAGGGTAAATATTAATATATGTCAGATACTTATTAGTTTACCAGAAAAATTATATATCCATTAAATTTAGATTGAAGTTCGTCTCGGTTTATCAATAACGGGAACCCCTATTAATCCTACTGAAATCATGACTGATACTTTTCATACAATAACAAATTCATCAAATATTACGCATGAAGAGTTCTTGCCAATTATGCATTGTCATAGAAAGAATGGTATATGAATCTACGGCTTCTGATACTGCCTCCACGTGTACACTTACTTACAAATATAAAGATCATGTATTAAACAGATATCTGTGACTACATTAAACATAATAATTCGACTTAAAAAATACAGAAAAGTATTTGAGCAAACATTTTATCATCAATATTTACACAAGTTATCGTTCTACTTCATTTTAGTACGATATTAGAAGATTAAAGTAATAAATAGTTGATTAATATATTTATTTAATCAATCTGACTTTCATAATAAATTACTAAGTAATATCGATTCGGATGCGTAAGAAATTATTCATATATGTCTGTTACTAATTGTAAGTTGCTAATTTTTATAAAGATCGGTTCGAGTATTGTAATGTTTTTCTAATTTTTTGGAGAATGTATTACTATCGTGTTATCACCTAGAATGCATCTTACATTAGATGACAGGCGGTTATTTTTTAGTAAATGCGTGTAAAGCTAGATGGTAAACTATGTATGGTTAGTCAACGAGATAAGGTATTTGTTGTAAAACCAATCAAGCTATGAGCTTAATTAGTTTAACTGGAGTTGCATTCTCACAAATATCATTTCAACGTTCTTTGTAATATAGTATTCTTTGTAGTACAAATGTTTTTACTACAGTATGTTAGGTCAACATTTTTTCTGTAGTAAACACTGATGCTTTCATTTTAAATTGGGGATATTCATGACTGTCCTATATATTAATGATGTTTTCTTCTAGCCAAAAGTGCAAGTTAAAGTTATTACAATTGTATATCTCAGTATAGTTTGAGTTATATTTTTGGATATCATTACGCCAAAAAACGGGCCCTGTGTACACTTTATGTGATATCTCCTTTATTTATTCACCAATAGCCCTTATTGTACAGGACATGGCAGAATCAATGACCGTGAGTACACCAGGACCTCAGTGGGAGCTGGGACAAAGTATACACTGTGTTAAATTTTACTACCAAACTGGCTCGTTTAAGAAAACCCAGGACAGTTTCATGCATCAGTTCGAATGTGAAAAGGCTCCATCCAAAAGCAGAATTCAGAAGTGGGTGGACAACTTAGAGAAGTATGGGATCGTGGAGAACTTCAACGCTGCCAGTGAGAACCGTCCAAGCCACTCGGGACGTCCCAAGAAGCGGACAGCCGAGCTGGTCGAAAGTGTGAGAGGGTCTCTCCAGGAGAGTCCGAAACGCTCTGTGCGTAAGCAAAGTCAGTCCCTCGATATCTTAGGTGAGACCTGCAGGAGAGTGCTGGTGAACGATATCAGGGCTTACCCATACAGAATACAGACGCTGCAGACCCCTACAGTCTCAGACAAGAAGCAGAGGAGCGCTATGGCAGTCAAGATGCTCTATAAGATCGAGGAGACCCCAGGTTTCCTTAACCTCCTTTGGACCTCAGATGAAGCCCACTTCCATCTTGACGGAAAGGCGAACCAAACGACAAATGTCTTCTGGTGTACTCCAGCCCCAATTAATTAGCCACCAAGCCCCTGCACTCTCCTAAGTGCACGGTGTGGGCTGCAATCATCATCGGACCAATCTTCATCGAAGAATCTGGCGCAGCAGTGACAGTCACCATGGAGCGGTACGGGAGGTCTTCAAAACCTTCAAGAGTGAGCTCCAGAACCTCTACCCGTCGCCAATGAGCAAGTTCTAGTTCCAGCAACACGGAGCAAATTCTCTAAAACCCCAAACCTGTCCCGAGATTAGCTGTAAGAGAACTTCGGAGGCCGAGTGATTAGTCTCACGACTAATTTTGAGTGGCCACCCTATAGCCCGGACGTAAGGCCCCCAGATGTTTTCCTTTAGGGCTATCTTAAGGAAAGAGTGTACGCAGGGAAACGCAGAAATATCATGGAACTCAAGGAACCCATAAGGGAGGAGATGAGAGCCATTCCCAATTCAGTATGTAAGAACGTCATAGACAACTTCGTTCTGCGCCTCAAGAAATGCACGGAGCTAAATGGAGACCATCTAGAAAACATGCTGAAGAACGGAGATAAAAAAGCCAACGACCCTAGTGTTTTGATGTGATGTTTTGACTATAATGAACTAGTTATGAACAACACTTCATTTCATTGGGACGAAACACTAAGAAACGGCGATTAATTAGAGTTGGGGCCCGTTTTTATGGTCACCCTGTATTATTATTATTATTATTATTATTATTATTATTATTATTATTATTCGTATTAGTATTTGTATAGATTCTGATAGAATAATTAATACATAAAATGTAAACTCAGAAAAGTCAATTCTGCTATGTTTAATAATGTTTGCTTCCCTCCCGCGCTCTATCTTCCTCTTTCTATCTTTCTCCCTCTCTCTATCTCCATATCTCTCTAACTTTTTTTCTCTCTCATTTTGTATACATATATATATATATATATATATATATATATATATATATATATATATATATATATATATATATACATTGCTGACAAAATGTTCGATCGTTCTTCAAACTGTCTATATATCTTCCATTGTGAATGATTTCAAAATAAAACAAAATCGTCAGCGCCGATTCTATTCACACTTATTTGTCAAAAGAACGATGTGCTTTAGACAAAAGGTATTCTATTGAAAGACAAATAAATTATGTGAGTTTACGGTGGGCTTACAGTTATAATGATTGATTCCAATATTAGTCATCTTACTCCATCAGTATTATCATCTTGGCACTGAGAAATTAGAGTTTGCACTAATTTCTTATTTATCACAGCCAAGTCAAATGTAATTATCTTTTTCCAAATTGATTGTGTGCGTGCCAAATATCAATGCAGTGGCGAGCATTCGCTTTCTATTGCTTTAGTTGTGTCGTTATCCTATGATTTATTATTCTGAACGAAACATCAGTTTTAACGAAAAAAACTATACGAATATATAATTTAATTTATGCATGTTTGAGTAAATAGAGTGAGCGATTATTAAACAAACAACTTGGGTCGGTTATCGATATTGTTCTATTTTGTGACGACTGACGAAATCTGTAAGTAGTTTAGTATGGAGCCCGAGTGGAAAGGATATATGATGGTTGTTATCTCGTAGCAAGTCTAAACGTTTCTCACCATGGCGAATTCCATTCACAAATAGGTAGCCCTCCTGCGCGGTCATTCGTAAGATGGCTACACAAAGCAAGGCCCCCATATTCTGCCCCTGCCATCGACGCGAATATAAGTACTTCTTTTCTTTTTTGGCTACTCACATGTAAGCTTCTCTTAACTATAATGTGTATCATTTAAATGCACTTAGTTATATCTATCTATCTATACATACTGTTTTATGCCTGTCTATTTATTTCATACTCAAGTAATTCCTAAACTAAGCCTCTGCCCTGAAGGTATAGCTACTTCTCTCTTATTTGTACGTACTTGTGAGAGGGAAACCAATCTTCAACCTTTTGTTACCTGTGAGATGTACAGTCAACTTATCCTATCTACATATATACATATGTATATATATACGGAAGGAAATAATTGTTTTCTTTTTACCTGCGGGGGGCTCGAAAATACCCGAGTAGTACATGGGCGCAGACTTGTTTGCCTCTCTCAGTATATTGGACCCGTAGAACTTGTCTAGTCATCGATCTAAGAGAATGGTATTTCTGATAATTAAAGCTGGCTACAAACTAGGACAATGAACTCCGTGTCTCTTTCTCTCTATATGAACAACTTTGGGAAAGTTATTTCGTCACTAAGTCTTACATTACTAGTCTTTTTCCGACAGGTTGAAAGTGCAAGTGAGACATCTTGTCTGTCTTCTGTTTACGACTTACAGGAACTGCGCCCAACACTCTTAGGAAGCGCTAAGAACGGCTGCTTCATCAACAGTTGTATATTACCGTCGGTAGCTGTACGTGTCATGTTGCGCATGGAAAGAAACCCTACAGTTATCCGCGGTGGGTTTCCCCGAGTCCACAACCCCCATGGACTATGTCGCGACAAATGGACTAGTTGTGTGAGTCGATTTGAACTTAACATCGTCCCACATTGTCGACCCAACTCTATGAAGAACACACATATCATTGCAAAATCAAATTAAAAAAAAAATTAAACAAGAGACCAGACCGAAAAAATATTCGCCTCTGTCCTGGAGACACCCATTCACTATCATCCAGGAACTAAGAACCAAAATCAACGGCGTAGAAACTTTACTCCTGACAAATATCCCGGATATCCTAGCACTAAGTTAAACGAACTTTCAATCCTCAATCTCCTCTCACCAGTTAGACATAACTGACTGCCAGTCTCATTACCGTAAATACTCTGACAAACATATACACGGGTAGGAGTTTATGTCTAGAAGACTTTCCCCCCAGACAAATGAACATAGGTTAGAATCAGATGATTAAGACGGGATGTGCTTTAGATTGACTTTACATCACAGCGTTCGTTACTTATATTATTAGTACCGTTCACTTTCGACCCAAGACAGTACCCTGCTAAACTCTGTCTCTGATAACATAGACAAACCACTCACACTCGACTCGAATGCTCATGCACATGTATTTGGAGATTTTAATGCACACAACCGTGACTGGTTGGGATTCCCCAGTTTTACAGACGAATACGGCAACTCTAGGATTACTCTCTTAGAATGTCGATTTCCGTGATCGAGTAGACCAGCAAGTCCGACTTCTATACTTGGTTTTGACATCACTGCCCGGGGATCATGCAGCGAAAGCATATAGCCCGTCAAGCAAATTCTGATCATACTGTGTTAATGATTTATATCATCTTAAAAAATCGTCTAAAAGCTAATGAACTTTTGCTCAAAACAACGGGTACTACGAGCAGGCTTATTTTGGGTCCAGTAGAGAGCACATGAGTGACGCCTCATGGAGTGATACCTTCTCACTCCCTGCGGATCAGTGTGCAAATGAGTAAACCTAATGTGACAAAGCAGGCATTGAAGCGAACATTCTTCAGCAAATCCACCTCTCGCCAATGGTTGACCTCGAAATGTATAGCTGACATTTATGAGAGACAGCAAGCGATCCGTAAATTCGACCGCCATAAATCAGCTGTGAATAGACATAAATGTATAGTCAGGAAATAATTGTAAAGCCGTGATAAGTGAAGCAAAAGGAAGGTATACAAAGTAAACCAAACACCCATTCAGTCACATAAACTAGAAACTCACCTTTTCTGGAAAATATAAAATAACGTAGTGAGCAATGGTCAATCAACGATTACCTCACTATCCCACCACAATGATGTCGTTTGCACAGCAACTTACGACGCTAAACTACTTGCCCAGAGTTTCGCCTAAAATCCACTTTGGTTTCAGAAAACAACGACCTCCCTAAATGTTTATTGCGGACCGAAGCCACACTTGAAGACATAGACATCACCCGATCCCAGGTCAGATATATCATTAATAACCTTGACTCTTCCAACACTTGTTGGCTTGATCTTATACCGGTAATAGTAATAAAGAAATGCTATGAAGAACTGGTCCCTGTACTCTCCAAACTCTATAACAAATTCCTAGCTGAATATTGCTTCCTGTATAGCTTGAAAATTGCCTCTGTTGTACTAGTCTTCATGAATTTAAGGGATACAATTCATCCCTGAAATTCCACCATAACAGTCTACTCCAAGTCTATTTTCTCCTTAATCAATATAGGAATAGTACAGCACTTTGTTAATGCTAACCTACTCTCTGCCCACCAGTACAGATTTAGACAAGAACGATCTACTCTGGATATCCTAACGGTCATCTCCCAACGCATATATCATACACTAGACAAGGCAGGTGAATCCAGGGCAGTATCGCTTGATATACCTAAGTTATTTGATAAGGTATGCCATGAAAGGACACTTCTTTAAAATACGTTCATATGGTATTACTAGACAAATGTTTAATTTACTTAAAATATTTCCTTACCAAAATTAAGATCCAGGTTGCCCTCGATGGCCGTTCATCTAAGCAGCATGACATACATGCTGGTCTACACTAGGGATCTATTTTGGGGCATTTGTTGTTTCATATCTTCTTAAACACTCTCCCTGGTGACATTGTGTTTGAGATATATTTGCTGACACTACAACGGTTTACTCTCATGTAAGCAAAACGGGCGCGATCTTATCCGAGGCAATGACTGACTCCTTAGAAAATGCCCTTCAGGCTGTAGTGGATTGCGGTCATAAATGGTTGGTAACATATAATGTTGCAAAGACAAAGTTACTTTTCTTCAATAACGACAAGCCCCCTCGTCAACTACCGAGTGTCATGACAAATACCACTCTGCCTGATTGTTCAACATTGGAACTTGTCGGCCTAACATTCACAGGTAACACGAATTGGAACAAATACATAGTATACATTGCCAAGGCTGCAGCAAAGAAGATGGACTCCCTCTACCGTGTAAGTAACCTCCTCACACCTGACATTATCCGATATATCTACAAAACCACCATCCAGCCATACATTGAGTAGTGTTTATACATCTGGGCTGGCCCATCACTCACTAGTTTCTCTCTCTTAGACAAGCTCCAAAAATGAGTCGCCAACTTAATAGGTATTTCACTATCCACTAAGCTCCAGCCTTTGCCCCATTGCCGCAATGTCACATCTTTGTGCTTATTTACAAATACTGATGAAATGTGCTACGATGAACTGGCTGCTCTAGTATTTCCCTGACGTAAATACACTAGTCGAACTCGACAATCATTAAAATCCCATCCAATCACTGTAGAGGCCCTTCGACGATTGAGATCCTTCTAATCCGAAAGCTTCTTTTTTCGTGTCGTCGGCATCTGGAACTATCTTCCTGCCCCATTTTTCCCCCACTGTACGGACATGCAGATGCTTAAAACAAATGTAAACAGACATCTCCCTACACAGCTTTTTACTTAGGATGGCACGCAAAACCTACTCCGTAATACTCTGTAGTCCCTTAAGTTATCAGTGGCGGCCTGGCTTGTTTGGGGTTTTATGGGTTAAAAAAGAAGCTATTTCAATTTGTATGGCAACAAAATATAAACTAGTGTTTTAAACCCTACGCTCGTGAATTAATTTAGAAAATATCACTATTATTATAAAGGGTAATTGCTACAATTTGTTATTTCTTATTAAAATTTATTTTACATCGAGTACGTAATTTATCTATAGAAAAACATGAACTTCAAACATGTTTGATAATAACAACATAACGATGACCTATGATGCAACATGTGTTAGACGGACTAAGCCACTGAAATACCAGTAACATCCAATTGTAAATAAGGAAATACTATGAAATGTTTTCTCTTATCTAATTGTTGGTTTCGGAATGTAGCAAAAAACAAGCTATTCACACTTTCAAGTTATAACTTAATAGATGTGTAATATGTTATTGCGCAAGTAGTCTCTGAACACCGATGAGAAACTATGCAGCACACGGGCAGGAAAGGTTAAAGAATACTTTAACTTTGTAATTCATTGTTAATATCAGAATCTTAAATTCTTTATCATTCTCTACGATATATATATATATATATATATATATATATATATATATATATATATATATATACATATATATATATATATATAAATATGTATATATATATATAAATATGTATATATATATATATATATATATATATACATATAGCTGAAATGAGTGAGGTGTGTTATCATTAATATAATAGTTATCATCATAATCATTCACAGCAGCAGCATCACTGTTCTCGTCGCTGTCATCAACAAAAGCACTTAGACATTTTTTTTTAAAGGCACATACTAAATTATTAAAACAATGGGTTCGCTACGATAACCCTTTAGTTTTTAGAGATAAATTGAAAGCTGATTCCCATTTAATAATTTAATTGACGTATAACTACGTACTTACTTTAAAATAATACTTTATGTATATTGTAATTTAAGAAGTGTGTAAGGAAAGTGTATATTTGATTATTAAAGTAAAAACATTGTTAGTTATCGCGTTCAAAAGGGAGTTATCTTTAAATGTAAATTATTTAATAATAATCAGCGTTGTTGCTTCGTGCAAACATACGCATACATAAACGTAACCGAGAGTTATCATTCAAATTTCAAAATAATCATTTTGAATGTTGAACGTTTTTCATTAATTTGTTATCGTTATTATTACTACGAATAAAAACAATAGTCAATTTATATAAACACCTCTATTGAAATGATATATATATATATATATATATATATATAAGAGCATTAGAAAACTAAACAATACATGAATATTAATTTAGCCGAATATTAATTTATTATGAAATTATCGTGCAAATAAAGTATATGGATAAGCATGTTCCGTGTAGAATTTCTAATGTATCTTGAACATATGTAAATGCATAATTGAATTAAATAAGGGTAACATATTTTAATAAATGTTTGGGATGACTGGGCATACCTTTATAGGCATATGTGGGTGTATATATATATATATATATATATATATATATATATATATATATATATATATATATATATATATACATAATTATGTCGCCATATTCACATTCGTACGGACAACTACCAATAGATACTACTACAACTTCAACAACATATCTTTGTTTGACAAAGTTAAGTCTCTAGCTAAATGATCGCAAGACGAAAAAGTAAATATATGAAAGTTAAAATGAAAAAAAAGCTGCCTTGTTTTGTATTATGATTATTAATTCCGCATCGTCTTTGCTTGTAGCAGTTTGCCTAAATGTTATGCTTAATTTCTTAAAAGAAACTTTAAAACAATATGATCTTCCCAATTATATGTATACACACACACATATATATATATATATATATATATATATATATATAGTGTGTGTGTGTCACAATATATTGAAAAGAAATCAATACAGTGCTCGATCGCAGTAGAGTGATAGCTAAGATTATTTATTTGAGAACTACATGTTATATAATAGAGAAACGTACTGCAGTGTTATCGTGGTGTGATTATTGGCAAGTTAAAGCTTCCCCCTTTATAAATATCATATAGATAGTACATTCTATAAACAGTTTTCTTAAATACATTTTCTAATGTAATCATATAATCTTCATCTAGTTCTGCTCACCTTCTTCAAGAAAACTCTTTGCATTTGGTTTCAAACATTATTTACCACCACTGCCGACAGTATATTTTAAATAAATGTAATACTTTCATATGCCACACAACACTTAACATTTGTAATTACTTTGCAAATACCATAGTGTGTGTTTCAAATGTTTTAATTAATAAAAATATTTTTTAAAAGTCTGAATCATTGAAATATTGGAATTAAGACAATGCATTATTTTTTTTATATATCGTTGTTAGCTATACGTCTTAGCTTTATTTGTATCCGTTTTTCTTACTACTTTTCTTCTTAATTTTATTTTTATTGGCTTTATATTAAGCTCAACGGCATAATTACTCACACCATATTCAAGTAGTGTAGATAATTTAGAAAAGTATGTTACTCTTCACGTTTAGAGTCTATAGATTTTTAACAAATTTCTTATTTTCTGATTATTCATAAATTGTATATATTTATTTGTGTTTATCTAATATATAAAGTAGATACGATTCCTCCCATGTACCTTCTCGGAGAATAGGAAAATAACCACATGCACCACAGGCTACTAAACTCACCATTACATTGCACTTATTCACACGAGGGTGTTTTAGTACATTTGTTATTCTATTTTCCCAGCTAACACTAAATATTACATTTGGCCCGCCATGCACGACTCTCCAAAAAACCAACTCCATATAGGTGGTAGCAAACACTTTTCTCCCTAACAATTATGTACTGCCACTACACTCATCGACACTGGGAACTAATTTACTTTTCACAAAACAGTCCGTCCTTATCTATTATTTGCCTGGTATTAATTTACTACATAATATAAAGCAATACGGAAAGACTTAATGACCGCTCCCTTTCACTCCGATGATTTTCCGCCAATATCAGATTACGTTCTTTCTCATTATACCTATTATTTGCCTTATTTTCACATGTATTCTTAAGTCGTAACGATGGCGCAGCGGTTTAGAAGGCAGGTTTCACGATTGACTGTTTCACCGTTCGATCTCATTCTACACGGCCACTTTTTTCTTTTTTTTAAATTACAAAACATTCGCCAACACGGTAACGATAAGCCTTTTTTTCATTCGACGTCATGCAATAATTAGTACTTTCTCCCGTGCAACGCCGGGCGACGGGTTCCGCTAGTATTAAATATAACTTTTAAAAGGGTTTTACACGTGATAACTTTTGGATGATGATTTTTAAATCATAAGTTGTAAATGATATTTTTTTGATCATAATTTTGTAATTTAATCTAAGTTAAAGTTGAACACTACTTTCATTTCTAGTATATCAGATTTTTCAAAAGTTACTTTAATTAATAATTGAATCCCCTGAACATGTAATGTAATACACTTTATTTTATAATTATTCATATATCCTTCTCTTTGATCTCCCACTTTTTTTATTTCAAGCTCTGCTTCCAGTTTTGTTGGCATTTATTAATGAATTATGTTTATATTAATAAAGAGTTGTCATAATTCTTTATAACTATGTGTGTATGTTTCAATTATAATTCTATCTAAATACCCTAAACTATGCATTAATAGCGATTGTTTAAAAAATAGCAATTTTTATAAGAAATTCATAATTTTCAAATATTATTTCATTTAATTCTGCATTCAAACGTTTTTTTTTATTTGATCTTTTTGTTTGTAACTTTAGTTTATTATTTTTCATTAAAAAAATGAAACTTTACCAATTATTATCAATAATTCGCCATTTATTTGTTTTTGTAATTTTTGGATGCAAGTGTATGTGTTTAATCTATGAATTAAAGGTAATTGTATTATATTATTTGTAAAGACACCTGATGATAATAATAAACTCGTAAACTATGCAGTTTTATATTTTTTAGATATTTCTATAGTAATGCGCTACCTCCGATATCGAGCACCATCATATAATCATAGGATATAATATAAACTACATATCTTTAGATTTTTCAGCTATATATAGAGAGAAAAAGAGATAGATAGTGAGATCGATCGATGGATAGATATCGATATACGCATACTCAGGTTGGCACATCGGTTATCGCAAGATTACCGAAGTTAGTGAGGTTCGAACTGGTCAGTACAATATAGGTTACCATTTTAGAACATTAGGCGCCGTATGTAGACATGTAGCTATATGCAAATAGCGTTTCCAACCCGCAGTCCTAGCGTGACAATTATGGCAAAAGAAAACTACATGATTGTAACGAATAAGGTTTAGGAAACAGTGAATGTTTCAATCTCAAGGAGTGATAAACACCTGATAGTGATAGCGATATATATATATATATATATATATATATATATATATATTACACACATATATACATAGATATACATATAAAGTAGACCACTAAAAGCGAACTCTTAGGTAAGGTAAAACTTATTGTGAAAGTATACAGCTCAATACACAGGATAGAACAGATAGATAGGTAGAAGGGTGAAAAGGAATTAGAAAAGCAAAAGGCATATCTTTTTTCAATTATGTTGCTCAATGCAAGGTATATTCTGCGGAAAAGCAATTTATTAAATTAATTTTCTAGTAAGTTTTCCTTAAGCCAGGCTTTTCAAAGATCAGCACTTTATAATCAGAGGAAATTGCTAAGATAGATAAGTTGGCAAAGGCCAATATTTAAAATTTGAAAAAGTGAAACAAAGATTGTGGGGGAAAACAAGGCAAAATGCTGCCAGAATGCAAGCAAATGTCCGATTGCAAATAAATCCGGTGTTCAAAAAGTCCAGCGGTGAAAGTTATTTGTAGGTAAGTCGTTAGAAGGCGCGAGAAATAAAATAGGGGTTTCAAAGTTAAATTCCAGGTGCGGCGAAAAGTAGATAGAATCCGGATGGATAAAAGTCCAATAGAAGGTTCGTTCGTGGATGCAAAAAGGTGGAAAATATTAGCCATTTTAAAGAAGACTTCCCGGGCTGAACATCATAAAATAAGTATATACTGACGATGACACAGCGAATAATAGTAAGAGGTTTGGCTAAAACTTCAGATTGATCGTTGAAAAACAGGACCTTTTGAAGAATGGCAAAAACACATATGAGACCAGCCGGCAAGCTGGAAAGGGGTGGTGTGTAAGGCAAGAAAAGGGTGCGGGTATGATAGAAAATGCAATTTAAACTTAGATTGTGAGTATAAGGGATGTGTCGCTTAAAGATGAAAACAGAGACTAGTGTGAATTAGGGTTAAACTAGAAATGGGTACGGGAAGGAAGAGTTAAACATACCAAAATGTGCCGGGGGGATATGAGCAAGGGTGGAGTTTAGGTATTCAATCATATGACATTACTTATAATAAGGAAAATATATATTTGAAGGGTAGCGGTAAGAATAAAATAAAAAAAATTTAAAAAATTAAAAATTAAAAAATAAGAAATACAAATAAATCTCAGGTCGCAAGGAAAATTATGGATTAACAGATGAAAAAATATATAATTGAAGGAATAGTCGATAAAGTTTGAATCCGAAAGTAAAAGTGAGAATAAGGAAATGGTCATTTGACGTCGAGTATTAAATCGGCAATCCCAAAAGTGGGTAAAGATTTGGATTGAAGTAAAGTGTATTGATTCGGGATGCTAATAGTTTTTAGATGTAGGAAAATTAAACTTTGACTCAAAATTAATTCCAGAGTAAGAAATATGGGAGTTACTTCTGCATATTATTAAGTAGGTGAATGATAGCAGAGAGAATTTCATTCACACTTTGGACACCGGATTTTTTTGCAATCGGACATTTGCTTGCATTCTGGCAGCGTGTTGCTTTGTTTTTCCCTACAATCTTTGTTTCACATTTGTAAATTTTAAATTTTGGTATTTGCCAACTTATCTATCCCAGCAATTTCCTCTGATGATAAGAGTTTGGTCTTTGAAAATCCTGGCTAAAAGAAAAAGTAATTGAATTGAAAAAATATCTGCCTTTCGCTTTTCTAATTCATTTTCACCGTCTACCTATATATATATATATATATATATATATATATATATATATATATATATATATATATATATATATATATATATATATATATATATATGAATGAAGAGTGATAAGCATGTACGAATGTCCAGATTTATTTCACACTTCGATTGTTGAATGCTAGGTACATTCGGTAATACAATTATGTTTATTATTCTTTCCTTCAACCAAGGCTTTTCAAAGATCAACATCTTATCATCAGAGGAATTACATAGATAGATAATTTGGCCAACATTCAAGATTTAAAAAGATATTAAGAAATTGAGAGTGGAAAAAAGTTCGTGTAAAAAAGATATGGGGTTTGTCCAGTTGGTAATTGTCCGTTGATAAGGTGCCAAATGGTGTATATACATATATTATATATATATATATATATGATGTGCTTTAAGGTATTGCACACATACATGTTCATATGTACTGTGCCTTGTTTTGTAGAGCCCGATTTCCAAACATCTAAAACTTACACTTTTTCCATTTTACCCCTCTCTAGATGTAAATAATTTAAGTACATTGCCCTGCAGAATGATTGCCATTTGAAAGGTAAATTATAAATTGATTTTTTCGTGAAACAAATTGGGAACAGTTACTACGATTTGATCCGTGTGCAAATGTTAGATAAACTTAATAATAGTTGGTCACGACTACATTCAATATATTAACTTATATTCACTTTCTGAGTTTTCATTTTTAATGTGTACGGTTTAAATTTTACTAAGCGAAAGCGGATACCCTTAATAACTGTTTGGTATTTAATGTTTTTCTGTCTGACAATGTAATGTGTAAATGTACATGGGACGAAATGGCGTACTCACATATAAATGTAGAGGGGTATAACACAGACAATACATGTTTCTAAAAAATACGGCGTTTTCCTCGTTTAAATGATATCTATTGAGTATATTCATAGTAGTTGAATTATGTTACTTCAGAGCAATACTCTCTATATTAATCTCTAAAGTAAATGATGATAATAATAATAATAATAATAATAATAATAATAATAATAATAACAACACCATTACCAATACAGCTGCAATATTAAGGAAACTCCTCGAATGCGAAAACCAACCTGCATAAGCTATGAAGTGTAACCAGTTACATGCAATTTACAACAGGAAGAACACAAAACTACATGAAGAACACCACATCAAGAATTAAGGAACATAAACTGCAATAAACATCAGTTCATAAGTCCCCCCAAATAAATTACCCCGACATAAGCTGACACCAAACTAAAATAAACCAATGAACAGAATTTGCAAGAAACACCATACACTCTCCCCACCTCCTTAAATTGACGCCGGCTTAGGCTGACACCACACAAACTATTTGCAGAGTGTCAAGGATTATGAGAAGCCCGAGTAGGAGAGCACACCCCAGACATCCACTGGAAGAGAACAGGCAGTGCTGGGACCATTGGGGGTTATTGCCACCCAAATCTCAAGGTATACCAATTGCCCTTACCAGACAGAAATCGATGGTAAGCGGATGTTTCGATAACGCAATGCTATTTGCGGTTCTTTACGAAAAAAGTGGAGAATACTGAAAAATTGACGATGCTTGTTTTCAGTTAGACTCTAGAGAACACTACCGGTTTTTGTCGTTGAACATTACCTGTCGATGACCTGGGTAAGTCATACTACTACTACTACTACTACTACTACTACTACTACTACTACTAGTAGTAGTAGTAGTAGTAGTAGTAATAATAAGACGAAGAAGAAGATATTGAAAAATGTTATTTGCGGTTCTTAACGAAAAAAAGTGGAGAATACTGAAAAATTGAGGATGCTTGTTTTCAGTCAGACTCCAGAGAACACAACCGGTGGTTGTCGGTGAACAATACCTGTCGATGACCTGTGTGGTAACTCCGAGTAAGTCATTCTACTACCACTACTACTACTACTACTACTACTACTACTACTAGTACTACTGTTGCTGCTTCTACTAGTTATACTAATAATAAGAAGAAGAAGACGAAGAAGATATTGAAAAATTTCTAGAGTGTGTATGTGTGTGCTTCTGTTGTATGGTCGAATTATATTTTTTTAATTTAATATTAATCAATTTATTATTGCAATTAAAAATGCAGCAGCGTAAATTACGAACACTACTTCTTTAATAGTCATATCAAAAACATAATTACCCAATCTCATTCAGTAACATCCAATATCATAATCAAGTCAGCCATTATATTTTTATAATAGTAAAAAAACTAATTAATTTTCTGCTGAAACTTTTAAATCTTTTGATGTTAACGCATGACATGTTTTGAATCTATTTACATCCAATAATTAAATAAATAACGAAATTGAAACACCATTCCTTTAACAGAGTTGTTATTACAATTTGATAGAATTAATAATTAAATTACGTAACACCACTGAAATAATTACATTTAATGTGATGAGTCCAATTAAAACATCTCATAATTTAGTCAGAGAAAACGACATAATCAAGCCAAATAAACCGAGCGTAACAAATTATAGTAACAATATTCCCGGGCAACGCCGGGTTCTTAGAGAATGTTGATGATAATTGTATATGCAATTCACTAACTTACATGATAACGTTACTCATAAAAGTATAAAAAAACTTACTATTATCATCCTTGATGTAATAGAAAAGTTTACTAAATAGTTGATATAGACTAACTCATTTGTATTCAAAGTGCTTTAGTCGGTCAGGCGACTTTTCATTGCCTAAGTGGTATATTGACTTCGAACAAATATTCTGGCTGGACGTGACATTGAAATATGGGCAGTCTGTCTCGTATTTTTGCAAAATGTAGCGAGATAATACACTTAAACATGCCATTACGTACTTCGATTGGACTCCTGAATTAAGTCTGCAGTTAATGGACTAATGTTTCGTGCTATCATTGTAGTTGCGTAAAAGCGAACTCAATAGACGAAAGAAGAGTAAAATTACTAGAAATAGTGTATATACTATTTATATAATATATTGTCTAATAAATAGTGTGTATACTATTTATATAATATATTGTCTAATAAATAGTGTATATACTATTTATAAAATATATTGTCTAATAAATAGTGTATATACTATTTATAAAATATATTGTCTAATAAATAGTGTATATACTATTTATAAAATATATTGTTTAATAAATAGTGTATATACTATTTATATAATATATTGTCTAATACAAACTGCATTCTAATGTAGCTCGTGTACTATATATTCGTTATAGCTGACCTTCTTTTAACTTCGCTAACTCATCATTTTAGTAAATAAGATTTTATTTAGCGAAAAAATTGTAAACACACAGACAACCTTTGGGGAAAGACAAAAAAAAACAATTATTTTAGATGTCAGTGTGGCTGATAAATCCCGCATAAAAAGTTAACGTAAACACATCCTTATTTTCCGAAAATCCTAGCGTTTAGAGAAAGTTAACTAAAATAGTATTTTATTTTGTTTTCTATTGGAGATACATTCTTGTGCGTTTTTTTTTTATCTCCTACCTTTTAACCATTTACGTATATTTTTAAGACCTTCCAGCATTGACACATTTTAAGTGGTAAGTACAATTGTAATAAACTGATCTGTAAAGCTCGAATGACCCGGATATACGGACTAATTGTACGTTGAGTTGATATACGAAACACACTTCTTTTTAAAAATTCTTAGATCATCGTATTTTAAGAGGCCCAGTTTCTAAGAGGGTTCATACATAATCGTCGACGAAAGTAGAATTTGTTTTTAATGGGGAGTAGGATTACGCGGATGGTGTTGATTGAAATATTACCGTTGGATGAATGTTGTTAATTTATCTAAATTAAATACATGTATACCTGTCGTGAATTTGACACTATTTTTATAATATATCCTTATAAGTGATGTATTTGTCTTATTTCAATAATTATACATGTTATATCGTGGTATCAGAGATATATAGATAACCACTACATGCAAGTTCTACTTGCTCAATCACGATGACAAATTAAAACTTGCCCATAAGCGGATGAAGTGTCTGGTTGCGTAAGAGGCGCCCCCGCAAAATGTACCATATATGTCTACGTAGACACATCTGTATAAGGGTACAGCTGTGCTGGACTAATTCTTCTTTTTGGGTAGTATACTCATTACGATGGGGGGGGATACACCATGAGTGGGTGGGGTTAATGCTATGAGACTGGTTGAAATACCCCCAACACTCAGATACCCGTGCAAGTCGGAATACTCCCCATAGAGATATAATCGGCCAAGTGTTCATTGACAATACTGCTCCTCGTGGAAAAGTGTTCAACTGTAGTAAGATATTGATTAGGCATGGTCGTTCCACTATTAGCCACGTATACATTAACTACATTTAGATAAGGCTGTTTTCACATACTTAATTACTTTACATCGTCAAACATATCATGAGAGATATGCAAGTGTACATATTTAAGGTTATTTTAGTATAAGATCCACCGTGGCAACAAACGCCACTAAATGTTTGAACGTTTAATGTGTTTCATGTTAATTATGACAAGAAACTTTGCATGCGTTCGAATTATGAAAATGATGTGTTTTCTGGATGTGGAAATATTATGCAATGATTTTGGTTCTCCGTTAACTTCTGGATGCTGCAGTATTTTGATACTTTTTTAATAATAATAATAATAATAATAATAATAATAATAATAATAATAATAATAATAATAATAATAATAATAATAATAATAATAATAATAATAATAATAATAATAATAATAATAATAATAATAATAATAATAATAATAATAATAATAATAATAATAATAATAATAATAATAATAATAATAATAATAATAATAATAATAATAATAATAATAATAATAATAATAATAATAATAATAATAATAATAATAATAATAATAATAATAATAATAATAATAATAATAATAATAATAATAATAATAATAATAATAATAATAATAATAATAATAATAATAATAATAATAATAATAATAATAATAATAATAATAATAATAATAATAATAATAATAATAATAATAATAATAATAATAATAATAATAATAATAATAATAATAATAATAATAATAATAATAATAATAATAATAATAATAATAATAATAATAATAATAATAATAATAATAATAATAATAATAATAATAATAATAATAATAATAATAATAATAATAATAATAATAATAATAATAATAATAATAATAATAATAATAATAATAATAATAATAATAATAATAATAATAATAATAATAATAATAATAATAATAATAATAATAATAATAATAATAATAATAATAATAATAATAATAATAATAATAATAATAATAATAATAATAATAATAATAATAATAATAATAATAATAATAATAATAATAATAATAATAATAATAATAATAATAATAATAATAATAATAATAATAATAATAATAATAATAATAATAATAATAATAATAATAATAATAATAATAATAATAATAATAATAATAATAATAATAATAATAATAATAATAATAATAATAATAATAATAATAATAATAATAATAATAATAATAATAATAATAATAATAATAATAATAATAATAATAATAATAATAATAATAATAATAATAATAATAATAATAATAATAATAATAATAATAATAATAATAATAATAATAATAATAATAATAATAATAATAATAATAATAATAATAATAATAATAATAATAATAATAATAATAATAATAATAATAATAATAATAATAATAATAATAATAATAATAATAATAATAATAATAATAATAATAATAATAATAATAATAATAATAATAATAATAATAATAATAATAATAATAATAATAATAATAATAATAATAATAATAATAATAATAATAATAATAATAATAATAATAATAATAATAATAATAATAATAATAATAATAATAATAATAATAATAATAATAATAATAATAATAATAATAATAATAATAATAATAATAATAATAATAATAATAATAATAATAATAATAATAATAATAATAATAATAATAATAATAATAATAATAATAATAATAATAATAATAATAATAATAATAATAATAATAATAATAATAATAATAATAATAATAATAATAATAATAATAATAATAATAATAATAATAATAATAATAATAATAATAATAATAATAATAATAATAATAATAATAATAATAATAATAATAATAATAATAATAATAATAATAATAATAATAATAATAATAATAATAATAATAATAATAATAATAATAATAATAATAATAATAATAATAATAATAATAATAATAATAATAATAATAATAATAATAATAATAATAATAATAATAATAATAATAATAATAATAATAATAATAATAATAATAATAATAATAATAATAATAATAATAATAATAATAATAATAATAATAATAATAATAATAATAATAATAATAATAATAATAATAATAATAATAATAATAATAATAATAATAATAATAATAATAATAATAATAATAATAATAATAATAATAATAATAATAATAATAATAATAATAATAATAATAATAATAATAATAATAATAATAATAATAATAATAATAATAATAATAATAATAATAATAATAATAATAATAATAATAATAATAATAATAATAATAATAATAATAATAATAATAATAATAATAATAATAATAATAATAATAATAATAATAATAATAATAATAATAATAATAATAATAATAATAATAATAATAATAATAATAATAATAATAATAATAATAATAATAATAATAATAATAATAATAATAATAATAATAATAATAATAATAATAATAATAATAATAATAATAATAATAATAATAATAATAATAATAATAATAATAATAATAATAATAATAATAATAATAATAATAATAATAATAATAATAATAATAATAATAATAATAATAATAATAATAATAATAATAATAATAATAATAATAATAATAATAATAATAATAATAATAATAATAATAATAATAATAATAATAATAATAATAATAATAATAATAATAATAATAATAATAATAATAATAATAATAATAATAATAATAATAATAATAATAATAATAATAATAATAATAATAATAATAATAATAATAATAATAATAATAATAATAATAATAATAATAATAATAATAATAATAATAATAATAATAATAATAATAATAATAATAATAATAATAATAATAATAATAATAATAATAATAATAATAATAATAATAATAATAATAATAATAATAATAATAATAATAATAATAATAATAATAATAATAATAATAATAATAATAATAATAATAATAATAATAATAATAATAATAATAATAATAATAATAATAATAATAATAATAATAATAATAATAATAATAATAATAATAATAATAATAATAATAATAATAATAATAATAATAATAATAATAATAATAATAATAATAATAATAATAATAATAATAATAATAATAATAATAATAATAATAATAATAATAATAATAATAATAATAATAATAATAATAATAATAATAATAATAATAATAATAATAATAATAATAATAATAATAATAATAATAATAATAATAATAATAATAATAATAATAATAATAATAATAATAATAATAATAATAATAATAATAATAATAATAATAATAATAATAATAATAATAATAATAATAATAATAATAATAATAATAATAATAATAATAATAATAATAATAATAATAATAATAATAATAATAATAATAATAATAATAATAATAATAATAATAATAATAATAATAATAATAATAATAATAATAATAATAATAATAATAATAATAATAATAATAATAATAATAATAATAATAATAATAATAATAATAATAATAATAATAATAATAATAATAATAATAATAATAATAATAATAATAATAATAATAATAATAATAATAATAATAATAATAATAATAATAATAATAATAATAATAATAATAATAATAATAATAATAATAATAATAATAATAATAATAATAATAATAATAATAATAATAATAATAATAATAATAATAATAATAATAATAATAATAATAATAATAATAATAATAATAATAATAATAATAATAATAATAATAATAATAATAATAATAATAATAATAATAATAATAATAATAATAATAATAATAATAATAATAATAATAATAATAATAATAATAATAATAATAATAATAATAATAATAATAATAATAATAATAATAATAATAATAATAATAATAATAATAATAATAATAATAATAATAATAATAATAATAATAATAATAATAATAATAATAATAATAATAATAATAATAATAATAATAATAATAATAATAATAATAATAATAATAATAATAATAATAATAATAATAATAATAATAATAATAATAATAATAATAATAATAATAATAATAATAATAATAATAATAATAATAATAATAATAATAATAATAATAATAATAATAATAATAATAATAATAATAATAATAATAATAATAATAATAATAATAATAATAATAATAATAATAATAATAATAATAATAATAATAATAATAATAATAATAATAATAATAATAATAATAATAATAATAATAATAATAATAATAATAATAATAATAATAATAATAATAATAATAATAATAATAATAATAATAATAATAATAATAATAATAATAATAATAATAATAATAATAATAATAATAATAATAATAATAATAATAATAATAATAATAATAATAATAATAATAATAATAATAATAATAATAATAATAATAATAATAATAATAATAATAATAATAATAATAATAATAATAATAATAATAATAATAATAATAATAATAATAATAATAATAATAATAATAATAATAATAATAATAATAATAATAATAATAATAATAATAATAATAATAATAATAATAATAATAATAATAATAATAATAATAATAATAATAATAATAATAATAATAATAATAATAATAATAATAATAATAATAATAATAATAATAATAATAATAATAATAATAATAATAATAATAATAATAATAATAATAATAATAATAATAATAATAATAATAATAATAATAATAATAATAATAATAATAATAATAATAATAATAATAATAATAATAATAATAATAATAATAATAATAATAATAATAATAATAATAATAATAATAATAATAATAATAATAATAATAGTTATAACCATCATTATATTAATTATAAATAATAATTAATAATAATTAACCAGCAATTCCATTACATATATATTCACAGTAGCAACACATATATAATAACGCCTATTGTTGGTGTATCTGCTTATTTTTACTGGGCAATAAGTCTAATGCATTTTTCGTCGTATTAATTATTTCACAATGTATTTTATATTATTTCTTTATGAATCAGTTTTCACTGCTGGATTTGTATATAATAATGCGCATATCTCTCATTGCATATTTATAACAGATTCACATTTGGTATATCCTCTGTAAATGCAAAATATGAGGTTCTTAACATGTTGTGAAATGAAAGTAATACTTTCTATTTTAATTAACATAACTTCGTTAGGTTGGAACAGAAACAAATTAACATATATTTGATTAATGCAACGTGTGTAATACATAGTGTCTCACAATTCCCATATGTATATTATTACCCTCTCAATATTGCTAAAATTATTATCGATAATCCTACAAAAATCAAAATTTCTGAAAAATAAAGAAAACTATACATGAGAATTAGAATGACAAGTATTGTGATACAGAGTTTTTCACGAGAAATACATATGATAGTACGACTACGTACAGAATAATACTGGAAATAATAAACCCATAGGTATTTCTGTAACGTATTGAAAGTTAAAACGTTACTAAATAGTGTGTAAATCTATTTTTTAGTTCTTACGTGCGCGCTTTTAGCGCACGTTGCATACTGTATTCGTGTGTACGTTCATACATTAATACCTTATACACGACTTTCGCGTATCCATTTCTTTAAATCCGTTCTATGAGCATATTACAACCTTTAACGCGCATGTTCGGATGTAAACTCATTTATGAGTTTCTTTTAGTTTTTTAATCGACATGATCTAATGGCATATTTAAATTCTTGTGCGAGTAATCTGTGTCTCGATATCGTTTTTCTCCTGTATTTTCTCCATTGCTGTTTGCTGACTTGATTTGCTTTGTCGTTTTTTCTCCCCAGTCTCTGTCACTTTGACTTTCGTGGCTGCATACATTTATTCATCGTTTCCTTCTCTGCGTGGTAGTTATTATTCGTCCAGTACTTCTTCCACTGTAACAAGCTGAAATAAACCTTTATTTTATGCGAATTAGGACTAATATTTTCGCTTGGAGTTATTATACGTTTTAAGATAAATATAACTTTACTAGTTTGCTAATGTATACACTTGCGAATGTTTGGATATGTGACTTACCTTATTTAAGGGTTACTTAATGAACGCTGCGAACATACATCCTGGGGGCACATTTTGCCATACAGCTATTTCAGCTTTTCGAAATGTACAGTATATCACGTGGACGTTTGCTCCTATTAGCTTCGACACATATCTGAATAAAAAGGCTATATTTCTCCTAACGTCGAAGTCCACCCACATCTATTTGTGTCTAACTCATCTTTACTTCAAACGGTGTGCTTTGACCCTCAGATCAGGTAGCTATGAATATGTATTTGGAGAACTAATTAATTACACTAAGTTGGTGTCATTACGACCTGTACTCAGCTCGCCCCTTGTCAAGAGTAATACTAGTTAATTTACTCTTATCCGCAATAGGGCCCTCCATAAAGAAACATATCTTCCTCTCTTATTGAAAAATAACACTCCTATGAGATGTTGAGACCTCTCCATAGGGCAGGTCAGAATCCAGGAACAAAAATGAGCTGTTTATCTCTGCAACGAAACACTATGATTTTTATCCGGCCGGACTATCTCATGGCACCTCATGACATTTCATCTGATATGTACGTACATTCTACTCATGATATATATCGACTTCATAGGCCCCGATCATTCGATTACGGCGCGTCTTTCACGCGGTCACACTGCGTGGACATTCCAATCACATCATAGTACACCTCCATAGTTCTATTGTCTCATGCCAGACGAATCATTTCTCTGGTGAATCTGCATTTGGCCCCTAATAATTCAATTTACCCCCACCCACACATTGGTGTAATTCATCGATATATAACCGATTGAAATTTAAAGTATCTCACGCGTATTACCAGGATATCAGATGAACAATGAACATTACCACATTCTTTTAATATGGCTTCAGTGTTTAGCCATAATGTTACACACGATACCATTCTATACATAATTACTACCATTGTTTAATACGTAGTGTACACTTCAGCGCTCCGGTACAAACTTCCAAAAATACATACACACCTTGATCAACCTCCCAACAATTTTATCGGAGCGAGCACACACATCGAACCCTATCTAATTGATCTACCCCATGTTTCGAACTACACAGCCGTGTGAAAAGCGAAAATGTTATTTCCAACACCCACAACGAAACAGATCGGATCACTAAACCAGAACAACGTCCTACCCTCACCGTATCCAAAGTTACTAAGTACGGTACCTTCCTTTAATTTGACATCATCCACGCCACACTTTATCTCACGACGCGCACACTGAGTTACCGCGCACCCAACTTAACTCCCAACCCTATTTGAAATGGGATGTCTGCATCGTTGACTACTCGTAACCTGCCCACTGTCCACTGTTCTACATATATGCTGGTGGAGACTCCTCTGCAGCACACAGGTTATACAGATTCCAACATTCAAGGATATGACCACATTTCATAACTGAAATTCAAAATCATTTATATCAGATCAATTGTGTAACTGCAGTATTACTAAGGTCTCACAACTCCTTAGAGTGAATATTATCCCCTATTATTAACTTCCCGTTGTTTATTTACTGTATGTTGGAAGAACTATTGTTTCAACTCAGGTTAATATTCGAAAGTATACCTTGAATGCCGCAGATCGCGAGACATGCATATCATTTTTACCTTCCCTAAGCCTGCAAATAATATGGATAACTAGGATTGTATTAATATAAATAACCCCCGTTTCGAGGTTACCACAAATCCAAGAGTTCACTTCAACACAGTGTCATCCAATTCCGAAAAAAATTATAAAGTACCGAACAGAACATATAGATGAAAACACACAAAGCATATCTTACCTGAATTCCTACTTGACCGACTATTAATTTGAATATCGAACTAGCCTTAGTTACTGCCCGTATTTCTTTCTTAAATACGTATCCCACATACACAGAAAAACAATTCGGTTAGGCCCAGAAAACTAAAAAAGAATACATTGTTAGTTTCTCGTTTTCGCTAGAATACAGCCATCAATGATTATATGGTATACTATACTTAGTTGTATCGACTAAAATGTGTAACTAGTAAATCATCTCATTTTGCATGTGTGTACTTTCACTTAACTAGGCATCGTATTATTATAAACAATGTGCAATAACTACTACAGAAGGAGTGAAGGAAAACAATTCTGAGACTGAAGTTTTCACGGACGTAAGACACTTGGTATAATTTAATATAATTGTTGTGAAGTAGTCCAACAGTAAAAAGAAGTCAAGTCGAGGTTGTGTTAAGATACCAAGTGTATTAACATAAAGGTACAAGTTAAGAAAACTGACTGGCACTTGGCTAGACAGTTACAAGTCTGCCCTTTTTCTCTCTCCCGTGACTCTGGTGACTCGCACTATGTATAGTGGTGTAGTTTCTCTTCTGTTAGAACTGCCGGTGTACCAATAATACTACTAATTTTAAATGTGCACAATAGATATATACTTGAACATTTGACAAAACAACGAATAATTATAAAGTTTATGTCGTTTATAGAGTATATTTTAATTATACAAAACAATATAAATGAAAGCCCTAAAGCTTACCTACGTAAAAATTAATACAACTATTGTGGGAAGTAAAAAGTGTATCATATATATATATATATATATATATATATATATATATATATATATATATATATATAGGCGTCCCAGTTAAGAAAGAAGAGGTTAATAGATAGTGTTCTAGGGGAACAATCCGATTATGTTAAAAAAGTTAAGGTGTTCTCTAAAACTGAGATTGTGTATGTCGTTTCTGGAAAGGAACATCAGAATAATGCCGAAAAAAGAAATGTAAGCAATGTAGCTAAAGCTAAGTGGATTTATTCTCCAGCAACTCATATTGATTCAACAATTATTATTAAAAGAGTGAAATTAACTAACTAAACTTATTGTTTTTATCGATTATTTTACTAAATATATTTCGGATTTACTTAAATGAACGCACAAAAAAAAAATAAACATACTTTTTTCTTATATGATGTTTTTGTTATAGGTGTATCGACAGCGATGTTGTTTGCGGTTATGAATTCAAATTATTGTTGTAGATTTAAGTAAACAAATAAAATAAATTAATATTGCATTGATAAAGGCTTCTATTTTAAATTTTATAATACTGCCCCACTAAAGCTTTTGAATGTACAGCCAATCTTCTTCAACAACCTTCTTCCGGTGCATCTCGTAGAACTCCAGAACGTGTACATACTTTTGAACAGATACATCAATTTTATCAGAGGGGGGAAATAGCTCTATTGTCGACTACAAGTATTACGTAATTCGTAATTGTATTCTTAATATCTACCACACTGAAGATTGAACTTTCAACTCCTAGAAGACAGTCACTCAGAACTGAATATTATTAGTATCATTATTCTTCTTCTTCTTCTTCTTTTTATTATTATTATTATTATTATTATTATTATTATTATTATTATTGCTATTATTGTAATTATTATTGTTATTATTATCATTACTATTATTATTACTACTATTATTAGTATTATTACTATTATAGTTACTATTATTACTATTCTTATTCTTGTTCTTATAATTATTACTATTATTAGTAGTATTATTGATATTATTATTATATATTATTATTATTATTATTATTATTATTATCATTAGTGTTATTATCACTGCTTTCTTCAAAATAAATATCCCCACTTATCTTTAAAAGCAGACTGTCAGTTTGCATCCGTCTCTATTATCTTGGCATCTGTCATTTTGAAAGCCCCATGATTTGTGACTACATTTATGTAACGGACTACTCGAACATCTCTATGTGTCAAGCTTGAGTATTAATTATCCCAAAGTCAATGATTCGGTCGCCAACTTATAAAGATTTAAAAAAATGTTTGCTTAGCCTAAAGTATCCAACATTACTTCGAGCCTAGTCTTATGCAAGCCAAGTCAATACCTCACAACTCTTCCTAATTAACCGAAACAGTTATAAAAAAAATAATTATAGAATGAATTCGATTCGAAGTATTAACTAAAATATAACGAAGTTGTCAATAAACGAGCGTGCAGAGGCTTCTGTACCAAATTCAAAAGTGTAAAATTGAGTTTTCCATATTCAAATAATCTATACAGTGTTTAATGTTTGCTATTACTGATTAATTGTAGACATGCAAAGAGGTAATAAGTAACTCACATTAAACACATATTTAGAACAAACTAGTTAAGAGTAATATTGATTAAAGGGGTTCTTCTAATATAACTACAATTATTAGTCTCCTGAAATCTACATTATTCTTTTACTCACTGAAAGTTTAAACACAGCTTATTATCAGGTATGGCTAATTGAAAATGATCATGTTATTCGAGTAGTTGCGTGACAACAAGCACCCTTATATTTCAAACTTTGTCTGTCCTGTTGTATACATATTTCAAATTATTTTACATTATCGCAACAACTGTTTAGCATCGATGTCTCACTAACAACGCCTGGTGGTTTTCTATGGAATTTTAGTGACAAAGATACTTCATAAAGTTCAAATACTGTCGCATCATTCTAGTTCAGGTCTGGTTCGTAAGTTGGTGCTCATGTTCTTCGGTTCTTTTACTTGTTAGGTATTAGCGAATGAATGTGCCACCGCATTTGTATTTATTAATGGCCATTCATTTTTTGCTAGTAAGTGTGTGTTGTTTATATGAGTGGGTGTCTGCATTCAAGGGATTTTCTTAATAGTTCTGCTATGCCCATCATCGTCGTTCGTTTCATGGTTTAAACCTACGCTTTGATTACAATTTCTCTTAGTTTGATCTAAGTATTTCGTGTGTGTTTACAGTGCTCCTACGATTATCGGCACTATAGTGGTTTCCTCTGGTGTTATATCCCTTTGAGTTCTCTGGCAAGGGCCATGCATTTGTATTTTTAGTGTCCCCTCTGTCCACAGTATATGGTATGCTACAACATCAAACTCTACAATCCATAACTATGCATTCATTTGGTTTCTTTTAATATTTATTATATTATCTTCCATAAACCTTACTCTCCCAAATAAGCATTCAACGAAATCGGTTGCTGGCGTTTTACTCGCTACTATTTATCTACTCTTACCGCAACTTCAAATCAGCTGAATGATTTCATTTTGCCCTTCTTAATATAGTTTGCTTAAAACATTAGCTGTTAAATCTTAATAACGATCACTTTCTTTCCGTGTATTTGGGGGATATTATTTGCCCATTCAGAATGCCTGTTTATTATACGTTCTGTAAAACTTATTTGTTGCGCTTTAACGAGCATATAAACGCTTGCATTTACACATGCATATATCTGCTTTGTTGAGTCAGTATATTTTTGATTTTCAAAAAATAACACATTTACCCATGATGAAACCAATTATACAATTGATTCTGACCGCAGTTTTGATGTTTTTTATTAAAGTTATATTTTCAAAATAAATATGCGGCTTTTAACACAAATACAGTTTTAAAACAATATTTTCAATATAATTTGTGTAACACTTTTGTCTGTCTACAATAATTTCTTCTCAGGCAAAAGCTAAAACTAATTTCTACGATACTATTTTTCATTAAACATGTTATAAAACATGTTATAAAACATGTTATAAAACATGTTATAAAACATGTTTTCGATATAAAATAGTTATGATCTACTTTTACACACACAAAAACATATCGATGTATTTTATTTTATTTAGAGTTATGACAAAACTATTAAGCTATTTACAAATACGCAATGTTTTAAAAATATTTGCTTCTTTAATTGGAAAAATTGGAAATCTTAAGAAACATAAAATTACCCGAATTAAAACTATTTCTTCGGGAATATACTGTTTTAGTTACGTTATTAGAACAATATTTCTATTATAAACTATTTAGAAAATTACATACTCATTCATCATAGTTTTGTGTCGAAGTCCTTTTTGTAATTCTCATGCACACCGGTTCTATTTCGTTTGGTTATGTGTGTGTTCGTATGTCACGATATTATCAATAATCTTCTGTTAAAAATGAACTACGGTTTACTTTTGATATGAAGTGGTCAGTCGTCAGTAATGTGATATATTTAATGGTGGGGTGCATTAATTAAGTCCGTTCATAGTTACATTTACGTGTACTCTTTTAAACGAATGTGCCTTGTTCGGTAAAATATTTGTTATTTTTATTAAATTGAGTAATGTGTTCCGACATTTTGATTGACAATTTTATTTACCGTTGAATTCAATACAATTGTGTTTTCTATACAATTCTGTGTTTCTTCTTTTCTTAAAGGCGTTTGTGTAAGACTGCTTCCTAATATGTGTTAGATTGCGTAAGATAGTGTTATTTAATGAGTTATCAGAAAATATTTTGATGGTTGATTGGGGTAATTTTTTGTTATTATATGTGTCGCGTTTGAGGATGTCCGCATATATAATCTATATGATAAAGTCCTGTATTTTTCTCTGTACGCCTTAAGCCATGATAGGAAAGAAATGGCCGCTTAATATAACAAACTGTTCCGCTAAGCATTTAACCTATGTACTCATGGGTGTTTCCAGAAATCATGCATTTGATTCCAATCTTTTCAATAGTGGTTGTAATTTACCTGACTATCACAAATAAAACTTACAAAAAGAAAGTAGCAGCATTTTCTGCAAGATATAAGCAGCCACTCTAACCGCCCCCCCCCCAACTTACGGGGCTATTTATATATAAAAGATAACTGCTCTAAACGAACCGCTATATTCCAGATCAAGAGAATATCATTCGGCTGTTCCGGATACTTAAAACTTAATCGTTTTGTGTAACCGTATCATTTGTAAGTACATTGTTTCATGTCGGTATTCCTATTTGACTTCATGGTATATAATTACTGTTAAGCGATTATAAACACGCGATCTCCCGAACGTGAAATTTAAGAATTGTATAAACTGATTGCAATTTGAATTTCGACGATATATTTACTGCTGTGTTTCTTTTATTCACACAAAAATGGCATATACGCAGCTAAAAAGTTATAATGCGTAGTAATTAATGCTATCGACACCAAATAAACAGAATGCTCTTGACGGTCAAATCCATTATTTTCTCTGGAAACATTCTGCATGGGACCGTAACTTATAAAATAAACAATAAAACTATCATTATAATAAATGACAGGCCTTCTTATTCCGACTGAAAAGAAATGTCCGCTTGGATTATTTTCAGATGCAAAAAAGTAAATTTACGATTCATTTTTTTAAATTTTTATTTACAATATTCCTTGTTGGAAATCGCGCAATAAAACAAAATATACACTTCCTTGGTGAAGAGGGATAGCTTGTTTACGCGAATACAAATTTAATTGTTCTGTTTTAAAAAACTTGTATGAACGCATTTCACTTGCTATGAGTTTGTTTCGAACATTTATTTGTAATATCATTGTTTAAATAAAACTAATAGGCCACGAATAAATAGCCAGGAGGTTGCCACGCGTGGAAAATAATTATTTAGAAACAAAATAAACAGCTTGATTGCTTTTTAGGCCGAATACAATTATTTTTTTCGGTCAGGCAATAAGTCAGCACACATTAGATGTTTGTTTCTTTCGCTTTATCTGTTTGTTTCATGGTGTCATTGATTTTGAGGTCATTAACAATTAAACGAATTATGTTTATCATCATCAAAATGTCAAATCTGAACGACTTTTATTCAAAAAATGATTTTATAAAGAACAGCACAATGCCTGCTAACAATGCAACACTGAATGACCGTTCTATTTTCTTGGCATTATCACAAATATTGAACTTTATTGCATAACAGTAACAATATTATGCTGATGATCAAACTATGTACTGTCACTATAATAAAATCGAACGAATTAAAGTGTTCAAAGATTATTTTTTATGGGAAAAATACTACATTTCCGATTTAAAATAGCTGTTGCCTTTTCTTATAGTTTTTTGTGGACAATACCGCCACAAAAAACAAAGAATACATTACTTAAGTCACTAACGCTTTTTCTACGTGAATAAAAATGCAATATCTGCTGAGTATTGTGTTTGAGATACGTTTTATAAACTTGGGGTTCTTTTAACAATGTTTTAAAGAACAAAACAAGGGTAACAAAATAGGAAAGTCATAAATGTTACCAAAGGTATGATTAGTAACTTGTCTACTTACCTGGATACGTGTTATTGTGTTTCAAATTATTTTTAAGTGTGTAAGATTTAAAAAAAACGGCAAAGAAATGGCGACCTCATAACATGAAAAGTTAACCCTGGATAAAAACTTAAACACTCAAAATTACACAGAAAAAACGCTAATAATTGTCATCAAGAGGGCATAAATGTTATCTTCAACTAAACTGCATACTTTAATTGCAAGCTTTTATGTGAGTTTTTTCTTAGTTCATGTGTGATTATCGAGGTTTCACGTGGCTTTCTGTAGACCGCTATTATTAAGAATAATTTAAAAGCTATGTAGAAGAGTAACTCTTCTTGCCTTTGCTGATATTTATTGTGTACTTATTGTTTTTTGTTCACCCCTTTTTTGTTCCGTTTGACATTGTAAAAAATACCGGTCACAGATACTTTGATCGGAAGGTTTCGCATGTTGAAAATCCTGCTTTCGAAACAAAATTTTTAACAAAACATATTGCTTTAAGACCAAATACAATTTTTTTTTCTGAGAGACCAATTAGCCAATAAGCATATTTCATTAGATAGTTGTTTCTTTTATTTGTCGGTTTTTCTATGATTTCCTTTCATAAAAATAATTTCTACGACCATATTGATAAACACAATTCTCCACCTTACACATTTATAAAAGTATTCTTCCGTAATCAGTTTCATCATAATTAGAAAATCAATGTACATGTATCACAAAAATAACATTAATAAAAACGTACTTCCTACCGATCAAAATAAAAAAATAAAACTTATCATTTACCACAGTAAATTTAAAACCGATATCATTATTAGTCCTAATAAGTATTCCTCCTCGACGAAAGGCCTCTATAGGGCGAGGCTTGTATATTAAATTAAATGCCCATTGTGAGACTGGGTTTCCGACCGTGGAAAACATATACGTTGGCTTCGGTACTACACATTTATCCAGAGGATTAGCAATGCATTTACCACCTACAAGGGACATAGCTGAGCACATTATTCATCAGCATTCCTGTCACCGCTCCCAATTCCGAAAAGTCTTAGTAAACAAAACAACAGTATTAGAACATACCAATAATGAACACACTTTCAATATATTAGGAAAAAACAGCCATTTACAAAATTAATTTTAACACCAAATAATATTAAGAAATGTTTCCAGTTCTAACTTTAGTTCCGTATTAATGATATCATTCGCGCAAAAACTACCTTTTCATATTTGCATATATACCATGGGGTTTACCGGTTTCTCTTGAACATGAACGAGCTGGGACTTTAAGTACTTAGGACGCTTACAGCTATGAGAGATAAAGCAGACACCCCGTTCGGCAAATGGAAAAGATCCAAACTGGATACCCATACATAAGTTGTCTTTCATATTAAACAACACTTGAAATACAAAGGAAATGCTGCCAAAATTTACATATATATATATATATATATATATATATATATATATATATATATATATATATATATTAAATACAAATATTGCGTGCATGCGCGTCACCACATATTTAAAATTGAGGGAACTGTCCATATTACATTTTTACGGCTGCTACCAACATACGTAACTGTTACAATCTAATATTCTGACGAAACTTCAGCCTGATTCATAAGTCACTTATCTATTTAAAATGATTACCATATAAAGCACACACATACTATGAACTTTTGATGAGTGTTATCTTACTCTCTAATGTCTGCGATTTGTTATTATTCATTGGTACGTGTATATATTTGTTTTATATTTGTTTTCATATATGTTTATTTTTATTTATTTTAATTTGTGTAAATCATCATATGTTCTTTTATTTTCAGGCAGTATGTCATTTACAATTGTAGAGCGAATTTTTATTTTTATTCATATGGCCAAATTGATGAATATCCCACCCTTGCTTAAAGGCAATGGAAACATGATGTGAACAGAAAGCCTCCTTCGCACAACACCATGCGCTTAATTTTTAAAAACATTCAAGGAATCTGGAAGCGTCCCAGATGCTAAAAAACCAGGTGCTTTGAAACGTAATGATGCGAAAGAAGAAGAAATCCAAACCTTGTTTGAAACGAAACTTTCAACATCAATTCGCCAGGCTGGCCAAGTGTTATCGACATCATATAGCAACGTTCAACGAACCCTTCAAGCTGTTGGGCTTAAGAATTTTCATGTTCAAATAGTGAAAGCACTAACAGAGGTAGACAAAGTAGCGAGACTGGCAATGTGTGAAGAATCACTTCATCGAATATCGTCGAACTCTTCTTATCTATCCAACGTTGTGTTTAGCGACGAGGCAACTTTCTTCGTCCAAGGAACTGTTAACAAACATACCTGTCGTGTTTGGGATTATGAAACCTCCATCTTACAATGCCAATACCTTTTCAATCTCATAAGATAACTGTATGAGCTGCTTTGACAAGTAAACATTTCATTGGTCTTTATTTTTTTGATACGAATGTCAATAAAGAAAACTACCTACCAATGCTGCAATAATTTTTAATCCCCAATTAAAACAACGACGAATATACTAAAAATCAATCTTCCATCCATCGGCGCTCCTCAGCATTGGGGACTCAATGTCCGAACATTTCTTAATGAGAAGTTCCCAAATCGGTGGTTGGTCGAGATGGGCCAATCAATTGGTCTCCGCGAAGCCTTGATTTGACGCCGTTTGACTATTTTTTGTGGGGATATTTTCGTGACCAAGTATTTGCCACGCAAATAACTAAAATCGACGACCTCAAACTAAAAATTACTGCCGAGTGTGTTAACATTAATCAATCAAATATGCTACAAAGAGTCGTACATTCCTTGCAAAAAAGAATGGAGCTATGCATGCAGAACGAAGGTGGATATTTTGAGAATTTGCTGTAATTTTAAACTCTCATTAATGAATTTGTTGAATATACTTTCTGTGTTGTATTACCGTATTTTTTAATTTTAGAATTTAAAAATTAATAGCTAAGTTACTTATGAATCACCCTGTAGGTGTCGAACGAAATGATTAGTCAAGAAATCACAGTACACATTTAAAATAAATGTTCTGATTTTATTTTTATTAATAAATATCGCATCTAAACATTATTTTGAGGCCTTTAGCCTCATTCATTATTATTACTTTTTTTAAAAGATGTTTAAAAAATATTAACTCGCCTATTATAATATAAATATCGCATACATGCGCGTCACCTCATATTTAAAAAAAGTGATTGAGCAGTTGATAACCACAACCTGTGCATTACTTATTCGTACGGATAGCTACCAACATACACAACTGTGTCAAGCTCCTACTCTGACGAAGGTAGGTATCCAGCGAAATGATTAGTCAAAATATCAAAGTAAAGATAGGAAAAATGTTATAATTGTTAAGCATCATTTATTATTATTACATTTTGGATATGAATCTGGATATAAATCTGTGTATGTATACATGTATATAAATATGTATATATATATATATATATATATATATATATATATATATATTAGTACTTCATGTATCCACATAAAATATTATAAGGAGATATAATTTTTTAAGTTATCAGTTTTCAGTATTTACTTCAACAGTGGTCAATACGTAAGTAGAGCTAGGTAGTAAGCAATGAAAATATATATGGCAATCAAGCTTGAGTGCCATATATATTTTCATTGCTTACTATATATATATATATATATATATATATATATATATATATATATATATATATATCTGTCTATCTATCTATATATATACACACCCACATATATATATATACATGTATATATATATATATATATATATATATATATGTATATATGTGTGTGTGTGTGGGGGTGTGGGTGGGTGTGTGTTTATATGTATAATAAAGCCATATACGACTTTCAAGTAAGTCGTCTCATATGATGTCAAATATATATCTAAAAGCATTTTAGTTACGTATTCTGGTAAAAAAATGTTATGTTTTCTAAGTGGTATTTCTCATTCATCTACTCTCACTTCCTCCTTCAATCTTACTATCCACATCTCCTTCATATTTCAATATTTATTCAATACCTTTTATATACTACGCTCCTTAGCCCGGTCGTCTCATCTGTTTCATCATCATATGCTTACGTTTTGTTTTATATTTTATGCTCTTATTGCAAGATACATTAAAATAGTTTCATTTTTAAAGCTAATATTTGCGTCGGAATTCAACATATTTTCCTTTATTTGTATTCAGTAAGCAAACACATGTATTCACTAAAATATATGTATTATTAAACACAAGGCAGAAAAGCCTTTGACGATTTACGTTCTGAATCACAAAGAAGTTATCCGGCTCAGTTTAAATTAAAGGCTAGCAGTTTGCAGGATGTAAGATAAGGCCAATATATCTGTAAAATAAAGATAATAACCGCTGCTTGTATTAATTGAAGGGAAGAACATTGAAAGTAGGTTGATGGTGTCTAATTTGATATTAATAAAATAGTTAAGTGCCGTATTTTTGTTGAACTATACAAAGTACTTCTATTTTTTCCTAGTGTGTCACTTCAACGATATATTTTTTCATAATGGAAGTCGATACATGCACATAATTTATTTTATTCAATTACAAGGTGTAATTAACTTCGTTGGCACTATATGCTTATACATGTCTCAACAGTATACTTATTTAAACACACTGAAATACTAGATAGCTTAGAGGCAAGATGTTTTGTCTACTAGATTACTCGTTAGCATTTCAAATGACGTTATGTCTAGATCAAAGTAGTTTCTAGATCGTATTATTCACTTGTTGAGATGCGTTTTATTATGCTAGGTTATTTATAGTTCCATGTCTTAATATATATATATATATATATATATATATATATATATATATATATATATATATATATATATATATATATATATATATATATACATATGTGTTTGTATGTGTTTTCTTATCTTCTTCATACTTCACAATGCGTATTACTACTGACCTTATCAGGTCAACTAAGTGTTGGGCCAGATTTGTTGGAGGCATCCTCGTTCGGGTCATTTGCAGTAATATGTGTGTTTATATTACATTTATCTTTCTACATGTTAGTATTGTAAGAACAAAATTAGCAGAGAAGTGATTCCAAAAGCAAGCGAACAAATAATCCATTAGAGAAGAGAGTATTCCGGAATCTAGTGACGTTTACTTTGAAAGGTTGGATGTTGGTACTAATATGGATAATCGGGGGTGTTTACCATTAGACGGGACAGGCGCATATGTCAGTACATATACAATGGAAGCACTTGTATAAACACCACGTGGATGATACTTTGCTGCGCTAAGGAAAAAGGGTGAAACTTTGAAGACAATGCGGGCTATTGTGTTCGAAAGCCAAAATAAAAAAAAAGATCATTTTAAATA
The DNA here is from genome assembly GCA_963556195.1 of Sepiola atlantica. NCBI lineage: Eukaryota > Metazoa > Mollusca > Cephalopoda > Sepiida > Sepiolidae > Sepiola > Sepiola atlantica. The sequence continues at coordinate 46,954,206 of OY744523.1, forward strand.
CTTCGGATGTTTTTATGTTTAAGTTACGAATAAATAATCCTTCTACCTTGATGTAGTTTACTTGAGCATAATCTGCTTTTGAAAAAATAACATTCATTTGTATTTAATAAACTATTGAATAATCTATAAATTTAGTTTAGGTTTAGAGGAAATGTAGTGTCGCTCTTGTCGGATGTTGTGGTCAACAAGTTAGACATGAATAAATAAAAGGAAATTCAAGAAATGAAATAGTATTACTTCACTTAATTTTAATAAATCAATTTCAATTTAAACAATATTAATTAAAATAGGGAATTAAAATAAACCTGCGTAGGTTTTGCCTATATCAACAAATGGGGCAATACCCATCAATACCAAAAGCCACTCAAGTATAAGGCGTATTGATATCAATATATCATCGCTTAATGTATGCGAATATAATACGCGTATGGGAACTGATTAATAAATGAAAAAATGTGTTATTACTGAGCAGGACGGGTTATGATAAGCAGTTCTTTACATTTGATTTAAATACGATCATTGTTGTAGTCGTCAAGTAAGCACCCGCCTTGCAATGTGTTTCCTATATCGAGTATTCTTGGAGAAGGACACGGTTCATGTATATTTATTTTGACGCAATAGACACGAGCGAACCAATGTTAGGGTGTGCTAATAAAACTTCTTGTTGAGTGTATCTTACAACGATAATTCAGCATCTTTCATGGAAAAAACGATGGAGTAAACTAGACGACGAGCAATGTATGTTCTTTGAGGAAGAGGTTGTCGTTAACAGACTATTCCCCACTACACTACGAACTCTATTGTGTACTCTAATAAGGCAGGGAAGATAGCTGAAATAAGCACCTTCCAAAATGTGACAGATATCCAGGTCAAACACTTTATATAACTACACGAAATGCATCACTTTGTGGAGTAGTACCATAATAAACACATTTTACAACATAGTTAGCAACATATGTCATATACATCTTCAATTTTAGATCTCGAATAAAAATAAGGCAGTTACCAAAAGCCAGACATATTTATTTCGCCTGGGGGAAAAGGTGGAGTCTGGCAGTAGTCGTATACATGGAGATATGGGTAAGAGTTAAAAAATAGCAACCCAATGTTTACCTAAGTACACTATGTGCTCCATAATATAAGAGACACATTACCGAGATCCTAATTACCAATGCTTTTTGTGGCACTGCTATAGACAGTTGTGTCTAATGGGGATATATCAATAAATTATCCCAGGATAATACGTGCAAGACAATTAATGAAGGACACAACACGGTTTGTTTAGAATAGTGTATATTATGTTTTTCAAACTTCTGTCCACCAATAACTATTTTTATAGACTCATCAGAATTTGACTAGAACAATTCTGAATGAACTATTTTACCAGACTGTTAGAAATGTCATGATATATAGAGAACTATAGCCCTAGAATCAAAGCCTCGATCAAAAGATTCATACACCATATACGATATTAACAGCAGGTAATCAACAGTTAGTGTAACATTACTTACTCTACATTGCTTCCAACTAATAGATTCTTGGTTTCCCACTTCTTGATAAATTAGGAATCTTTAAACTTTACTCATGCGTCACAAAATACTGATGGGTTTGTATAGACGAACATTATAACCAGTATATTTAAATGAAAGGCAAATCATCAAAGATTCCAAAATATATTAAAGCGCTGAAAATCAAATCTAATAAATATAACGGTAACTCTAAAAATATATCAATTAGTTAACATGATTTGAAATTTCAATAGAAAATAAAGAAAGTGGAATTAAAATTAGAATAGTGTATCGCTGAATTGGAAAACTATTAAATAACCCGAAAACAATTGATATGATGTAAAACAACCAAACAAAACAAAACAAAACTAAATTAGAAAGAAATATGATTTTATTAGAATAAGTTAATGTCCTTATAGTAAAAAAGGAAAGTGGCATCAATAATACAATTATTAAATATGTCGCTAAAGTGAAACAATATCTATATGTAATATCAACTTAAACATTTGAACAATAACATCAGAAATTTGCTTGATATACATGGGTTTATACTAATACGAATACGTAATGCAATTTAGTTTAAAGTAGATCATAGACGTATTTTATCAATACTTACACATACTTCTTCCTGATGTCGTTGTTAGAAAACATGTTGTTTTGTTGTTGATAAATATCTATGTATGTGTTATGTTAATAAACGAAACATAACAGTATATTCACCTTACGATGTAAAAATTTTACCGATGTAAAACAAGATATTCCTCAAGCAGAAAAAATACTATAAAATAGAGCAGCAAAGATGAGTTTTTTGGAATTTTCAGAACAAAAAAAAAACATTCTAAGATCAAATTATATTGATACTAGTATTTATATTTTGTTAACGTTCAGGGTTACATAAAATTCAGTGTAATGCTACGTACGTTTTTTTGTGGTGCTTTCGGAAACGCAACAAAAATGTATTCAGAAAATACGTGCAACAATTCCGAAAGTTGCAACTATGATGTGGTTTAATAATAATGATATCTTTACATTACGTCATGATTAGTTTCTTCTGGCCGTACGGCTTCGCTGTGAATCAGGTGTTTTATTATTCAGCGCTCAGTCAACATCATTATTAATTTCTCCATACAATATTTATTTTCATCTTGTAAATCTTATTATTGAAACGGCCGTAAAATTCGTGTTCATAATCAATGAAAATATATTTGTTTAATGATTTATAAATTATCAACTATATCATATTATTTTTTGGAATCTCTCAAGATACGGATTAGTAATTTGTATTATGAAGCGTGACGTATAATAGTACTACCTAGTAATCAGTTCTTGTGGAGGTTGAAGTTTCTATCCTCATTGATACAAATAATAGAATTAAAAATTACTTACGACTTAACAGTGGGCATGGCTTACAAAACAATTACCAGCTTTGAGATAAATTTTCCTTATAATTGATCATATATATCAAAACTAAAGCTAATACTTGAACCCAACAATAATATATCCACTCATTACATGGATTTAACACACATAATACTTTAATTAGTCATGCCATTCAGTTCATGTTATTGTATATACGAACTAAATAAATAATTAGGAAACACTGTTTATTTCACTATTTAAAATAATGTAGGGCATTATATTTAACATTTGAAAATAGCACCATGTAACTTCAATGAAGAATAAAAAAAGTGTGAGGCAATTGTGACGTTGGCATTGATGAACGTTCGCTTATAGATAAACAACTTTTTTAATAATAACACTTATTGACAGTTCATAAAAAAATAATGATCGAAGCATTGCATATTTTGCGGTTATATTACACCGATTATACATTTCATGACACTTGTTGGCCTCACAATAAATCATTATTAGATAAATACTATCAATAGGCTTTCGGTATTTGGCTGAAACATATGGCATGACCCCTTGTTCATCTACGCCCAAGCACATTGTAGTCAATGAGCATTACAACAAACGCCTACATAGGTATATACATATATATGTATATGTATATATAGATATATGCAATTTAAAAGTATATATATATATATATATATATATATATATATATATATATATATAAAATACATCATCAGTATAATTATCAGCGTGTGTCTGTTTAACCCATTGTGGAGGAAGCCACACTTGTTTCTTTAAAACTTGCTTTTTCCCTGGCTATGCGTTTCCAGGAAGAACCTTGTTGAATATCGAGGTCGTCTACCCACCGGGTTTTGGCTTCCCGCTAGGTATTTTGGTTGCTTTGGAGCCCATTCTGTCTCTATGCGTATATATACATATATATATATATACATATATATATATATATATATATATATATATATATATATATATATATATATATATATATATATAATCCGAGTATGTATACATCCACAGGGTATCCATGGGAATTGAACCTAGTTTATGAGAGTGCTCAATAAAAATATAGAGTGGAAATATAAATATAAATGATAATTTATTTCATTTTGACTACAACATTGATTTTGTTTCACGAGCGCAGTTTTTAGGAGCTCACGATCTTCAGGTCTCGAAATAAGATTACGCCTGTTAGAATAAGTTTACAATTCCACAAAGTTATATAAAGGTGACAGACAATTTAAATAGAAATCTCCTCCAACCAATTCATCCACGATTTATATTCGATCATCGAAACACATTCTGTTTGCTTCGATTTTGTCTAAATAAGTCCTTAACGCCGGACTCTATTTACAATATTTCCTCAAATACTTCACCCTCCCACATCTAATGTCATTCATGTTTGACTTTTTTGGTTTGAACGCGAACTTGGAATAGGACTACAATGGGAAATAGATAATATTTATTTCCTGTAAAGCTGGTTCTCTCCTCCTTACGAACCAGTGTAATTAATAAGAAACTTTTTCCCTCCCTCATATCTCATATGCACGTATGCACTTGTGTATGCAGTGCTGTTAGTATACCCCCAACTATACTCCTATTCTATTGCATCCCCTATTTCCTGTCCACGCCTGACCCTTCTCCTGTGATAATTTTTTATAAGGTGTTTTTCTCCCGTAAACATTATATGTGTCCATATCTTACCATATGCCCTTCCTCCTCCCCTCTCACCCTACACATCTTCTTGCAGGATGTTTTCATAAAAAAACTTTATAATAGGAATCTTGAATATATTCAACCTTTGTTTTCTAAACTTATTTATTTTTCTATTTTATTCATATTTCTATGTTGTTTAAAATTCCTACTTTTATTTTATTTATTTATTTCATTTAATTTTAACATCAATTATTTCTTTTATATTTATCTTATATTTTCATTTTGTATTTCTCATTTTTATTAACATCTCATTATTGTTACTTTTGCTGTTTATCTTTATTTCTTAATTCTACCTTTATTCTATATTCATAGTTTACTATTTTATTCTTCTTTTTTTATTTATAATTTTATTACATTTTTTCATATATTTTTATATATATTTGTCATTCTTTTATATTTTTAATTATTATTCTTACTTTTATTTTTTATTTTATTTTATTCTATTTTCCTTAATTTTTTATTTTTCATCCTTTTATTTTTTATTTTATTTTTATATTTTATTATTTTTAAATATTTTATTTTATTTCTATGCTAATTTTATATATATATATATATATATATATATATATATATATATATATATATATATATATACAGGGTGGGCCAAAATAAGGGTCCTATCTTTAAATTTGAATAACTTGAATTTGAATAACTTCCACAAAATAAAAGTTAAACTCACCAAACTTTATGTGTGTGTAGACTGACCCTTCCGAGATTTTTTGAAATAAACAAAACAAATTTTAGCCGAAAAACACTTCTTAAAACTTACAAAAACTAAAGTATTGTTTTTTACACTGTTTTGAGAATGTTTTCTAAATGAGGGTACGTTCCTTAGGGCTAATACGGCTCATGCTTGCTTCGGAAGGGGTCCTTTACTTATTCTAAAAAAAAAAATTTTTTAAAAATCAATAAATAAAAAAGTTATGAATTTTTAAAAATAGGACCCTTATTTTTGCCCACCCTGTATATATATATATATATATATATATATATATATATATATATATATATATACGGGCTTCATGCTGGAATTGGTTTGTAGCGTATTGCCATTTTGGTTGAGGTGAGTTGTGATTTTGTGCATGTCTTGGCCATGGCGAAAGACAATGGGGAGTGTTGGGGATTTTAGGTGTGTAATTAAGGAGACGTACTCTATCCATCCTATGTGTTTTTAATAGCTTTTCTTATGTAGTTGATGGGGTTATCACTAGTTATAAATTGTTGTGTGAGATTGGTGACGTGGTGCATGTATTCTAGGGGGTCTACGCATATGCGTTTTATACGTATGCACGAACTGTATATTATGGTTGTTTTCAAGTTTAAAGGGTGGTTGCTGTTGAAATTAAGAAATGTATGATTATCTGTAAGTTTAGTATAGAGGGATGTCGATATTTTGTTGTTGTGGCATTTAACTGTGACATCTAGAAATGGAATGGAGTTCTATGGGTGTTCAATGGTGAATGTTATGGTGCTATGACCATCATTAGTGTATTGGTACAAGTCATTGAGGTTGGTAAGGCTGTGCGGCCAAATAAAGAAAATGTCGTCAATGTAGCTACAGTAGTGTGGGGGTTTAATTGGAAAATTGTTGAGTAGTCGGGTTTCTAGTGTATGCATGATCATGTTGGCATAGCTGGGACCATTTTAGTGCCCATAGCTGTGCCTTTGACTTGAAGGTAGGTATGGTCGATAAATTGGAAATCGTTGTGTGTGAGGATAAAGTGTATTAAACTACATAAGTCCTGTGTTTCGTTGTTTGGACAATTGTTATGTAGGAGGAATTTTCTACAAGTCTGTACACACTCATAATGTGGGATGTTGGTATAGAGGGCTGAAAGGTCCATAGAGACTAGAATAGTTTATTGGGGAAGATTGTAAATTCGTCTAATAGTGTGTAAGAAGTGTGTGGTGTCTTTGATGTAGCTAAGAATGGTGGGTAATAACGGATTTAAAATGGTATCTATGTATCCATATATATATTCAGTAAATGTGTCAACCCCTGAATTTATAGGTCTACCTGGAGGGGGAATGTTCATGGCTTTGGCTAACTGGTATATGTAGTCTGAATTTAGGGTCGGTTTTTTTAAATGTATCAGTGGTGGAAATGGAAGAGGCAGTGTTTGTTATGAGTTTGTGGAGTTTGCGTAATTTTGGAGTGGTATAGATTTTGGCTGTTTTAGGTTCAGTAGAGATAAGGGAAGTGATGATGTTGGAGGTGTAAAGGCTGAGGTTTTTGATACGAGTTGTGAGTTCTGTTTTGTATGTGCAGGTGGGTTCTTCATGAAGTGGTTGGTAACACTTAGTATCACTGAGTTTTTATTCCACTTTTTCAATATATTTAGTGGTATTCCTTCCGGTGATGGGTCCTCCTTTATCTGCGGATTTAATTGTTATGTATTGGTTTTTTTTAGAGTATGTATTGCTGTTCTTTCTTTTGGGGAAATATTGTGATGTTTGTTTAGGTGTTCTTTATTGTGTAGAAATGCGTCAAGATGCAGTCTTGCTGTTTTAGTGCATTGATCTATATCCGAGTTTCGTCCACTTGGTGGGGTCCACAAATTAGTTTGAGTGAGTTTCTGAGGTAGTTTTGAATATGGAAGCGTATTATTAGTAGGTGCGCTATTGTGGTCCTTGAAATATTATTTCAATTTGATTCGGCGGAGGTAATGTTCCATGTCAAAACAGATGTTTACCGGGTTTAGATATTGCGTGGGACAGAACGAGAGTCCTTTTTCCAGTCATGATTTTTCAAGACTGAAGAAAGTGTATTCTGACAGGTTGGCAATGGAGGGTTTGTTTATATTGTCGGTATTAGATGAGAATGGGGTGTACGTTGTAGCTTAATGGAGTTTCGTAAGTTTAATATGTGTTTGAGGATTGGGTCTTTGACTATGAGATTGTTCAGTGTGTGCGTCTTGTTACGTAGAAATGTATGGATTTTTCTCTGGTAAATTCAATTCATGGATTCGGAGATTTGGTGAATAATGTTACTTTGAAGATTTCCGTGGAGAAAGTGGTATATTCTTTCTTGGTTTTGAGAGAGGGTATGGTGTCTAGCATATCCGCTGTGTAGTGCTAAACTCCGCAGTTGAGTAGAGGCCCTGTCATATAGGTATTGTGCTCTGTTTTTATTAGAGTAGTTAGTACTTCATTGGAAAGTGTTCTTTATGGTAAGGCAAATCGGTATATATAAGGGTGTATGTATAAATATATATATATATATATATATGGATATATGTTTTTATTTTTGAATCTATATATAAGCCTGTGGGTGTGTGTGTGTGTGTGTGTGAGTGTCTATCGGTGTGTGTGCGTGTAGTTAAGGAAGAGGAGACGGTCGTTCATGCCAAAAGTTGTAGCATGATCGAATTTCTTATGCGTAGATAGGTAGGTGTCAGAGTTGTCACTTTGTAGAAAGGGGTTGCTCGTCTGTAAAGTTTTGAAATGTAATTTGTCTGCTTCTTTTTTTCTTTTTTTCTTTCCTGTGATTGTATATTGGCGGGTATAATCTTTGCTCATCAGTATATCCCTGAGGAGGAGCCGGGAAGGTTCTGAAACAATTGTCGGATACTTAAACTATGTTTATTTTAATATATATATATATATATATATATATATATATATATATATATATATATATATATATATATATATATATATATATAGTCTCAGAAGCTTCTCAACTATTACAACTATATAACAAATAAACACCTTTTAGTCCCAAGTCGTTCAGTGGATAATCACTTTGTAAGTCAATTTATTTTTGCAGTTACTATATAAGTTTGCTTCCAAGAATTTACGCTAGTCTTAACATTATTTAAGGGATCATCAGTTGTTTTCCATGAAAAACTGTTTCGGGAATTTAAGAACAAACCCGTATTTTATTTCATGGCCTCCCAGCAGAATTAATCAGAGCGTTCCCCCATATATATATATATATATATATATATATATATATATATATATATATATATAGATATATATATATATATATATATATATATATATATATATATATATATATATATATATATATATGATTTACTAGTTCTGAGATTTTTCAAGATATTGATGTATACTTTGTATTATTCTGATTGCTCGAAGGAGCTGCGTGTTGCAATAACTTACCGACCGAGTTTACGTCTTATCTATTTCAGCGCATTTTGTGGAACTATGGGATCTTCATGACGAACTCGAAAATTTATTCTGAACACTACTGGTGAAAATTATTCCAGCTCTCTTATCGGGTAAAATGGTCACGCAATGTTTGCTTTATTATCATGTAGCATGGCGTATAGTGAGGACCGACCATTTTTACTTCCGGAAGGTGTTCACTTATAACGTATTAACACTTTATCTATTGCGCCACGTAGCGGTAGTATAATAGGCCATGAGGTTTATATGAGAAACATCTAAAAGAACAACAGTAGTCTAAGAAATCAACATGATACAGTATATGCGTTTTAGTCTATCAGCGCGTGTAATTAATGTATATAACAGCCGTTTTACAATATATATAAAAGTTATTTTATGTAAAATACTTAATAGGGTCTTACGTTTTGTTGATTAATGCATTAGAATATAGAAACGATTCATGAATAATATTTTTCTCTTTTTTAGTTTTATGTTTTCGACATAGCGCCGCATCAAAAAACAACTTCAGAATCACTTTCTATCTACAAAAAATATATGTTATTTTAATAAATCAGAATTACAATTCCAGCAACTATAGTTTTTTTATGATATATATATATATATATATATATATATATATATATATATATATATATAGATATGTTTTTATACATATGTATATATATATATATATATTTATATGCATAGCCAATGAATGTTCCTCTAACACGAGCTTGATATTTTTTTTCCTTGAATTCCTGATGTGGTGCTAAAGGCGCTGATGAAGCGTCGTTTTGGAGTAGCTTTTATTGTTTTATTTTAAATTAAAGAATGAAATAAAGTATTTCCAGAATGTTTTGGAAACGACCGTACACCATAATAGACTTGTAGATCTAATTCTGTTGAGCAATTGGAATCTTATAATTCACTAAATCCTCTTTATATAGGTGTATACGGGTGTATAGATTGCTCGATATCAAATATATATAGATACACACACATATATATATATATATTTATATATGTGTGTGTGTGAGTGGGTGTGTGTGTGGGTGTGTGTATCTGTGGGTGTGGGTGTATATATACCTATATATGTATATTGAGGCAGCATTTTTCCTTAAGACACCAGCCAATTTTCTTCCGAGATTAACATAATCCGGAAAATTAAAGGGATCAATACTAAAATAATCAGACAGAAATTGTCGGTTATTTTTAATAATACCTATACCTATATATAAATGTATGATCCTATATATATATATATATATATATATATATATATATATATATATATATATATATATATATATATATATATATAAATGTATGATCCTATATATATATATATGTATATAGCGTAAAGATATAATAAAAGATTAAAATTGGCACTGACATCTCCAATTTCCCCAGTGTTAACCATCTAACTCAAGTTCAATATATGCCACCTCTCTCTCTCTATCTATCTCTCCCTTTCTCTTCTTTCTCTCTCTCTCTCTCACTCATATATACATATATATGTACGTATATATATATATATATTTTATTATTTATTTATACATATTTATATATGGGACTATATGTATTTATATTTGTATGGGTATGCATATGAATGCATATATATTTAAACGGTGACTAAATGCCCAATTTGCATTCATTTACTTTGGTAAGGCACAGTAAATGAGAAATTCGCCACAAAAGTCAACTCAGCAGTTGAAAATTGTTATTTTTCTTCGAATGTGCGTGTTGTGTTTTCCACAAAAGCTTTATTGGCGTCCTCTTTTAAAGACGTCCTACCCCTCACCATAAAAAATAATGTAATTTATCATTTTAAATGTAGTTGCAGTGCTGACTACGTAGGTTGGGCGACGTTAAGATTGGATAGTAGGGTCCAACAACACATTCCGAGTAGGATCAGGAATGGAAACTTCAGATCAACGGGCGTTCAGAACAACACATACGGGTCTTCCATTACAGAACATTTACTTAAAACCCCGCCGTGCGCTAGGAATTTTAGTATGGATTCCTTCACCATTTCCAGTCATGCTCACTCGGTCTGCTGGCATTATTTTTATTTTTTTCCTTTTTTTTCCTTTTGATTAACTTTTAATCATAAACGATAGAATTCGTATTCCCTTCATGCTTGCAATAATAAAGGGTTGTACTTCCAAAAAAGCATTATATATATATATATATATATATATATATATATATATATATATATATATATATATATATATATATATATATATAAGTGTATATATATATATATATGTACATATAGCTGCATATATGTATATATATTTATATATATATACATATATATATATTTATATATATATACATATATATATATACATATATATATGTATACATATATATATATGCATATATATGTGTCTATATATATATATATTTGTATATATATATATTCCTGACGATACATATTTATTTCAAATTAGAGGATTCTATACATAATTGTTAACTCAACCCCTAAATATTGCCCTTAAGGATAACTATTGTGGCTATACCGTATTTGATTAAATCGATTACATTAATCCAATACTCACCTTCGCCCAGTAGAAACTCAATTCTTATCAATATTTTCTAAAAAATAACTCTACCCACTTAAGAAGTGTAAAAGAACTCGGGCACACTGACGCTGGTATGTTTCTACCAGGTGAACGTTTTCTTAATTAACACAGAACACAAAGAATAGCGAACGGAGGATATGATTAATAATTTATTAAAGCAAATTATCATTAGAACAGTCAAAGCACAGGATCATTTTTCTCAAAAAAAAGACTAATTTGTTTTCTCGCGCGATCATCATTTCTGTCATGCGCTTTTGGGTCGCGTGATGCACCACCATCGGATCTGTTCTCATTAGTGAAATGTTTTTTTTTTACTCATGAAGAAGGAAACGCTTATTTTATAAGCATCAAACAATCTGCACATGAATATCTATGTAAAATGTTGCGGCATGTCGAGGTTAATTTGTTATTCATTAAACGACTTCCTCTTTCTTTATGGTATAGTAATAAACGAACCCGGATTTTAATTATGGATTTTTTTTTGCAAGTTAGTAGCTGCGTTGATTTAATCGATAGCTTAATTCAGAGAATAACTGCCTTTTACATAATCATAGGCTTAATATATATAGCCATACAATGTTACTAACCAGCTTGTCTTTTTCCTACTTTTTAGTTGTACCGGTTAAAGTTATATGCTGGAAATTAAAGGGGGGGTAATCTATGTACGCTAAACTAATTAGCAGTGTGTATGCTCTTTCTTTTTATATCTAAACAGGACACAGATCAGAAAATAAGAAATAGTTGTTGTTTTTTTGTGAAATCTGTTTTGATATATATCTGAAAGTTGGTCAAAATGCTTTTAGAAACCACGAAAACGATGCAAATATTTTTATTAAATATTATTATTTTTTTAATATTTTTCTGAAAGTTATCGGATAGTATATCCTTCTCTTGAGAAGAACGTTGCGTAATATTACTGAAGTTATTACATTCTTTATTATTTGCTATTTTTTTGCTCATTGAAATATCCTTTTGATATCAGAGCAAAGGTCTTCTGATAAAAGACAATTCTGAAAAACGACTTCTGGCAATCAAATGTTTAATGACAACGACCTCCTGACATATTAAAATATCAAAAGTAATTTACTAATTATAACAAAAAACTGTGATTTATTAATATGAAAAAACTACGACTGTGAGAAAATATGTCCGCTGATATAGTTTATACTATAGCAAGTACCAGCAATTCTACCGAGAGACTCAACTACTATTAGGCCGAATAATTCTGACATGTGAATGGCGACGGACTTTTCCTCGACAAAACCACGGATGCCATCTTAGTACAACAGCGGAAAATAACCAGAAGCCCATAAGGTTACAATGGGGTTATTACTGCAGTGTAACGTCACCTTTCTACTGATTGAATGGACTACACCGCTCTACAAATACAGTGCTCCCATTCCAATGCCTTCTCGCAGATCTTTATAAATATTGTTTAAACATATTACTGTTGCTATGGTATGCTTTTACTAATTATAGATTGAAAACAATACTACTATTAGCACATCATTTTGTAATCTGTTTTCAGCTTAAAGGATTTGAATTGATATTTTTCTAGAACAATGTACAAACAAAATATTTCATTTGCATAGTTTTGATTTGTTTAGAACTCTGCATGCCGATTTTTGCCTATATGTTTTAGTTTCTGCATTTGAACCGATCTTTAAAATACATTAATGAAAAGAAGACTTAATTTGCTTTTTAGTTGCAAACAATAGAAGATAACGAATATTGTCAAGTTTCGACTTGGCAGTTGTAAAATCAAATGCATCTGATGAATGCATATCAGATATTTAGTAAGCAGATCACTGTATACTGAAGGTGTCATGCAACGTCGCTCTGAAAACGATAGCAATCAGCAGTGTAACTGTGGAGGCCATGATTTAATAGATGGTGGATATATTCTGTGTAATACTAAATAATGATCATGAGTATTTTACTGGTTGCTTCTTACCGTCAGTATTACATTATAGTATTATTATTAAAACTCGAGTACTATAAAATATATCCTCCTTATTGTAATACTTGGAACTATTTCAGTAGTGTTTGTAGGTAAATATAATGATAAAATATTCCAAAACAAGAATACGTTTCAGTGATGTCTACCAACAGAAAGAAATGTAATAAGTCTGTACTTGTCTTAGATATTTCATGTACGAGGTGTGATTCCAAAATGTATTCACCCTTTCAATAGTTATAACTCGTTTAATTTGGTGCTTTTAACTTAAAAACAATATGGAAGAATGGTAAAAATAGACAGTTTTAAATAACGACAGTAAAAACAAACAAAAACGAAGTATAATAACGTTTAATAAACGTAAATGCGTATTTAGGAGTGATTTCATACTCAGCATAAAATGAATAATAACTCCAAACCGCTTAATACACATTTAATATCATAATAAATTGGATCTACACACATCTTGCAACATTACCTTTACCATGTTCATAAATTAACCCACACTTATATCCGGGTTAGTGTTAAGGTTAGTGGTAAATCATTAACCTGATTAAAAACCGAATCTAGCTTTTATATTAGTATACAATTAATACATTAATATACAAAAGAGAAGTGTTTATGCTATCTTACTTGTGCATTTCAACTCTTCCATCTTTTTTTTTTCATATTAGAATCAATAAATTGAGCGGGTAAACAATGATTGAAAGAGTGCATATATTTTGGGGTACCATATATATATATATATATATATATATATATATATATATATATATATATATATATATATATATATATGAATATATATAAATATATATGAATATATATATATATATATATATATATATATATATATATATATATATATATATATATATATATATATATATATATATATATGGCTAGTTCTGCATGTGGAGCCAGAGAATGTTGACTGTATTCTCTGTAAACAGTTTATCTGGTAGTAAACTGACGAGCCCTCGCTACTCTTATAATTGATACTACTAAAACTAAAACAAACATTTTTGGATACTTTCATATTTTTTAAATGGTTCCCTCTTTTTTAACCACTGTTGTAATCAATTTAGTTTCATGTTGTGTCTATGTCTACATTGTGTTGTGTTTTACAAAGATATTGGTAACATTATTTTTCTCTATGCTATTAAATATATTTCGGATTTTCGTGGTTGAATTGTTGTTTCATTAACACACATCTATAGTATTAGTCAACCAACATCTTCAATCGTACCATCCAACCATTTATAAATATGTGCTTACAAGTATGATTGAATTAAATAAATATATATATATATATATATATATATAACATTTTAAAAAGATAATACCCCAAAATATAACATACTTTTCTGTCTTACATGATAGATAGTACTATCGTCATTATATATATATATATATATATATATATATATATATATATATATATATATATATATATTATATATACATACATATATTGATACAAATACCGTTTTATAAGTAACAGCGTCTTTACAGTATAATTATGAAACACTTTAAGATTCACATTCACTGTAGTATTTATTCATAAAATATATCGTAATTATCTTGCCTACAATCATTTATGAGTGTGACTTACTATATATATTGCCAGTATATATAATGTGTTTTACTCCATATGACTATCCGTGCTAGTTAAACAAAATACGCAGTATGAATAGGAGAATATGAGAATATCGTATTAAAAGAGAACATGTGAAATTATCAAACAATTCTAGATGTAAAAAAAGCAGCGTGAAACCCCCGGTGTCGAAAACAGACCAGCGCATTAAAAAAGAAGTGATAAACAATCATTAACAACGTTTCGGAAAGGCGAGTCATGTTATATGTATATACACTTGTAACTGTTTGTTTAGTATTCTAAGGCGGCTACGCAAAACATGAAGTTAAATTGGACATATATATATATATATATTTCAAATATGTAAAATATCGCACATCTAAATAACTTATTATAAAATATTATGTATTAAAATTGATTGAATTCACATGTATATGTATTTTTTTACATATATATGCATTAATACATATACATTCTCTTTTTCATTTCGTTCGCAGACATCAAGTGGGTCATTTCCTGGGGTTATCACTTGACCTTCATATGAGATACAAACATATTCGAATATTTCATTAAAATGCTCCTCTACCTTTTAAACGTTGAGCTAGTATAGCATTTTAGAACACCTATGTTGAACTCCGCGATTGAGCGATTAAACATGTCAAAATAAATATGTTCGTGATTTCCTTGTCTTACTGTATTCCAGGGCAATAATTAATCTAACAGTGTGGAGTATAGTTACATGAGGCAACACCACTTAAAGAAGACACACTATTTCGCGAACGTAAGGTAGCCACATAAAGAAGATCTTATTAGGGCTTCGAATGCAATGTTACTTTTAATATTTGGTCAGCGTTTACTTGTAGGAGTAAGAATTATCATGTCAAATTTCTCTAAAAAACGTTTATACAGAAAGACCGAATAGACTCGAAAATAGTGTCTAGTCGGTAGGTAAGTGTTATGGCTAGCGTGGATTCTGCTGGCCGCTTTTCTAGCAAACAGCCCGCGGTTTTATCTCGACGAGGTTCATCAGAGATCAAATGGGGCCTACCCTGCGCTAACACTTGATTAATATATAAGATACATAGATATTCGAGTGTTCAACTAAAGTTCTCATTTATCTCTAAAACTTTAAGTTATTAAAAGACGTAAGAACATTACGTCCCCTCTCACTCATAAACCAGTTGATTATGTTATAGTATATATTTATTTTAGTTGCTCATGCTTACCGGATTCCAGAACTATATTTCATCTGGCCTAGTGGAGTATCCAGCTAAGTGGTGTTACTTAAAGTAACTTTTTTTCCTAGAGAAAGTGCATAATTTCTTATATAAGCCAATGTATAGCCGTGTCGATAATATATTAGTTGTGCTTCAATGCTGTTATGTTAAATATTTGGTAAGGGTAAACTTGTAGAGTATGTTATCCTCATGCAAGGGTATCCTGACAAACCCTTGTAAATATATACAATCGAGGATGGGTCTAGAAGGTTAACTTAACTCCATATGTATATATATATATATATATATATATATATATATATATGTATGTATATACGTATATATATGTATATGTATGTATATGTATATATGTATATATGTATATATGTATATGTGTGTATATATATGTATATGTGTGTATATATATATATATATATATATATGTATATCTATGTCTATATATGTATATATATGTATATATGTATATATGTATATGTGTATACATATATGTATATATATATGTATATATATATATATATATATGTATATATATGTATATATATATGTATATATATATGTATATATATGTATATATAGGTATATATATATATATGTTTACATATATATGTATACACATATATATGTATATATATTTATATATATATATTGATTTACTCCTCTCCAGGAGTTAGGCACAAGGCCAGTTTTTATCTCACTCCCACAAGTAATATGTGACCCAAGGTCGGTTCGGGAAAGATGGGTTTAAAAACTGCCTGGGCAGCCCCGTCGGCATTCCCCGGTAGGGGCGCCTCAGGCAGTAAGCAATGAACTAACTCCTCCTCAAAGAGGAAAGGCGAAGCCTGGGAGGATGGACTTTCTAGAACTACACAGGACAGACCCATAGACCGGCGTAAATCAAGCCGCGAAGGCCAAGACATACCAGTCTATGGGGGCAGTATCCATCGGAACATATACTACACTTTGATCTTAGCCAAAAGGCCAAGGTGATATATATATATATATATATGTATATATATGTATATATATATATGTATATATATATATATATATATATATATATAGTATGAAATATATATATATATATAGACTTAAACAGGAAAAAACAAAATGATGTATGTATTCAGCAATATTTCGTCTTTATTTTCAGATTCTCTCAAGATATTTGGGGGAAATAACATACAAGTACAGTATTTAGTAAATATGTGGTAACAATACTTTAGACAAGGTTAATGGTACACGGTTCATGCATCCTAGCAGTCCAGACTTGAATCCTTTTGTGAGCATTACCTATCGATCGTGCTTAAATACTTACAATACTCTCGAGTACTCGAGAGCTGCCATTATAAAAGTAATGCCCTCCTTGCTCATAGAGCAGGTGACTAACGCATGTGGGAGGTTTCGGTCTCGTCTGTACGCTGCGCTTGTTGGTGGAGGGTGGCATGTAACTATTTTTAATTCTGAATAAAACACTTTTTCAATCGTGATATATTTGGAAAGATTCGGGCGCACCACTTTATATATACTTCTTTGTAATATAGCAGGAAAACCCCCAGCAGAGTGCTCGATTAGTTGTGAATTAAAGTTAAACATTAAAAATTAAGAGCGTAATATTTATTTATTTGTGTACAGAAAGGTTCGTACAACATTTGTTACGTCGATTTCAAGCACAGAAAGACTTAGCCATCCGGCTCTACTCAGCTTCTGTTCTCATCAGATGATAACATAAGCTGAAGAGAGTAAGATGGCTAAGTCTGTCTGTGCTTCAAACCGACAGTACGAATGTTGTACTAATTTTTCTGTATCAAAATTAATATATATATATATATATATATATATATATATATATATATATATATATATATATATATAAACCAAAAGTAAACTTTTAGTAAATAGTACCTGTAGTGAACAGGTTAATCTCAATATACGAGATAGAGCAATTATAAAGGTAGAAGAAATAAGAGTGGTAAACATGTTCGAATGTCCAATTTTTTCCACGGACAATTACGATCTGGACAAACAACATATCCATTTTACACGAACTTTTTTCACCCCATTTTTAATATTTTTAATATTTTTCAAATATTTGAACTTTTGCTTTTTCTACAGACAACTTATCTATCTGTATTTGTCCTCTGATGATCATATTTCGATCTTTAAAACGCCTTGGCTTAAGGAAAGAATAATAAACACTGGTTTATTACAAAATACACCTTGCATTGCACAATCGACATTTGAAATAAATTTTGACATTCGAACATGTTTATCACTCTTATTTCTTCTATCTTAATATAGATGTATATATATATATATTGTGTGTGTGTGTGTATTAAGACTACATATTGTTTTCGTAAGTTTATTTAAGTACATTGACTGTTTTGGTTTGATGAAACTTGTTTATATTTTCAATTTTCGAGTTGATTCATCCAATCATTTTCAGTCGTTGTTAGTCCTGCTGTCTTTAAACTGTGATTTTACTGTTCAGTTTCTATTATCATTTCAACGGCTAGTGATTTACAACCTTTAAAAAAGCGTCTATGATATTTCGATGTTATATGAGAGCGTGACTACATTCTAAGAGCGTGTAAGAGTCAAAAGGGTGATTGCTAAACCGCTGAATCTGATTACGTTCTAAGCGCGTTCAAGATTAAAACGTACACATGAGTTATTGCTAAGAATGATATAACGTAAGTTACTATGCTAGACACTTTAAAATGTGAATCGTTTCATAATTCATGTCACTGATTGCGGGATAAAAAGTAAACCTCACACAATAAATAATGCGAATTTCGAAACTAGTCACATGTAAAAGTGTCAAGAATAGTAATTAAAGTTATAAAATTATCAGCTATTAAGCAAGTATACGTTTGAATCTTGAAGCCGCTTAGAACGTACATAATATTTTTGTGTGTTGCTAGACTATTTACTAAAAACTGACCGTGACAATTTATAATATATTGAAAGGTCAACCTACCAAGTACATACTTATAATATAAACGGAGTGTTATCATACTATATTGTTTGATTGCTACATTTGTACCGTATTGGTACAGGTCCAAACATAACACTATAACTGTAACTTATATGAGAAAAGAAACTCATAAAATACTAATGGAATTTATAAACTCTACATTTTCCCAACAGTCTTGTTTGCTTGGTACGTTAAATCGACGTCAACTAAATGCTCGTCCATCGTGGCACAGTCTCAGTCGGTTTTTTTTACCCCGCCTAATAGACCGGTATCGTCCGGGCCTTTGGGTCTGGATTTACGCCGGTCTATTAGGGGTTGTCGGTTGTCGGTCCTGTGCAGTTCTAGGAGATGCCCCCTCCCAGGCTTTGCCTTCCCTCTTATTGCTTACTGTCTGAGATGCCCCTACCGACAGGACTGCCCAGGCATTTTTTAAATAGCCAGAGTGCTCACCTCTCGAGCGCTGGCTTATCTAATCCAACTTTCCCGACCTTGTGTCACATCTTACATTGTGGGAGGTAGATAAATAACTTCGTGGCCCAGTCTCAAATTGTTTTACGTATTTGTAAATACTCGTGTTCCACGTCCGATAAAATAAATAATAATGCATTTTTTAAATATAATTTATCACGAAAGCAAGTGTGTCAACCAAATAGTTGTGTTATATGTGACAATACATTTTCTGCAGATGTATTCGTGCCTTTATTCTAATTAGTAACGTGTATAGTCACATACTAATAATTAAAAAATAACAAATGTATACATTTAAATTATATAGACATAAAGTTAGGTATGTGTGTATGTAAAAATAATTGTATGCACACCACTCTTTTTAAAACTACTCAATCGACTATTATGAATTTTATTACAGAGGACAATAAGTATGGATCTTATCAAATCCTTATATATTTTAGGGCATCTCAGAGACGACAAATAGGCTTAATAGAAGGTATACTTTACAAAATAGTATTCATAAAGTATTCTGCTATACGAAAATTAATCTACAATTATATCGTATAAAATATACCTAAAAACATGAATACATGTGTAAGGATGTTCGAAAATGTCGGGCTGATATTATCTACCAACATACTTCTATTCATCATCAAATTACTCGAAAAGAGTTAATATTCCGTACAACAACAGAGTCAATTACCTATAATTTTGTTTCATTCTGTTACTCATTATTTGTGGCGCATTTTAAAATGAATAACAATGTAAGAATTCTTTTCGTAACGTCTTATATTTTATTTCTTGTGGTGTACAATATATTTTCTCATGAAAAAAGACGTTACTTGTAGACAATACATGTTGTCAATGTGTTAAAATAGTATAAAAGAAAAGATGAAACCCAGTATGTGCGTTCATTCAAATTCAAATAATTCTCGTCCAATAATCAGTACTGAGTAATGTTCTTTGAGTTAGAACACCGTTTTTATTAATGATGATTTTTTACACATCACATTTTTATCAATAGCACCTTATCATCTTATCATCCTTTACGCAAATAAAATATCAAATTGTCACACATTTTCATCAGATGAATTTACGGATCGAATAATCCTAAATATTCTACTTCTGAAATTATCAGTTTCATTTTTATAATCATCTAAAACATATTTTACCTGGTAAGAACATGTATTCAAAAAAAGTTATCCTGTTACAAAAACATAGATTCCATCTATAGTTTTATTGTTGTAATATATTTTAAAAGTTTGGACTACTGGCTACTAGTCGTTTCGATTGTGGTCTGCCCAAAACCGATATTTTTAATCGTTATTTTAAATTTTGCAACTTTTACATGCCAAGTTGTCAGTGCAGTAACATCTGTCCATAACTGGCAATCATAAGTTAGCATAAACGCTAGTGGCATAAGCTCACCCTTACTAAAATGTTAGAGAAAAAAAAGAATTATTGTGTAATTCAACTCGACACTGTTTTGTTTTATATTGGTGTAATACTTTGCTTTCAAATTGTATATCTCCATAGAAAGAGATAGAAACACATACCGAGCGACAGACATAAATGCACCCACTCAACATTAAGAATCTAAATTATATTTTAATACTTTTTTCGTATTAAAATGTTTGTAAGTATTCGACTTTTTTGTGATGCGGTAAATTAATTCGGTAAATAATGATGTTTTTTTTCATAGAACGAGTAATAAATAGAACCACTCTCAAATCAACAAACTTCATGAGATCACATATTAATAGTTCGAAACTTACAATATTCTAAGGAAATGGTTGCGTATATCAGCGTCTCATCAACAATCAAATGGGAAAGAGTCTGAATGGTACGAACATATGAGTACAACTTATTATCCTAGATAGGTATTATTGCCAACTAGACCGTGGAACTCTGTTCGTGTTTTAGTGTAGACAATTATTTCCCACAGTTTAAAACAAAATGTGACTAAAACATAAGTGTTAGGTAACATTTTCTTGTAGTGTGGTGTGTCAGTAAACCTATGCACCATTGTATATGAATAGAAGAATGTGTATGTGTGCATACAAAACTAATCTATGTTCTATATGATTACTTTCTGTATGATATAAGCGTTGTATTCCTATCATGATCTTCACGTGGCCCACTAAAGGAGGTTTCACGCATCATTATACTATGTATATCATTATGGTAGATGAAATAACCATAGTACTGTGCATGTGGATTGCAAGGCGCACATTGGAAAATGGTGCCCACCCCCAAAACAATAGTATAGATATAGTATGTAAAAGTGTTACACTGCAAAAGCGACGTCACTGGAGCAATGGCATGGCGTAAAACAGTAATAGCGCCATAGGCTATGATATTAAGCAAGCCACATAACTATCAGATCTTGATCGCATCACAAAAGAGAAAACTATAAAATGTCTATAATCATGTTCTGAAAATAATACACATTTAAAATCATAAAAAATAAGAAAATAATGTTAAAATATTAACAGCTAAACATTGACAAAAACGTAAAATACACTATTGCATGAGTGTACTTTTTACATCTATTAGTAGCTGTTTTAAAATAACGCAGTTCAGGGCATAAACACTGTTTCTTCTGGCTTCAAGGCGGTTTACTATTAGTCTAAAAGAAAACCCACGTGGGAAAAGGTTCTAGCTGACTGAACTAGTGTATGGTTATAAGGCACAGCGTGTTAAGTTTGAGTGTTGTTGCGACTACTGCTTCACTTTTACAAATAATCCTGAGGCAATCTATGAATGGTTATATCCCTACATAAGCTACGAGTTTAATAAGGGGTAAATTTGAATAACATGTTCTTATTTTGCAACTAATCTAATTGAACGCGAAACCTGTAATAACATAACTTGTTCTGCTTATCGATATGTTCCCGCTCAACTTAGACTGACATGCAAATGCGACACAATAACACTTGCTCACGATAGAAGCATTTAGATTTTGACAAACCATTGCTTCACTAGAGACTATATGTGTTGATAGAACTTTTATTCTAGATTATATTTCATTTTTACTCTGAATTGTAACAGTACTATTCTACCCTTGCGTTTTATTTAGGAATACTTCCTAAGTATTAAGTTCATAAAAAAGTATAATAATCAATATGTTAACCAGCGTAAAAACGAGAATGGACTTGCCCTAGGGGGTCTATTTACTTTAATGTATATGCACAACTAATCTCCTCATTGAAAAGTTAAACTGATAATTTATTTAGTATCTGGCCGTCAATATATTCATTTATTTTTCAGTTAAGCGATTATGTTGAGAATTTGGTATACTAAATACTTACCAATTTGATTATAAAATCTCGAAATAATCTGGATAAGCTCTGAGTTTATATCTTTAAATAAACGTTTTTAACACAGCACTTCGGATGAAAATATCACTTGTTCAAAAATGGCAAACTCAATAAAATATAAGTAGGAATATACAATTTCACAACAACAACTGTTAAGATTACTGTTATTTGAATACACCGTAGTTTTTTTACGTCAGAAACTACGTATTTAGATGCATGTTTAAAGGTTTGAGGTTGGCTACCTTGTGTTTGTTAAACACTATTAATTAGCACATCTGATATTCTGAAATGTTTCCACTATCAGGCTAGTGTCTATAAAGCAAAATATGATAAAGGTGAGATGTAAAATATGAACTTGAATAAATAATTAATGTTCTGCGTGTCACATCATTAGTATTATTAGAAAAGTAATTAAAAATAATGACTATTTTGAGTATGGTTTTGACTGGCATGTCGTTCCGTGTTTTTGAAATACAATACGATATTCAATGAGAAGTTTCAGAAAAAGAAAAGTGTATTTATTGCCAATGTTGGTTTTCACTCAACTGTTTGTATCCGTAAACTACTATATACTTTAAATACAGGGTGTTTCAAAAGTCTTGGGAACATCGTTATGTTCCCAAGACTTTTGAAACACCCTGTATATAGTAGTTTACAGATGCACACAGTTGCGTGAAAAATTAAACGGTGTGTTTTCGAAAAACAAAATCCTATGAAAAACAGTCCAAAGAAACATTGCAATCTATGATAGTGGATAAACGCCTAAGTGTTAGATTTACTTTGATATCCTGTGCAAATTACTGTTTTGAGATACCACCGATAAGAGAAAATGTAGGAAACAAGCCGTGCATGCGTGGTTCCCCTCTGTATGTGACTCGATGTGGCGAGTGTAAAATGCAATAAATTTGGGCAATTTGGGGCATTTTTTACCTCCCTTTGACCCCCTGGGGGCGCGAACCAGAATTTTTCTGAGGTCAAAGATGCTAATTTTATATCCAAAACAATTGCCTCTACATTTAGGCCAAGTTTTAAAAAAAATTGAATGGTTGGATCAAACGTTATGGGAGAAAAAAGTCATTTTTTGCAATTTAGGGGGCTTTTGACTCCCTGCTGGCGCGAACCACGTTTTTACCAAGGTCAGTGATACTTATTTTCTATTAGTAACAATTGCCTCCAAATTTTGGCCAAGTGTAAGAGAAATTGAATGGATGGTTGAAAAGTTATGGGAAAAAATGTCATTTTTTGCCATTTTGGGGCCTTTTGACCCCCTCGAGGACTAACCAGTTTGTTTTTCAAAAATCAGAGAATGTCACTTTCTAACCTGACCAAAGTTACAACTTCATGCAAAATTTCAGAGAAATTCAATAGATGGTTGCGGAGAAAAATCCGGACGGACAGACGGACGGACATGCCTCAAAACACAAGTTCCCCGATTTTATATCTTATTGAATTGCATTTCTCATAATTTAATACATTAGTGTTTCTAATGTAAATGTATTGATTCGAATAACCATACACACACGTGTAGACCTTTCTCTACAAAGATCAGAACATGTTTTTTAATTGAAATCGCTCCAGACAAGGCATCAAGTCGCTTGATGTAAGGAGCTAACAATACCAAAAATAAAAGAAACATAACGAAGTAATACTTTCTAAAAGTATTCATCATGCTAACGGAATAGATGAATATAATAAGATTTTCCATCGGAAGTAATGATGTTCAATAAAATTTGTAAAATTAATGAATTAATTACGAAAATTAATCATCTCTCTCTCTCTGTATATATATATATATATATATATATATATATATATATACGCATGTATCCAGATTATATAAATATATATATATATATATATATATATATATATGAAAAAAACAGGCTTATGATATGTATTATACAATGAGGTGTTCTAAATATTTTTAGCTGTATTAGCTGTATACAAAGGTACATGCATTTTACATATTTAATTGAACATTATTAAGTATATATATATATGTATATATATATACATATATATATACATATATATATTTATATATATATATATATATATATATATTTATATATATATGAATTCATTCATTCATTAGTAACCCAATTTTGTTATATAACATTTTTTTATAATTAATTCACAAATTATTTTTGGCGTACAAAACAGTTAAACACGTAAGACTCACGTTTCTGTCTCTAAGCCGTCATCAGAATGTCTCCCAGGGCAAGAAGCGAACCTTCATTGTAAATATTCGTAACGCTCTAACGACTTGATTAGACTTACATACCCTATTCATGCACGACTTCGAATCGATTATAACGTTAGGTGTATTGTGTGGTATTGTCGTTTTTTATTAGCGGTGTTCTTTTACGGTGCTTGTTATTTTTCGCAATTCTGAGCGTTTTGTTTTTATTATTTTTACAAATATGCTAATGAGCACATTTTTCTTTTTAAAAATGTCTTTAAAACACTAATTTATCCTCATTTGATCGGCTAGATTTATATCACCATTGAGTGAGATATGTACATTTTCATATGTTCACTGTTATTTTATCGGCAATTCCGCACTTCAAAAGATTTTTTTCGAAAATTATTTGATGAATATTAATTTCTTGCAATACAAGAAATGCGTTCTTTAATATCTTTGCACTCATCGGTCCTTAACAGTCGATAATTAGGATTATTATGGTTTTCGGGGAAAATTCTGCATTATTTAAAATAATATAAATATGTATTGAACATTTAATAAACCTACATTGTAAACTTAATCTTAAAACATTATTAATACTTATATATATATATATATATATATATATATATATATATATATATATATATATATATATATATATATATATACAGTTGACGTTTACATCCAAACATAATAGTTTGCAATAAACAAGGTAAAACGTTCAAAACAAGCAAAATAGGGCTTCTTGATTTTGTTGACTATTTACGTTTAATATATTTATGATCAATTACAGTTCTAGTCTTACATGTAACTGATTCATAATAAATAGTTGGTGCTGAAGTTACGTTTATTAAAAACATTCCTGAAACATGCGTACGTTATGATATTATTTGACCTAAGCATTATTTGCGCTTGTTGATCATTTTCATCTACTAAGGTATACTATATATGTATATATATATATATATATATATATATATATATATATATATATATATATATATATATATATATATATATATATATATATATATATATATATATATGCTGGGAAGCCATGAAATTAAATACTGTTTTGTTTTTAAATTCCGAAACAGTTTTTCATGGTAAACAACTGATGATCCCTTAAAATAGTGTTTGAAACAAACTAATATTATAACTGTAAAAAATAAATTGACTTACATGAGTGATTTTACCACTGAAAGACGTGGGACTAAAAGTTTTTGTTTTTTTGTTTTTTTCTATAGATTTAATGGTTGAGAAACTGCCGAGATCATATATATATATAATAAGGAAAAATTCTGCTATGGGGTACTCCACATTTGAAATTTTAAATTAGAATTAAAAATTAAAAAAATTTAAAAACAGTTATACACATAAATATAAAAAACAATCCATAATTAAAACATGCAATAATAGAAATCAAGTTTAGGGCCACAGTCGGGATACCATACAGTTCAATCCGAAATTCGGAAGGCGAATTCGTCATTGTGAAATCCAAAATCCTAAAAGACCGTATTCTGGGTACTCTGCGGTTATGACCTATGTATTTTGTTCTGCCCAATTTATCAGAAGTGCCTTTCTCCTGTGGATACAGTCCTTATATATGTCCCCTTTTTTTGTTTAGGCATATAATGTTAGGGTCATTGATGGTTCGCAAGATGTTATATTTTTCAGCATCGCAAAGTGCACAGCGGCCTGATATTGGGGAATATGGTTTTCGTCTTTCAATTAATTTCCAACTGATGGTAAAAGGTATTCCCTCATCCTTTAGTTCCCATACACGGGTCCCTAAAGCTGTATTTACTCTATCTCTATATTTGAAGGTATGCCTGTGGGCATATAGTCTTTGCTTAAACATGCCCTTTGCCATCCCAATGTATATCTCCTTCTTGTCCGTTGGTTGTCTGGAAATGCTCGCCTCGTATACTATTGATGTTACTTTGCAGTTCCCATCCAAGGGGCATTGACTTCTGGTTGTACAGGAGCAGACTGTATCCTCTATTGGTTTAGGTTCGGCTGTTATCATTTTCTTCATAGATGGGAAGCATGAGTAATTCGTTTTTATAGAGTTCCTGTTAAAAAATTTGTGGAATTTGTGCTGTGGTGGGAAGTGTATATCTAATAATTTGAGGAAGGTCTGACCTACCTTAGTTTTGCAGTTTAGAGAAAAAGGAGGGGAGAACCAGATAATGTTCCTATTTCTGTTGCAGTTCCTAGTGTTACAGTGTTGGGTGGGCATATATGAAATTTTATCTTTGAATCCGCTCTTAAGGAGTGCCTCATTATAGTATGGCGCCGATTGTTCAAAAATTTCTCGGTTGGATGAGAGATCAGAAATTCTTCTACTGATGTTAGGGACCATATTCCTGAAAATTGAGGAGGGTGATAGGAGCCCTTATTAATATAATGGAGCGTTTCGTTCGGTTTATGGAATGGACTGTGTGTATCGGCTGCCAGGTTTAGTGTAGTGTATAGGAAATGTACTGTATTGATGTTTGTGTCAATGGTGATTTTTAAACCTAAACTAAGAAAAACAATTATAATGTCCTTCCTGAGTCTGTCTAGTGTGTTACCATTGCTGTCTCTAGAGAGGCACAGTCCGTCGTCTCTGTATAATCCGAAAGAATGGTTGGGAAATTTGCATCCGAGTGAGTTTAAAATGAACAGACCGACTAAATCGCAGACATCCGCACTATCATAGGCACCCATCGCCACGTCAAAAGGGTCCTCGGGGTTGGTTTTTTTCACCCAGCTTTTTCCTTTGGAAAACAGTAAGGATTGTCTGGCATGCATAATTGTTTCCAATTCAAGCTCGCTGATATTTTAGTAAGTGGATGCAAAATTTAGTGCTTTATCTAGTAATTCTTTAGTGATGGAGGAGTAGAAATCCACTATATCAAATTTGGTAAATTTGCATCTTTGTGTGTTTGGGATGTTTTTGAACCAGTGTAGAACGGTGTTAGTATTGTCCCAGAGCCTGAGAATGGAATTAGCTTTAATTGTTTTAACAATATTTTTAATTATAATTTTGCTAGGCATGCCGATTTCGCTCTTTGCTGGGTTTATTAGCCTACAAGTTGGTCTATTGGCAAAGTTTTCCTTATGGTCCTTCAAAGTGATAAAGGCTTTCCTCTCAGCTAAGAGGTTGGTCCTATATTCAATACCCAATTTCGTAGCCAGATCCGTAGCTTCTCGGTTGATATTTTCGTAGGTCCCTCGGTTAGCTAGTTGGTATTTCTCGGAGATAGTGTTGTTCGTCAGCAGGGATTTCTTTTCTGGTGTAATTCTGTATATATTGTTGGTTTTGTCCGAGAAGACCAGTGCATCTTTGCTACGTTTTAGGTTTCTGATGTCTGTTTTAAGAGTCTGTTGAAAGTTATTTGGTCGGTTATGGAATACCAAAGATGGGATTATATCTAGCAGGTCTTTTTCGAATTCATCCAAGTCTTGTATTTTGCTCGGGTATTTAATGAATTTGAGGCCATAGTATTCTTTTAATGGCTGTTCCCTGTTGCTATTCCAAATTTTCCATCTCATCTTTTTGACGACTTCTTCAATTTTAGTAAGGAGGGTTCTGGTGTATACTTGATTACTCGGCGTCGAGATATTTTTAGGCGAGTATTTAAGTGTGTATTTTTCCATTCTCTGTGAGTTGTTCTGGTCGTGTAAAATCTCTATAAAGCTTGCTTCAGTAGTGTGGGTAAATCTCTCGAGAGTGCTCGACCGTCGGGTTGTCAGTATACTACTGTACGACCTTCTGGGGGCTATATTCCGTATTTCTTAATTGGGAGAGTTTCCCAGCAGAGTGCTCAATTATTAATGCAAAAGTAAAATTAACTAAATAATTAATAAGATATATATATATATATATATATATATATATATATATATATATATATATATAGTAATCCAGGTAGGGTAAACATCTACAGGGTAGAAATCCAAACGGAATCAAACCGGACTTATAAAAGAGTGCTCAATAAAAATATAGAGCCGTATTATGATTATGTTTATTCAACAGAGTCTGCTTCACTTGCATGTCGATGATATCGATCTACAACTAACAAACGATTAGGTCTCATCAGACAGATGGTTTTTTTATTGTGACCCAACCCTTTCGGTGAAGTCCAGCAAGAATGGATCCAAACAAAAGAAGAATAAGGAATACTAGTCATGTGACCAATTTTAAAACAAATCGGCCGTTGATAATGTTTAATTTTAGAATAATCTATATTTTTATTCAACGCAAATCTAGGGCAGGGGGGGGGGAGACAAAGGAAAAAGGAAGAAAAGAGCAAGGAAAAGAAAAAGAAAAAGAAAAGGTGGAAGTTAGAGATGGATGCCCATCTCCATTTTAAAGTGTTTGAGGGGGGAGGGGGATTGTGGAACAAACTTAACGTTATGACACGGGACTTGTATTTTCGCAAGTGAACACTTGTCGCATATCAAGGAATAAGGATATCTCGACCTATTTAAGACGGACAGCAAGTTTCGACGATACAGCTTATATTTCGGTTTACGGGTTAACTTTTTTTGTTAATGATTTATATGAAGATACTATCTTGAAATGAGATCATTATAGTGATATTTAGTTTTAAATTATTTCGGGTGATAAATAAATATATTTTAATTCTAAATAATATTTAATAATGAATTAATAAAACAAAGTGAGTATTATTTTTAGTAAAAGGCATGTATGGATTTGAATTAATAACAGTAGTATTAATAAATGATAGTATTAGTTGCAATTGTATTGATAATGGTTAGGTTAATACTCGTCAAAAATTAAAAAATAATAGTGATGGTAAGATGTTTTAAGTACGTTGTAAAAAATGATGGTCCGACGGCGGGGGGGGGGCTAGAAATGGTGGGGGACAATAATTGTGAGTAATGTAAGCAATATATAGTTTTAAATAGGATCTTGGTAACATGTGGTTAACATTGTTGAGTGTTCTCATTTGAATATTTTACTTCATCATTTTAGGACAAGATTAAATATATGATGAACATCTATACACACATTTTCAAAAAAAACTAAGAAAATAAAAAAATGACTATGGCAAGAAAACGCATTGTTTTCTAATGGGAAAAATACTGTTCAAGAATAGCAATGATTTCATTGATATTATTCAAGCCTCGAACTTTTCGACAAAAATTACGTAGATTTTGTACACTGAACATTTTCTAATAAGTAAATATGTATTCAAAGAGGGTGTTCCGTTTTATTACATTCGTTCAGAAACAACAACGCATTGATTCTTGTTGATAATACTTAGGTTTTTGCGTATATTAGAGTATTCTGTCAGACCCCCCGTATGTTATTTATCAAATACGAATGTTTGACTTCATGACTATCTACAGATATCGTGAAAAAACAACGATTAAATAAGCTAAGAAAAACTGATGAAGTGATGATACCAGAAATTGTGCTAATGAAATATGATACCGACAAGTTAGGATTACATAAAACAGTATACTGAATATCATAATTTTAGAAAAATCTGATAAGCTATGTGCGGCCATTGCAAACCGGAACATTTATAAGATTCCAGCTGAACCAGTGATAGAAACCGGATACTTTTTATGAACGTCCAAATGTATAGTATATAAATCAAAACATATTCAGCTCGTGTAGTGCAGAAAAAAGTGCTATATTATTACATTATACCATTTCAGGGCGTATATTACTTTCAGATAAATAGATAGTTCAATCTAAGGGCATGCCATTTCTGTAGCGGTAGAATGATACAGCTTTTTTATCTATCGACCCTGCAAACTACCCGCGATTGAATTAGAAAAGCTGGCTTTTGAATGTAAAGCATCACTGTTCCTCTGTGCACTACATTATCAACATCTACAAGCAAAGAATCGGCGTATCTTGATTAATAGTGCTCTTCGGAATTTACCCATACACACGTCTTCTGCTTATATCTAAACGAATCAAATTTAGGTATTAATTGCCAGATAGAAAATTAATATCAGGAACAGTTATTACCTCGTAATATATGTTGTATACACACTGTCGTTGATTTACTGTGTTTTCGATACTGGTCGATTATCAACTTATTTTAAAAACTAATTCCAGATAAAAGATCTGGTGTTTCGAAAAATAATTGCAAGATATTCCATGGCTGCAAGTTTGTGAGTACACCCTTTGTGTCAGACCCTGTCGATTTCTATCAATATATTAAGAGCTATTGCCTTAGTAACACATCCTTTAAAAAGGATTTACTGATATTATGCAATAACACAGCTCATCAGCAGTTGAGGTTTCAGTGCGAATCTCACTGTGATGTTTTACAAGTATTGTGTTAGTATTGAGGTTATTTAACATTACTTTATTTATCACCGATTCAAGCAGCGTATTAGAATTATAGGTACGTACTGATGCAGAATACTGATCATCGGTATGTCTAAATACTCGGTAGACTGACGAGGTTGTATCGATCGATTGAAAGTCTTTATACGTTATGAACGATTATAGAAATGGGGTATACTATAATTGTACCATTGGATTATAATTTTAAAAAAACATATATACCTCCTTCCATGATGCATTTTATATACTAGATCTGCAGGTTAGAGTTAGGGTTACGGTTAGGGTTAAAGGATGTGTTTAGTAGAGTGCACATGACTAATCAAGGAATTGCTCCACTTTACAAATACAGCTTACCGCCTCTTGATTAAACTCTCTCTCAATATTTGCTTTTATTAATTCGGTCATTCTTTATTTAAGGGCGTTATCCAGCGGGCATGGGTATCTGAAAATCTTGTTTAACTGATTACATCACATTTCATATACTTCGCCCGGCTTTTTTCAAACACTCTTTTAATTAGTGAGAACACAGAACAATCACGTCTTATACTGGAAAACACACAAACAAACAAGTTCGATAGATGTAAAACATTTACTTACGTGTGTTATTTAAAATACATATAAGTTTAATTGTTTGAATAAAACGGATTAAAACCGGTTAATTTAATATCAGCTATTTGGAATGTGTTATTCCTTACATTTAGTGTTTCCTCTTAAAATTCTTTATTTTGTTTACTGTGTGTTTTTAAGGCACATTCTATTTTGGCGCGTCATATCATAATGATAAATACCCTTAAATATTACTTCTTGCATTATGATCTTACTATGTGATCACTCATAAGTTTCCCCTAGTAATGCTCCCAATTTATTAATAACAATATACTTCGCTTGTCGGCGTACAGATATGAAAAAGTATAACCGATTAATATTAACAAAACATCAACTTGTGCAATGAGTTTTAATGTGATGTGTTCCTGTATCGTCCTCTGCTGATTTAATTGAAAAAATATTCCCACCAGATTAAATAAACATATTTGAACTAAACTTTCAAACAGAAGAAAATTGATATATTTAGAAATATTTTATGTAAGGAATCAACATTCGTGTTATTTCGATCTTTCTAAACTAGTCGTCTGTTGGTGTGTATATTCACCACTTTTCAGCGATTGGAAAGCCTGATCATGGTGCATCCTTCCAGAATAGGCAGCCGGCGAGTCGAATAAAGTATTCCGTTGAAAATAATGTGCAGGTTCTTTGGTGACATTACATCCTTACATCCGGTCCCATGTTCGAAACATTTATCTCATGCCGATTAACAATTACATTGACCGAAAACTCGTGGATATCACAACCAAGGTGAGAATAGTTGTGAGAATAACCTGAACAATATAAATAGAACAGTTGTATTACTCGTATGTTAGAGAGGGTATTTATAATAATCTGTTGCAGTCGTCTGTTTCAGGTATGACTAGGGAGAAACAATGCGTTTATAACACGCATATGTGTGAATATAACATTGAAGTAAATAAGAATACGCATGCTACGAAACGGTTCGGGGCAATGAGCAGTGGGAAAGAGGCGGAATAAAAGAGATACACACAGTGCAATATCGGGAGAGAGCGCAAGATCAAGATAGAGTAAGTAAGCTTAATGTAGCGTTCAATGAGGGAGCAATAGCGTAAGTGAGTCAGAGTTAAAGAGAGATAGAGAGAGAGAGAGACAGAGCAAGAAGAATATGTAAGATATAGAACAAGTGCAAGAGAAAGAAGTCTATTTTAGGTCAGGTAGTCGATGATACTATCTAATAAAGAGAAACCACGATTATTGATATTTATTCACAAACCGTAAATAGAGAGCAATACGCTTCTTAACTGACTGGAACATTCATTCTCTGGTGTTTTTTTTTTACATCAATAGTATTTACTGAATTATTTGTTCTCATACGCAGGTTTAAACTAAAAATACCAGCTTGTATGTTTTTTCTGGTTAGGTCGAGAGGCAATTGACTCTAAAATTATTCCTACTTCAAAAATGACAGTGATATATTGAACGTGTTAAGAAATCATTGAGACATCTTCTAGAAACACAAGTGCAACAAAATCAAAAATAACACTCATTCTGATTGGATAACAAATTGTCTCAAGCAGAGAGTGCGACAATAGTACACACAGGTGCATACACACGGACATGCTAACCTTCATAGTAAATTGTCAATTAGAATGCAGGTTATGTATGCTGTAGCACACACGAATACTAATTAGTTATATTATATCTTATCCAGGGTAATTTTGAATGTTATTAAAATAATATAAATAAATATAGAATATTATTTTAAATACGAAATTTACTACTAACAAACACAGTCTGATGTTACCTATGATACTACTCGTCTATACAAATGGTGGGGTGATTTGATTGCTTTCTATGATTTCTATTCAATCGATTACGTGTCTTGGTGCTTGTTATATGTTGGGCGCCATGTTTCTTATCTACAGGGTCTCATCGTACTGGTTCTTTTTGTCACGTTGACGAGAGATGTAATAAAATCATGCCGTTATATTTTTGTTGTTATAAAGACGGAAATAAATACCAAAAATCAAAACCTATTTTGTACAAATCATATATCAGTTTATTGAAACGGAAGATCGATCGATCGATAGACCGATACATATATAGACAAATAATGAAAGAGAAAATCATGTTTTTCCATATAGTTTAGCACATATTCATTATATGTCTTACTAGCATAGTTCGAGTATAGGCTCCTCTATTAGATTTACAATGGCACATTGTCCTATCTACGACCTCATCTCCTATATCCGGTCTTAACCTTCGTGCTCGGCATTAAAACATATCCAGTTCTACTTAATCCTGTGTCATCAGAGCCGGTATTTTTTCTAATATGCTTTCTGTTATTCTGTCCTAATAATATCATACGATAAGCAATACTAGCTAACGTACATATGATTTAATTAAACATAAAATATACGGTTTACCTACGTTATACAAATACGTTTACTAATATGCAATGATACTAGTCTGTGATAATAATGGTGATGCAAATAATAATAATAATAATATCATCAATAACACTGATAATAATGAAACTCAACGGATCTCAAACTGATATCAATCCAATACATCCCTACCCCCAAATGAAAAACACGCATACACCCACACACACATGTAGTGGCATCATCTTCAGTGAGTATATGTCAGAGAATTGAAAGACACAATCTATGCTCCACTATAATGCTGTGTAATAATAATAATAATAATAATAATAATAATAATAATAATAATAATAATAATAATAATAATAATAATAATAATAATAATAATAATAATAAACATTACATTGACAATACTGCAAAATAACCGATATATCGATTGTGTGATAAAAGGGGAGACACACCCACAGTATTACAAATGGAGACACGAT
The DNA here is from genome assembly GCA_963556195.1 of Sepiola atlantica. Lineage (NCBI taxonomy): Eukaryota > Metazoa > Mollusca > Cephalopoda > Sepiida > Sepiolidae > Sepiola > Sepiola atlantica. The sequence goes on from OY744523.1 coordinate 46,989,014, forward strand.
AAAGTCGCTAAGGTACTACACTGGAATATATGCACACGTTATGAATTGGACCACAATAAGAAGTAGTATGAGCATACACTAGAAGTGGTACAAGAGAACGACAATGTCAAACTTCTTTGAGACATGCGCATACAGAGTGATAAGGTTCTCAAAGATTCCAAAACCGACTTAATTATTCTAAACAAAAACAAAAGAACTTGCTTAATCCTTGATAGAACCTTCTTCTTCGATACCAGAGTGCAGGAGTAATAACACAGAAAAATATTAAGATCTAAAATGGGAATTAGTTAGACTATGGAAATGTAAAAAGTAAATGCGATACCCATTGTAATTAAACGGTTGCAACCATAAAGAAAAGTCACCATAAATGGCCGAAACAAATTGACGAAGCAATTTTATTTCCAATTCTGCAAAAGGTGCAGCTTGACTGTCTAAAGATGTTCAAAATAAAAATCACTCTAAAAACATCCACAAGCTGAGACTACTATAAAATAATGATAATCATAACAATAATAATGATAATACTATCAATAACACAAATAATAATAAAATGCAAGGGATCTCAAACTGAAAAAAAACATAAATCCCCCCCCCCCCCATTAAAGAATAATAAATAAGTACACTTACACGCATGTAGATGAACCAGCCTCGATGTTTTTGTGTATGAGAGGATTGAAATAGTATGGTAAAACCCACAATCTACGTTCTAACTCTAATACTGTGTAATGCATTAGGGACATTGAGGAGCCACTCAAATAATAAAGAAGACACACGGTTGACGTCAGCATTAATTCCATTCGAAACGGCTGGTTGAAAAATGCAAACGGATTTACAACTGTTATCGAACAAGATGGAGATTGCAGACAGCTTCGGAGTATTGTTGGCCATAGTACTCTAGAGAACACCACTGGTGAAAACTTTTGTGAGTTAATGATAAAATATGCGTAGTACGTCATTAAATAATGATGATGGGTTCATAAAGTAACACTTGGATTTAGATTATCAAAGTAGGTATTTCTGGCTGAATCTACTTAACATTTCAAACATTAAATATAATACGTCGTATTCGCTCGGTCTGTCTGTATTCATACATAGACAGAAAATAAGATGTATAAATAAAAAAAAATTGAAACACTGATATCCTAACAAACACAACTAACTCAATGTGGACCGGGCCTACCTATTAAAACAAATACTTAGAGGTAAAATTCAATTTTATTCTAGACATATACACTTCTGCAACAATTATCTAACAATACTATACATTTTTGTGAATCTATTTGCTTTTTTGCGTCAGAAACGACTAGTCTTTTTTAGGGGGCTTTTTTCATGGAAATAACTCCAGCATATGCATGATACCACTTAATGTAAGTAGCTACTAAGAACAACTATGAGTATCGCAAAGAACAGAGCAGGCTATAGGTAGGATATCAACAGTAAGCAGTGAAATAGTTACACATCTCTGCGGTGGTTGGAAATACGCTACTGGAATACTAAGCTGTGTTACAATGACGTGTGAACGCCGCAAATTGATTACTCGCACGAGCTGGAGCAAAGGAAACGCGGAGCAGATCACATAAGTCTTACGAACACATGCCATATAGAGAAACGATGGACATGGTCTGTGAGAGTGATGGTGCAGAGAAGAAGAGGAACAATCAAATTACAGATACGTCTCTGCACATTATTAATAATTCAGCAGGTTTCACATTTCTTCATTGGAAATAAGTCTATTTATTTGTAACCTTTTTGTATGTCTGCAAACGGACAGTAGTATCTGGGGCCAGATCTGAAAAATAGAGTTCGTGTCGGTATAATTAGAAGTACAATTAATTCAGTTTCACTTTCGTTGCAATCAACTACCAATATGCTTCATAGTCTTTGTGAAAGAGCATTTTTCCATGCAAAAAGGTCGCCGTTATTTGCCGATTTCTTATTTTAAACGCACTACTTATGCTATTTATTATTTGTTCTGTTTTTCTCAAAGATTACATCAAGTATAAACAATTATGGGTGCCGACACTTTGCCTGCTGATTTGTAGCATTTTAGTTCATCCTGCCGGCTTTCAACTGCTACTGTTGACTTTACTAACTGCTGATCTGACTCCGTATTGAAGTAGGTGATCCGTTTACCATGCATTGTTTTATATTGATACAAACATGTATTTTCGTTTCATAAATATATTTTTTTTGAGCAACCGTGAGCAAGTTTGAGCAAATGGTGGTCTAATTAAAACACAGCTCTCTCATTGAAAGATCTTCATGCAAAATATTTAATATACCGCCTTCTGATATATTTACATCGTATGATATCTCGCGCATTTTCGATTTCCGGTCGGGCAAAACGATTGTGTAGAATTTATTAATGTTTACTGGGACAACTTACGAATTTGCCCGACTTAGGCCTGCGCTGTAATTTATATATGTACGGCTGCGTTTGATGTTAGCCAATTGTAAACCATTAGTGTTGGCCGAACTTAATCTAAATAACTGACTATCCAGTTTCTTTGGCTGAACATCTTTTTACTAGCAGAAAACTGTTTTTAACATAAACAATCGAAGGTTTGTCCACTTTTCGTTAACTAATAATCAGATTGGACTCTTACTTCAACGTTAGTATTAGTCGTGTTATCTGTATATCAAGCCTGAGAGTTATTAAACGATCTGTTGAAACGAATTGAATAATATCGGTAGATGACGAAAATTAAAAGTTCTCATGGCGTCCTAATGGGGTTTCCTCCACGTGTAAATGTGTTTTATTTTAGGTGTTCTTTCTGTTTGCCCACAATTACCTACAGTGTTGTGTAGGTTTTTTCAAGACTTTTAAACTTGATAACTTCTCTTCTTTGTTGATGTTTCTGATACTCTCGGAGTAATGCAAAGTTGATAATTGACATATTAATTGTTGGTTGGCACACCATAATAGACACAAGTCGTACAAAATAAACCTTACGAGAATGTACTGTTTTTGTTATTAGAATATTAATTGAACCTCAGTTATATATATATATATATATATATATATATATATATATATATATATATATATATATATATATATATATTACATGTATATCGAGATAGGAGAAAAGAATCAACTGAATTGCTTACTCGTAAAAGTACAAAATCAATTACGAAACCTAGTGAAACCCGAAGATGTATTGCTAGTCTCTTTCTACTGTGTCGTAATGTACATATAAAGTTTACGACTGAGCTCCGAATAGTTTCTTCTTTTCTGTAAGATTTACACATAAATATTTGTCTCTTTTCCATAACGGACAGACATACTTTTCTTTCTTTATGCATGAGCCTAGATCATTTTTTATAAATATAGATATTTTGCAATGATTCTCTGCCTTTGGAACATAAATTTGCAGGGGTGCTTACCTGTAGATCACGAATTAGTCATGTTAAAATCCAATGTCCACAAATTATTGTAATTAACTGTCCCGTAAATGAAAAGACGCAGTCATTACCATTGACCATTGTTATTATTTCCACAGCCATCTACCTATTTCGTCTGTCAATCATTCAATCTAATTAACGTTTTTCCTCGAATTGCTCTTGGATTTGATTTGTAGTGTCACAATTGGTAAAGGAAAAACAATTCAAGTGCAACGAGGTCGCCTTCTTCACAGTGTTCACACCAAAACTGGTGTCATTTTGACAAGATGGAGTCGCAATGGAGTTATGTTATCCTTGTAAGTTCTTATTATTTGACTACTAGTGTACTTACAATGCTAATTATATATATGTTTTACATCATAATTCATATTACAGAAATAGGTGATTGTTGATCATTAATAAAACTGTATTACTTAAGTTTAGAAAATCTACCAGGTGAATACTCATCAATATTCTTATTTGTTTCTCTCTCTAGCAATTCTATCTCAGCTTTTTTTTTAAATAATGGCAGCAGTAGTTCTAAATAAATAAATCAAAATTGTTGAATTAGAATTCAAGATAATTGATTTAGTTTCATTTTCGTAGATAGTATAACTTAAATAAAATGTAATTTAATATATAAGGTTTCACATTATAGATAAGAAAAACACGTTTAAAATCGACGAAAGTGTTTTGTATTTGTCCATATACATTCTTTAAGTTGATTTTGCAATACACATCTCATAAAAATATTACATTTGCATTCATTTTTTGGGAATAATCCATGATGATTTATAGAAAAAGGAAATACATTTTAAATAAAAGTATTCCAATGTGCTTGCCGCTTTTTCTAAAGTCGGTTCTTTCTATCGCTCTCAATATTTTCTCACTCCTAAGGATATTCTCTATTTCTATAAATTTACTACCAAAAACTGTATACATACTGTCATATTTCTCTCACATGCGTGATGTTGATAAGCTTAGTTATTTTCATGAATATGATATTGTGTTCTAATTTTAATTTATTCGTTTGACTCGTTTGTATAGTGGTCTCTATAATTACGCTGTTTTGATACCTCATTGTAATACAGCTTCCTATTCAAGTAGCTTCTTAGTAAGAATCGCACGCTGGTGGTCTCTCTTTTCTGACTGTTGTTCTACTACCTAGTGTATTGGTCTTTTCAAGGCTAAAGCCAATAAGGATCTGCTATATGTGCGATAGTCATATTTTCCCCTTTATTAGCTATTTACATCAACTAGCTCCGTGCCTATCATTGAGTGATTTTCATTAAAAAATAGACGTGTGTTAGTAATTAGATTCGTGACGTTGTTTGTATGTGTGTAATACTTATTAAAAACTAATACACATGTATATTCGTAAGTTCGTTGACAAATGTATAATGCGCTATATCAGACTTTCTTATATAAACAATGCTTATCCAAAAAATGGATAACCGACGCCGTTATGAATATTTCGGACATCAATCTTGATGTGGGTCGTTCACAGTTTTATGTCGGGTTTATATCATTCACACTTAGGAGTGTATTATGCTCAAAGAATACTATGTGTTGTGCATGTAAAAAAGTATAATAAGTGTATGTCTAATTCTTTTCCGCTACGCTATTTAACAATAATCAGTATATACACTGTAGTTTATAGCATCAAAGAAAAATGAGGGGTGGCTTACCTCAGCGTAGGAAAAGAGGGAACATGTAGCGCCGATGTTTTGGTCCGGGAGAAAAATATAGGTATAATATAATTGCATCGTAAGGACTGTTTGATTCCCTTCGTATTATGACCAATGGACATTCTCGTTTTTTAAACAATGGCAGCATTTGTTTTAAATAAAATTATTAACATGTGTTAACGTATATTAAAATTCAAGACATTTGCCTCAGATTCTTTTTTGCAGATTTCAGAGATGAAATAAAATGTAATTTAATATATAAGAATTACGTGAAGTGGATACCATTAATACATCAGAAAAAGGTTTAAAATCTGCGATCGTTTTTTATTAGTCCATATAGATTCTTTAAATATTTGTATAATACAAATCTCATTTAAATATAACATTAGCATTTATTTTTTTAGAATAACCCTTGATGATTTATAGATTAAGGAAATACATTTTAAACAAAATTATTACAATGATCTCGCTGCTTCTTGTAAAGTCGGTTCATTCTATAGCTCAAAACACTTTCTCACACATGAGGCTATTCTCTATTTCTATAAATCTACTAGCTGGCCATGTATAAATACAGCTATCCCATTTTGACTAGTGACTATATGCCCGATATTGGATTCCCGATAAGGTGCATGGAAGTATATGTAATTTCATTGGTGCAACCGTTCTTATACTCTGACCCCTATATCTCACGGACGTGATGTTTATAATCTCATTTATTTTCAAAAATAGTATTATAATGGGATGTATTGCCTGCTTCCCGTGCTCGATGTCGGTTTACTTATTTGTACAGTAGTTTATATCAATTCCTTTTTTGATACGTCATTGTAATACAGTTTCTTATTTCAGTAGCGTAAGAATTGCACGCTTGTGGAACCGTCTTTTTGCTGGCGGTTTTTCTGCTATCTATTGCCTTGGGATTTTCAAGACTACGGCCTATACGCATCTCCTATATATGTGATAGTCATCTTTTTCTTCTTATTAACTGTTTACATTAAGTAGATTAATACCTATCTTGGAGCGATTTCCATAAAGAGTCGACGTAAGTGATCAGATTCGTGACGTTCTTTGTATATAAGTGATCCTTATAAATACAAATTCACATTCATCTTCGTAAGTTCGTTCACAGTTTCATAATGCGCTATATTAGACGTGCTTATATCAACAGTGCACATCTAAATGATGGATAACCGATGCCGTTATGAATATGTCGGTCATCAATCTTGAAAAAGATCGTTCACAGTGTCATGTCGACTTAATTTTATTCAAACTTAGCAGTATATAATGCTCGAAGAATACTATGTGTTTTGATGTAAACAAAATAAGTTCATATTAAATCTTGTTTCGCTACACTATTTAAACAATAATAAGTATATACACTGTAGTTTTGAATAGAAAGGAAAATGAGGGGTACATTACCTTATCGTGGGAAAAGGGGGAACATGTAGCGCCGATGATTTGGTCTAGAAGAAGAAATGTAGGTCTAATAGTCTTGCAACGTACGCATATTTTGATTACCTTTCTATTATTACGAATGGACATTCTCATTTGGGATATAAAACACTATTGTTTACTTGTCGTGAAATAAAATTGAAGATAGTCAGATGACGTCACTAGAATTAAACTAGCTACTGGAACAGTAGCAGAAACTCGCTTGTAAGCGAACTTATTACAGACGATAATGTTGTTTGTAAGAAACAGCTTATCTTGTTGGATGGTATATATATATATATATATATATATATATATATATATATATATATATATATGTATATACATATGTATATATATATATATATATATATATATATATATATATATATATATATATATATATATATACTTGACTGGTTTACTGATGGAATACTTGATTTCAGCCTCCAGGCAATGTGGCATCATCAGGAGAGAATACGCACCGTTTCCGGGCCTTTCTGTCGACGGCTTTTTTTCGTATCGCCCCCCCCCCCTCACTGATGTGAGGCCTTATTATCTAAAAATGTTATAGTATTGCTGGAATAATTCTTACCTACGCGATCTGGAATACGATCGCAAGCTATAATAGCGTGAGGTGGATATTATTAAATTATTGTTAAATTCATCAAATATGCTATATCGTATCGCTTAGTGACGTGAGTGAATGAAGACAGTGAAATTGCTTACTAATCTACGAAAAGTGCAATGTATTGCTCGTTTTTTTTTAAATCTTACTGCACAGATAGGCTCTTGCCCTCTACTTTGAGATGTGAGATAAAGAGCAGTTAGATGAGGGACACACACACTGTAACAAGTGAACACATTCACTCAAACGCTTGTTAAGCATATTAAACGCTAAAACGATCAATTGGACTGAGTTATTATTGCGCCAATATACTCAAAAGATTGCTGGGGTAGCAATATATCTAGGGCATGATTAGACAGCTTAACGAGATTTCATTACGGAATTACCCGACGACCTATGTCTTACTATACGACAGTTCGTTCGTGTAAAGAGAATAGATGCCAAACAACTAATAAATGGCGCTTAGTCAGCACAATAATCGGAGTAGCAGAGGCAACGATTGCACAAGGCACTGCACCGAAAACTAATGCTAAAAAGAAAACCAAGCGTCGCTGCATAATATGTCGAAGCCCATACTAAATAGCAGTTTCTATGAATCCAGCTAAGACAAGATAAATAGGCTATTATTTCGGAAAATCAGAGCAAATTTCATGGTTATGTCATCAGATCCAATAAAACGAGGAGCGCTGCAAATGCGCCAGGATCTACACTCGGCGCAATACTTGTGTCTTCAAATGAGAAAAGTACCAGTGATTGACACATTAATGATAACACATGTCGATACTATATGTACTAAATCTTTACGCAATTCTAAACGTGCATGTCTGCGGTGTAAATGTAGCACTGTTATCGATAAGGGACGTGACATTTAATAGAGTTACACAAGTGATATTAAAGGGATGCCGTAAGTAAAATAATTATAATAGATTACACCATTAACGGGATTTTCGTCATAATTTGAATGTCTATACTCAATGGGCTTAAGCGTGTTACTAAACAAGTTTAGGAAATGTAAGAAATATGCACTGTACTGTAGCTACACATGAGACGAACTTTTGCAACATTGAGATGGATGGGAGAGTTTCCTGTGTGCGAAAAGTTTATCCGTTAATAAAACGAAGGAAATTTAAGAAAGGTGTCTAGTATTAGCAATGACCCCAATCAATTGGCTCTACCCCAGATATACATAATATTCGTAGAATTATGACTGCGAATAATTGGATCAGATTACTTATTGATATAACACACAATAGTAGACCGCATACTCAAACCTGTGAGTTTTGAAATTTGCAAAGAGTCACACACGGAATCGCAGACTCGGTTGCTAAGGAATTATAGGTCATTCTTGAACGAGGTTCGAAAATGGTACCGTTTTTCGCGTGAAACTCTTCCTGACGATGTAAGAAAATATTACATGGCATCCTCTAGTCCCGAGGTAATTGAAATAGTGGAACAACCACATGTAACAGTTAAATTATAGCCGATAGAGAAAGGATATTGTCTGAAGAGTCCACGTCATCGTAAAACATGTCACAAAATATTAGACAACCAAAGGAGACAGTGCTACATTAGCACATGTTTAATTATGAATAGAGTCACGCGTTAAAACCACACGCCAGACATCGATGACCAAAGTCCATCAAATATCGAAATAGGAAGATACGAGTAGGTTAAGGTAAAGAATGTATGGTTACGAGAATATGGGGAAGATGGGTAATTACTGGGTACACCGCCCAACAGCTTGAGCGTTGATAGGATGTCGAGGCATATTTTGGACTGCAAGTGCGTGGTCCGTGTATGTAATTTAGACTAAGCACTCGACTTGATTATCGCGTAAGTGAGGCGGTTGCGGTAATCTACGCTTAAACCAAACGTAATATGCCGATCTAGGCACGCGACAATCTGATGTGAAATGATCATTGAGGCTCATTGGGGCGCGTGATTTGAAATATAAAAAGAAAATTAGGGTTGCATACGTAAAGGTCGGATTGGAGTAGACGTGCCGTCGATGATTGAGGTATGAAGAAGAAATCTACTCGCAACTTACGTATCTGTTGATATATATATATATATATATATATATATATATATATATATATATATATATGTGTTTTGAGGTTCATATTTTTTTAAAAAAAAGCATCTGTTTTTAAATTTAAGAAGGTAAAATAGGTAAAATAAATACCTTTTGAAGCATTAAGATGCGATATCAATTTTTTTTTTATCCTGATGTCATCGGATTTGTATTTTTTTATCTCTTTACCGGCTTGTTGGTATACAGCCGGGCTAAATGGGCAAGTTGCTGTTTTCCCACCATCAAATATGAAGAACGTGAATGCAGCACGTGATTTGTATAAGTGTTTTGAGGTTCATATTTTTTTTAAAAGCATCTATTGTTAAATTGAAGAAGGAATAGGTAAAATAAATACCTTTTGAAGCATCAAGATGCGATATCAATTTTTTTTTATATAAAAAAGAAAAATAATAAATCGAAACCGATTTTTTAAAAAATAATAAATTTCTTTTTTTATTAAAACTAGCATCACTTTAAACTAACAAAAAAAATGCTAGTTTTAATAAAAAAAGAAATTTATTATTTTTCTTTTTTATAAAAAAAAAATTGATATCGCATCTTAATGCTTCAAAAGGTATTTATTTTACCTATTCCTTCTTAAATTTAACAATAGATGCTTTTTTAAAAAAAATATGAACCTCAAAACACTTATACAAATCACGTGCTGCATTCACGTTCTTCCTATTTGATGGTGGGAAAACAACAACTTGCCCATTTGGCCCGGCTGTATAACAACAAGCCGGTAAAGAGATTAAAAAATACAAATCCGATGACATCAAGATATATTACACACCGAGGATGCCAGGTTTTGGCGAAATATCTGTATCACTTTAAACTAACAAAAAAACAAACAAAAAATGCTAGTTTTAATAAAAAAATAAAAAAAAATCGGTTTCGATTTATTATTTTTCTTTTTTATGAAAAAAAATTGATATCGCATCTTAATGCTTCAAAAGGTATTTATTTTACCTATTCCTTCTTATATATATATATATATATATATATATATATATATACGCATACATATATATATATGTATATATATATATATATATATATATATATGTGTGTGTGTGTGTAAATATATGATATATATATGTGTGTATATATATATGTATACATATATGTATATATATATGTATATATGTATATGTAAATAGAAATTAATATATATATAAAATAATCTATGAATACTATTTATATATATGCATACATATATATATATATACATATATTGTGTTTGCAAAATGCGTGTAATTGCTTAAACACATACACATTCCCTGACAATTTAATATGATGAGAAAGTGTACATTATACTCTTTATTGTTACATATATATATATATATATATATATATATATATATATATATATATATATATATATATATATTTATTGACGTCAACATTCACTACAACCTTTTAATTCATCAACTATTTTTTATGAACGCCAATGTATATTGGTTTTAGACGATGTGTCAACAGTTTAAAGGTGTAAACCCACTCGACGATAGATAGATATGTATATATATATATATATATATATATATATATATATATATATATATATATATATATTAGCAGATGAAAACAACCTTTTTTTTTCGTTTTGCAGTTGCACTCTATCATAAAATGGAAATGCATGCTGTTTTCTTTTACGGCTCTTCTAAGTAAGTGTGTTATATGTTTCATCTTCTAACAACATTTAACAGCAATAAACTAGTAAAACATAATTCGTTGTAAAATCAATTGAAGCTCGGTGTTCATACTGGTTGCAATAATAAATGCTGTGTTTGTCGATCTCATTCTTGTTTTGACTTTATTTTACGTCAGTAATAAATTACGAAAACGCAATGATACTGAGTTACGTAGATTCACACGCTGTGTACAATCATTTTTATAACATTACATGTTTATATTGAAGTAGCCGAAAAGTAATTACTGTACCAAGATATTCAACTAAACTGAGCCATATATGCACCACTTTATTATAACCTTAGTGCTTTATTTAAACATATTCTTTGCGAGTCTACTCGCCGAATATATTTTTTTAGAAACATATTGCATATTTTCCAACAATACACGTATATTATTGTTTTCATTTTCTTTATATATCTGAGTTGTATTTTGGCATCTATTATCGCCCGATACAAATAGGTCGTTCAGAAAATTCCCCGTACGCATAGTATTATTTGAAATATACTATTTTAAGAAGCATTCAAGGCATGTGTGTATTTCTGCTTGTATGATTGTAGTCATTATAACACACTAACCTATATCTATTTCCGGCAAGTTTGGAGAAAGCAGACTTGTGCAAAGAAATATTTCTAACAATGTGTACATCCAAAGGGAAACTATTTAGTACATCGCAAAAATATGTTTATTATTTTTCTTCTTCTTATAATGAATACTGTGGTTTATCTTTAAGGAACATCAGCAGCGTTATAGGCACGTGATAACACTTATATTTAATGATGAATCGTGTAGATATATGGAACACATGCTGTTATGTCTTAAAACACAATAGTAAATAAACTAAATAATTGTAAGTATATGTTTCCCGAATACCCGAACATGTTAAAATAGAATAAAAAATAAGACAGTATAGAACAATTAAACATGAAAATACCACACCTATTAAACTTAGTCAAAGTTATAAATACTTAGCAGTATCCATAAACAAGATACGCAATCCTATTGATGTGTTTGACGAAAGAAAAATCAGGTGCGTAAATAAAACAATTAGAAAACATATTATCCTGCTCACGATTGATAGTCAATATTAACTCGATATAAACATACAAGGGATACACTTTGTAAGAATTGAGTAATAAGTAAAGCGTACTAGAAAAGGGCCACCCAAACTAAAGAACTGTGGATTACAATCTCGTGAAAAATATAGAAAGCAGTGTTACTAGAAAAAGAAGACAAACAATACAAAAGAGAGACGCAGCTGCATGGCTATATTATGGGTACGTTAAACTATCGTAGTTGAATACACATTGACATGTTTACCAACATTTCTCTTCCGCTGACAATGACACTAAGGGGCAAATCAATTAAACACATCCAATGTGGATTTTCCGGATACGGTTACACACAAGTAATATACATCATATAAGAATGCGGTAAACTAGCTTGTAAGTGAATAACTTCAGCGGATATTCTAGTGGAAACTATACTAAAAATGCAATTTGAACATCGAGGTATATTGTACAAGTATACATCGCAGACGGTACTGTAAAATGAAATACATTAACACAATTTCGAAATTGAAATATATACGCGTACAATACTTCAAGCCAGTTTCCTGGCTATGATAATAGTCAACTATTAGCAAATTATATATAAAATGAAAGATTATGTTGTCGTCTAAGTTAACTAGTTAAACACCAATGACACATAGAAAACTAAGCAGACATACGAGGATTGCTAGAGAACTGAAAAATATTAAGCAAGCGGAATACAACTTCAGTATCAATATCTGTATTGACAATACACATAGTCCAGTATGCCTAGGAAATATCTAGGACAATTAGAATCAATTGTAGGCTTAGCAACATACATACAAGGGCACTAATGAATATCGATGAAATATTATGAAAAACCTACAGTGCGTAAACAACTCAAATCACGCTAAGTAATCGCATATAAACTTGAGGTGAATAACATTCCGTTAATCCAAGTAGAAATATAGTAAGACCACTACACACAACAAATGGTACTTAAATTATCACTCAATATTGGTAAAACTCACATAATCAATAACTCTCCCTACAAAAAAGCAAGAAAAGGAAAATGAACGCGGTTGCAATGGATTGTTTAGTACTGGGGAAAATAGTTATTAATAACCAACGAGAATAAACAGACGAATAAGGGAAAGTATCATTGAATCATTCACTGGAAAAGGAAAGGGCTGTAAATATTAACAGTTAAATAGGCATTTTAGTTTTATTAAATACACGAACCGATATAATCAGTACATCAATGGAAACAACACTTGAGAACACGCCAACAGATTTGCAATGGTTATCGAAATAAACATAATGTTCTAGAACTTTGAGGGGGTCTTAGTCGCTCGAACTCCAAGAACACGCATTGTGTTTTATCAGTTAGCGATCAATATAATTTTTCTGTGTAAAAACACCTTATTATTATTGTTATTAGAAGTTGTAGTATTAATAGTAGTACTATTAGTAGTAGTTATAGTGGTTGTAGTAGCAGTAGTAGATAGTTAAAAGGTAAGAAGATAAGTCAATATTAGGAGAGTATTGAAAAACCCGTGAAGACTCCTTACTACTTCAATAAATATGTAAAGATACCTAGATACAATCAATAAAATAATGTTTACATCATCCACTCATTGCTAGTAAACACTACCGATATGCTCTGTTTAATGTCTACTCCATGGATAATTATTTATCTTTTTATTCGCAATCGTTAACGATTTAAACATCTCATATCTTATTTTACGTGTAAACTTTCACCAGACTCACACAAAGTTGCCAGTCTTAAGCGCACACTATCATGAATCTATTGCACACCATATGCACGTAATCATGTATGTCGCTGTCCATTTCCTTCTAAATTATAGTTTATCTTAGTATAACTCCGACTTAAATGTGTACTTCATACACTTTATTTGTTCTAACTTGTTACTCTTACATCGATTGAATAGCCTAAATGCGTTATATTCGCCTTCATCCTTTACACAGTTATAATAATTGCCATCAGTTTCATACGTATTCATGTGCACATAGCCGCAACACTGATAGTCAATTTAAGCATTGTATACTCCAGTCAGAAATCATATAACCTAACTACGTGTGGTGTCTTCTCTTTTTAAACTTACAGATAACCCGTCATGGGTGTTTGTTATTTTCGCCTCATTATATCGTTAAAACAATCTTTGCAAGATAAAGCATGGATGCATGGATGATTTCTTTGATATTGTCAGATAGATACCATGAGATAAAATATAATGATGTGGGTATATGAACATATACAAGAGTACTAGTGTTTATTCAAATCATTTAACATTTGTTGTTATTCTTATTCATTTTAATAGTATTATGTATAGACGTTTATCAGGTGTGTAGGCTTGACTATAGTGGATATAATGTGGACAGACACCCACACACGCGCGCGCACAAACACACAGAGATACATATATATATATATATATATATATAAATCTCTCTCTTTTTTATATATATACATACATATATATATATATAAACATATATATATATATATATATATATAAACATATATATATATATATATATATATATATATATATATATATATATATATATATATATATATATATATATATATATACTGGGAATACCTTTAAATATTAAAGTTATTTTGTCCATACAGACAATAGAGTTTCGTTTTTTTACACTTACAGGAGTGCCAGTTGCAGAGTGTCGTATGGGATGAGACGCAAGGTCAGATCACAGGGCTAACATCTATTCCCACGGGGCCACAAACATCGCTACATACAGTAATTGAAATTAACGTACACTTACTCTATAGGTAGGGGCGAGCGTCATTGTTGTAGAAAATGCTCAACGCTCGAGCGGATCATTGCATTTGTAATTCAAATCAGTACTCTACTATCAAGACTATTAATCGTAAAGGGGCATTTACTGTAATTAATTTAAATATTAAATTGTTTTTTTTACCTACATACGATCTTGTGTCGTTTTTTTTTAGAAAATATACATTTTCTGAAAACCCATCCACTGCATTCGCGTTAGTTTGATCATGATGATAGTGACAGCAGAGGCCACGAGCAGCCGTAACACTAGATGATAATTTTGGCGGTGGTCAAAGAAGTAGCCAGATTGGGCAAGCTAAAAACTATTGCCCGAAGGAAAGCAGAAATGTAACGCTCCCCATTTCGGGGTATCCAGCATCTGACGATTACAATATTTAACACTTTTAATATAATTATAGATCTTAAGCTGACATTTATTTAAAGGAAATTTAGATGACAATGACACTTAATTGTATGAAGAAGAGATACTTATATTTCTTAATAGTAGTCATCCTGATATATATTTACTGTTTATAGTAAAATATAATTATTAAGAGTATTTGTTTACCTTCTCTCCAGGAGGTTAGGCACAAGGCCAGTTTTATCTTTCTCCCATAAGTAAGATGTGACCCAATGGTCGGGTCGGGAAAGTGGGGTTGGAAAAGCCAGTGCCCGAGAAAGTGAGAACTCTGGTCATTAAAAATTGACTGGGCAGACCAGTCGGCATTCCCCGGTAGAGACGCCTTTGGAAGTAAGCCATACACTTACTCCTCCCCCAAAGAGGGGAGGCAAAGCCTGGGAGGGGTGACCTACAAGAACTACACATGTCAGATCCATAGACTGGCGTAACTCAAGCCCCGAAAGCCAAGACGATACCAGTTTATGGGGTGTAGTATCCATCGGAACAGATACTACACTTTGATTTTCGCCAAAATGCCAGGATAATTATTAAGAATAGACTATGCAGGTTGAAGTTAAAAATGACTTGGAATTTCACGGTGCCCTGCTCGTATTCAATGATTTCATTATTAATAAACGAAATAATACTGTGATCATAACATTTAAGCTACACAAAATTGATGTATGAAAGGTTCATATAATAATCTTTAGTAGTGATTTAATCGCGTTCATTAGTGTTTTATTAAAGGGGAAATGCGATTTGCTGTTTTTTAAAGTAATATTTTGATACAACTTGCACCGATAATCAAATTAAAACCTGTTTCCTCAATGTAGTTTCATACTCTTTCTTTAAACATGTATTCCCCATATTTCAACTATTCTTCCTCCCATTCGGCATTCTATTGTGGGAATTTTCTATTAATTTACAGTCCGTTTATTTGTCTTTCCAACCGAAAGAAGGAATTACAATTTCAGTTTCAATTTCCGTTCAATAATGATGCCAAATACACATTTTATCTTTTTCAAGATCCATTCATATTTTATTATCCGAATAGGCTGTGTGTGTGTGTGTGTGTTTAAACAGTGATAATTAAGTGCACTCGCGTGTTAATACATATTAGCGAAATAATCCAACCATGAGCTGATATACATTGAAAAATGAAGGAAGAATAGAAACAATATATCGAATAAGCTATGATAATAAATAATAATAATAATAATAATAATAATAATAATAATAATAATAATAATAATAATAATACTAGTAATAATAATAATAATAATAATAATAATAATAATTATAATAATAATAATGATAATAATAATAATAATAATGCAAAATCGACTTTTATTCATTTACTTTTTATATGTAATTCTAATCTCGATATGTTAACTTCACATTAAATGCCTTAACTCAACGCGCATTGTAGTCGATTAGTTGTACACGATTAAGTTAACATAAATAACAACTTCGCCCATAGGTTGATGGGGGCGTGCTTTAGGACCTTCCCAACGGTAGATGTGTGTAATTGAGTATGATATATAAGAAAGGATGTGAAATTAGCATTGATGAATTTAATCATGTGTATACAGTGATTCTTTAATATAATTCCGTATTTTACATACTACCTATTGCCAACGATTTCTCATATCGTATGTTTTCAACATAAATATATATTTTCATATATCCTCGAAATTTAAGTCTTCATGCAAGTAGAATTATGGATCATCCTCCCATCATTGTTTGTCTGATTTTCGGAACATTGATATTCTGTCTCCACAACTGTTTCATTACAGCTATCCCTGATATAAGTCATATTGCATTATTATTTCCAGTCAGTTCTATCCGACGGTAAGATGGTTGATGCCAAACCTCGCTGAGAACTCGTTAAAATAGCGTGTTGTCCCCAGACATATTGCATGCTTTTATCATAATCAGGCTTTAAAGCATATTAACGCGCCTAAGTTTGCAAAGCTATGTCCATATCAGCTAACACCAAACGAGATCTCGAATCTAGAAAAGTCATAAAATATGATGTCGCTAAACTAATTTAAAAAATGTAGTATCTACCTTGTTCCTACATATGTGTCTGATGTTGTTAAGAAACATTCCTATTTAATAATAGACAACGAACTATCCTTACGGGGTTCTTTAATTATAGAAAACAAAAGCTATACTTCTTTTATTATCGTAACCTTGTAAGCTCAATTTCTGATGTTTAGAAATCAGCCGTCAGATATACACCACTACTTTCCATTTTAGAAAACCGGAAGAATGGGCCAACCAAGTATTTGCTAGGTGAATTATCCCAGGAATATATAGATAAGGAATGCTCTAGACTTGCTAAAACGAGGATATCTGCACTAAAATCAGGAGAGGGTGACAATAGCTGATGAAGATCAAATCTTCATGACTTTTAAAAAATGAGGTGTTTCATCAAGAAAATCAAGTACATGTTCTTCCACACAGAAATGGGCAATGTGAGCCACCTTACATCCAGTTGTAAGGTTCTCCTGGTGGATAGCTACTATAACATCGATACGACGGAGTCTGTTAATATCTTCACATGATAATATGTAAAATGTTTTATAACCAGTGTAGCAGCAAGTCCTGGGAGCATATACCAGAAAGAACAGTTGGAAATAATTTAGACCCCATCCACTAGGATTATGCACTCCCAAGAGCTACATATCTAACGGAGCTGTTAAACCTGGCATCGTGATATGGGACAAAAAGCAGAAAGTAGTAACCCTAGTGTACCAAATGATGCAGAATTAAACATAACTGAAAGGGAAAATATTACGAAATACCCAGGTCTTATGAACGACATAAAAACAACTGGAATTGTAAGAAAATCTCCATCATCTAGTAATTATCGGAGCAACAGGACTAATGGGACATAATTTCAAAAGCTATCTGGCGAGTATACCAAGTGAACCGAGTGCATGAGAAGTAGAAACAATTTCACTTAAAGAGATGGTAAGAATCTTAAAGTATATATATAGGCTAGAGTGTCTGAAATAGCCGGTGAATGTCTGGCATCCGGTAGGAGGCCCCATCTCAGCAAAAACGGAAAGATAAGAAAACCTTTTAAAAGGGTGTAAATAGTCAAGTCTGTGTGATTGTTTGTTCCATCCAATAGACAACCATGTTATACACAAATACCCATATCGACAGAAAAGACCTAGATCAAAATAAAAGCAAAACAAATATGAAAACACCAAAAAACGATCTTACAAGGCGCTCTCGTAAACTAATTAAATAGTCTCCACAATTGAATCTATTTTAAATAAATATTCGTGTAAATAGAACTGACCTTTATGATATAGAATTCTTCATGAACGTAAACTATATTATATATTTTAGAACTTTGTAAACATAAACTCATCTATATATAATTACTAGCAAATATATGCTCCCTCCGGTCGCATACTTTTGCTAGGTCCAAAGCATGATATCATAATGCAAAAAGTGCATACATTCACCCCCTGACATGGAGGAAATAATGGCTAAGGGGATTATATCATGACGAACTACCCCGCCCCTCTTAAAGAGGGCTCAATGGTTGGGTTTGTGGTATAATAAGACAGAATAGTTAGTAAACTATTCAGAAAACAGGGAGAATGTTATCCTGGGACGATGATATTGTGCGCAACGAAATATAGTATACTGCCCTCCATAAAAAAGAGAAGATAATGCCCGGGAGGAATGTATTATGAGGAACGAAATTATACTACACAAACCCCCAAAGGAGAAGGTAACGCGTCGGAGTATTCCTCCCACACACACAGAAATAAAAGTATGTGGTTATTCTTGATCGGAAATACACCTTTCAAGATAGAGAAGGTAATACTTGGGAGTATCACCCAATAAAAGGAGATGCCCATGCCTGCGAGTATGGAATGGCCACTTTTATTGTACACGTAAAATGCCGAAATGTAAAGTGGGATCGAATATATAGTCGACCATCTTTATAAACAAAAAGACGTATGCAAGCTAAGGAAGAATGATAACTTACTTTCATTTTCTAAATTAAAACATACATGTTTATAACCGTAATAATCGTTTTTCCATAGCTAGCCTTATATTTGGCTTGTTTAGATGTATACTATAGTTGTCCCATCTAATTTGTATGTTTGCGTTTCACGGGTACGAGCAAACTTTATATAAGGTAGGGTTTTTAATGTTTACTTTTTTTTTTACTAAAACGGGTTTTAAGTAAAAAAGTATAAGTTAATTATGAGTAATGCCGAAACTTATTTCGCTTTAAATAATTTACGTGACTGAAATAGGAATTAACACCAAATGAAAGGATAAATATCCCTTTTTTTGAAGAATAAGGGTTATTTAAAAAAGTGAGCATGCCTGTTTTTAGTTTATTTATTTTATATTGGAGTGGGCGAGAAATTTATTAAGTGAAAGAAAACTTTACATTTAAAAAAGCTTACAATTTAACAGAAAGTCGAATTCCAGAGGTTTGTATTTTAAGTAAAATACGTTTTTATTTCAGATTTTATATTTATATAGCTTTGCTCCTTTATTTCGTATATAAATAATGCAGTTCAAAAACAATAAAAAAAGAAAATCTATTGTTGCTAGAAAAGGGAAGGGTGAGAGAGTACAGAGACAGGTAGGTATGACGACGCCACATTTTTTAAAGTTTTAAAACGAGAGATATAGAGAGAGAGATTAAGAGAGTTAGAACCCAATCACCTTTCCCTTTTCTGTGAACTATGTATATCTTTCTTGCTAGCTCTTAGTTTTATCTAAATTACCTCCCTTTTTATTTGAAGATTTTTTTCGTAATTCATTCATTTTTTAAATTAAATTACTAATATATGTAACTGTTAATTTACACAAAACTATTGTAGATGCACAGGTACAATAAAATATCATAATTATAAATGTATAACTGAAACATTACTTAATTATAGACTGTTATAAGAAGTTATGCAAATTAGACATATATTTAATGTTTATATATGTTTCTTTAGTAGGATATGTACCGTAGTTTAAGGAATATTGATGTATAATTGATTTTGATAATATCATCCTGTTTTATTGTAATATAGTAGTGATAAATAAGAACAACTTTCACATGTATTCATTTAGATTTTGATATTCCAGGATATGCATACATTGTAGTAATGAGTCGGGCAAACATATGCACGGGTTCATAGTCTATATTCGTAACACGCATACATAAACAAGGGAACGGAGTCTAGAATCCGAATATCCGCCGTACATGTGCTTATGGTTAACCTTTTAATGCAGCTTTAGTCATCCATATTGCCCGCACTTTTCAAATAGTCTCAGGACTGTAACCTTATTGATTACATCGCTGATAGTATAGAACCGGCATTATTCTCGGATGCGAGAGCTCAAATCTAAGTCAGTGGATACATTAATGTTTACCACAACGACGAGCTTTCTTTCCCGGTCTTTAATACTAAGCTAACAATTGAACGTGTAACTTCTTGATTGAATACCCCTTACATAGATCGTTAGCTTCCGGAGATGTCCCCTGGATTGTGAGGACCAGAAAGTATATTAGACAACATATATTAGACAACCCTGTCCGAGAGTTCTGTAAAACTTTCTCATAGCCGGCACAGAAATCGTGATCAAATTTTAATAATCGTTGACATCACCATAAACCATCGTCTAAAAATGTAATCGTTGAGTCTTATAGCAACACTTTATTAAAAACGTGCTGATTAAGCTTCCTTTAGGATATATTTTAGTGGTGAAACACATTTCATTTCCCAGCTGAAGAGTCTACAGAGGAGTATACTCTATGTATAAAATCAAGCATTGATGCATTTGCCCCCACCCGGAGCATCAGTAGCCGTCCTCTTAAAGACATGTTTACTTCGACTAGTGCTTATGCTATAACGCATAGACCCAGCAATTTCGCCGTTTATACCGAAATAAGTCAGCTGAATATAGGCAAACATTTTACCATCATGAAACACTGTAGTATAATAGCATCAGTAGTGTATCGATATATTGTGATTACTAGAGAATTGCATCGCGTTCCTGAAATAAAATCTGCCATTTTTTGGAAAATCTGAAAAATTCGACGATACTTTACCTTAAACCTTGTTTGACTCCACAACCCGTTCCCTTACTATTTATGCACTGTAGACCAGAAACGAATTGATGCTTTTATCATCACCGGAACCCCATGCTCTGGATATCATACAAAAATACATCCTAACCATGTGGACATGACATTACCTCTGTTATATTTATAAGGATATGCTCTGCTTCGCTTAGAACCCCCCTATGATCAATACATAATAGAGGTCCTGTAAAATATTAATTATTCAATGGCAGAACACTTACGTCTGTTGTACCAGTTTCCTATACACCTCTGACAAAAGATGGTAACCGCAAACTTATTTCCCATAAGTCACTTCCCTATCTCCACGAAACTTGTCGAACACTTTTATTAATCTAGTTATACTTATAGGCTTAAAAATTCTTTATCTTCTGCTCGCACAATAGTGTGTATTAAGGCAATATCGTTGTACCGCAGATATGTTAAACATCAATATGTGTAAGTATACACATCCCACTCTACACAATAACACAGCTAGTAAGGTAGTACAATATATATATATATATATATATATATATATATATATATATATATATATATATATATATATATATATATATATATATATACTGAGAGTTGTAGATCGATAACATCGACATGCGAGTGTAGCAGACCTTTAACATGTTTGAATAAAAGCATTCACAATACAGCTCTCTATTTTTATTGAGCACTCTTTTATAAGCCCGGTTTCATTTCCTTTGGATTTCTACCCTGTGGATTGTTACCCTACCTTGATTACTATATAAATAAATATATATATATATGTATATATATATATATATATATCTATATATATATATATATATATATATATATATATATATATATATATATATATATATATGTATATATATATATCAAAGGCTTTTTACAAAGGTCTCGTATGAAAGTTATTTCAAGAATATCTATACGTACGATAGTAGTATACGAATATTTCAGCTAAACAAAAAGAACCACTTATCGATGACCTTATATCGTAAAAACACCACATTATATGCGTGTGCAGGTGTCGATATTTGGACCTTTATAATTACTGCTTTTCATGGCCAACATCGCTGGTGCAATTTCCTCTGACTCCATCAAAGCTGCCTTTTACACATGTTTCTAATCCCAAATCAATCACACATATACACATCTATAGTGCAATCCATCGAAAATGATTTCCACTCAGTAGTAGCATGGACCAACAAATTGATAATCACATTCAATACTACCAGGAAAAAGCAACTTTTCTTTAGAAAATATAAGAATCGTATATAATGACCGATTATTATGGGCGATAACTCACTTTCAAAGAGTCCAACGTTTTACCCCATGAGTCTGGCATTTTCAGGCAACATGAAGTTACACAACTACATCTGATATTCTCCGAAATCGGCTGCAAAAAAAGCAGGTTCTTTTAAATATTATAGTAAACATCTTAAATCTGTCAGCTTCCTATATTTCTACAAGAATACCATTTGCATATTCATAGACTATGTTGCACGTTCGGGCTGGCGTTATACCTATCTCTCTGAAACAGTGTGTAAACAGTATTTGTACAGTAGTTGATCGTACATAGTTTAACAAAGTCCAGCCTATGTCGCATACACATATCTATTACAAGATGTTATCCGATTAATTTACTTATTTTAATTGTACACTTCAAACATAAATACACAAGTCTAGCATACAACTAATTTTATACATGCAGACAAGATGCCGGGATACTTTCTACTCTAATAGATTGTTTTCCTTCGGACCACATGGTTTTGAAATTATCAAAAGTTATCTGAATGTATGACTGTAACAATATGCCAATATTTAAATGAAATGTAAACAAAGTTATTGTAGACCAACATTTTTTCTATGATACCTCTAAAATCCGGTTTATATCAGATTAGTGGTTCACGGTTAAGTAGTAATACCCCTTGTTTTAGGCGAACACATACATATATTTCCATCAATATGTTGTAATTAATCGATAACATCTAATAGGATACATCGCTATACACTACAAGTGTTTTTATAGTTATACACAAATCTACTATGTCGACGCAGCGGGCATTCATCCTTTAAACATATTTTCGCATGTTATAAACACACGATTTACTACACATACAGGACGACATTTAACAATATGAAGGTGATACTCAGTATGAATGTTAGTTAAAGCGGGAAACCGATCATTGTTACAATATTCTTTAAATTGTATTCAGTAGTGTTCTCCTTTAATAAATGTATCTTGATATCTAAATACGATATTATATAATTTGTTATCTTGAATTTGAACATAATGATTAAATCTATTTACTGAGTGAAAACATGACGATAAATAAGTGACATTGTTTAAAAGTAATTGTCCTGTACTGCTAAAAGTAACTCACTTCTCTATAAAATTAAACTTGTATAATACAACGTCTTCAATAAGAGTTATTGTAGTACTAGCATATAGAGAGTGAAACATGCAAAAACTGTAGAGTCACAGAGTAGTCTTATGTAGTAGTCTTATGTAGTAGTCTTATGATGTGTTCTGTAATGTGTTCCATTCGTTGTATTATGATACGCACGCTTATCGTGATCCATCAGTCATGTGTATCTAACATATTTTCGTTCGTTAAATTATATGTGTAAACAGTTTATATATTTCAAACATTAAAAAAAAAACTTCTATGACACAACCCCTATGATTTTTTTACAGGATTACCCATATATTCCCCCATGTACTCTTAATACAGTTCACGATATTAAGTTTAACTGACACGCACATCTTGTACAAATAAACATGTATCTCTAATGTTTCTACTAATATTCAGGCATAGCTGCCTAATCATCTATGGTCTATCGCTTTTCTATATGCTACAAACAGGTACCTTGGACTTGCAAGCACACCTAGATAGAATGTCCACTGCTTCTCTCGTCATTTTTTTTTATTTGGTGGTGATTGGATTCAGAAATACTCTGGTGGTTATTTTGTATATATACTTCTCTCAGACCAAGTAAGAGAGAAACAGCTTAAGCTGTAAGTGTTATTCGTTGAACGCGAATCCCATTCAAAGTCGAAAATATCTACTGATGAGACGATCACCAAAGTGTATTTGCAATTATCGCCGCAATTGATTAAACCTCTGGAGAACTGTTTAAAACTGTTGAAACTATTAGGGATCCCAAACAATACATCCTTCGCTTATAAAAGCTACCTTAATATTCTCATAAATACCCCAGGTAGCGGTCAGTGTAATCGGGGAGATGCATATGAAGAGCATAACATTGAACGGTTTAAAAATGACTGTAAAAAATTGATAGTACAAATGAAGAGTACAAGTACCACATATACATAAGTTTATGATACCTTACTATGTTGACTGAAGAAGAGAATGTAGATACGAGGCATATCTAAAACGTATCCGACCATTATTTTCCAGTTCGAAAAAGAAGCAATAGTGCGGTGCAACTCTACACAGTGAAGGAATACACCTTCATGCGCATCTGTAAATGTTATCACCGACTTCCTGTGTGTTAGTCGCTGCCTGTCGGTCGCAGAGTGAGGTGCTACACAACGTGTTCGTCGGATTACCGATTCTCTGAAGATGTCTGAACGTGTTGAAAAAATATACTGCATCAACTTTTACCCAAAGTTGTGTGATTCTCAAATCTAAATAATTCGTAAGATTCAGCAGGTGTTTGGAGAAGATTATATGTGTAACACAAATTAAGAAGTTGTTCAACCGATTAAAATATAACCGCATATAAGCAGAAAGTTACCAGCCTTCTGACAGATCTTAAACTGCTCGGATTGCAACTGTTGTTGAGATGGTGCGAAATTTCGTGATGGAAAATCGTCGGCCAACCGTGCGGGAGATCGGCCAAGAGGTCGGAGTGAGTAAACATTCTTCACATGCAATTATTGCGTGATTATTTGAACATGCACAGCGTTGCTGCGAAATTTATGCCCAAGTTGTTTTCGCAGGAACAACAGGACATCTGTTTTCAAGTTGCAAACGACCTTCTGGAAACCACCTACGCTGATACTGTGTTTCTGAACATCGTGATGATTGGAAACGAATCATAGGTGTACGAGTGCGACCCAGCAACAAAAAAGACAGTCGTTGCAATTGGAACATTCTGAATCTCCAAGCCCCCCAAAAAGTGCGACAGGTGCGAAGCAAAGTCAAGGTGATGCTGACCGTCTTCTTTGATATCGATAGAAATTGTGTATCGCGAATACACACCGGAATGAAAAACAGTGACAAAAGAGTACTATCAAGATGTTCTTCGGCGTCTCTGTGACAAAATTATTTGCAAAATACCAGATATGTGTACTGCAACTGAATCACGACAACGCTCCCGTACATTCATCCTAATTGATCCAAAATGAATTGACCAAACATGAAATTCCAGTCGTTCACCTAACGCCCTATTCTCCAGACATGGCTCCTTTCGACTTCTGGTTGTTTCGATAATTGTAGACGCTACTGAAATGTGTCCGTCTTCAGACTAAAATAATACTTTCATGGGTGTTTCCGGCAGTGGATGGGTCGGTGGGCTAATGTGTGCATGCACAAGGGACCTATGTCAGGTATTTGAAATATTTTTCTTGCTTCAGGTCAGATACTTTTAAGACATACCTCGTATTATCTAACTATTCAATGCATGTTCTTGCACAACTTCTCACTATATTCGCCAATAAATTATGAGAGAGTGCATGTTCAAGAAACAAGACAATGCTCTATTCGTATTTGATTGCACTCGCTGTTATATAATTCTAAATTTTATTCTGTACTTAATTTTATTGAAAATAATCGTTAACGGTATTTAATCGCGTTTCCTTATTCATCAAAAGCGATTGAGTGAAAGATAATTTTAAAATCGTTACAATTTTGTATTGTTCATTTATGCACAGAAGGTTCTGTTCCTAACGGCGTTGAGGAATCGGGGAAATGCAACATCATATTGATGTTTTTTTTCATTTCATTCGACGATTCCAGGGCAAAGAAAAAGAAATAATAAAATAAAAAAGTAAGAAATTTGTGATGATTTAATCGCATCAATCTTTTGTTTCTGATTTTTCCTCTCTTGGTGGAGTGAGCATTTTGTCCCGATGACATAATGAGGTGGAAATTATAACGAAATATATCAATACTCGGAAGAATGTTAACAATAGAGGCGGGAACAAACATAAATCGATATATAATGTTTCCATATCTACAATTGGAAGAGATAATTTGAGGAAAGCTAAGTGACTTGGCAGAGTTATGTGGAAATGCGAGAGAAACAAGAATATATTCCACATTCTGCGAATAATGATAACAATAATAAAGAGTATTAGTATTGTTTCTCGTATCTGAGAATGCATGAACATGTGCGTTTCTGTTAGATATACATACAGACCACCCGTATTCATATTGGAGAATGAGGGTAAACCATTCAAAAGAATCTCGTCTATTATAATCACTAACTATTCAATTGGGAATACACATTATTAGTTATAGCAGATTGAGCGTATATATTTCACTTTTCCTCAATCGAGTCACAACAATTATATAAGATCAAATACAATTGTTAATGCCATTCGTCAGTGAACCCGTGAAATATATACCTGACAAAAATAACTCCATGCATTTAACCTGACGATTCCCACCGGGGATGAAACACGGGAGCCTCTGTGTAGCTTGATTGCCATATATATTGTCATTGCTTACTACCTAGCTCTACTTACGTATCGAGCACTGTTGAAGTAAATACTGAAAACTGACAAAAAACTTATTTCTCCTTATAATATTTTATGTGGATACACGAAGTACTAATATATATATATATATATATATATATATATATATATATATATATATATATATGACTATGAATGCTATATATTATTTTATAATATAAGTCTATGTATAAACCATCTATATATATATATATATATATATACATATATATATATATATATATATATATATATATTGTGATTGTATATACATACGCTTATATTATAAAATAATATATTGAATTCATAGTCATTTTGTTTGGTATTTACTTCGAAAGTGATCTATATATTTGTGGAGCGTATGTGTTTCATGCCCGATTGTAATCACAACGCTCAATAATTTATTTACATTCAACGATTATTTTTACTCTTTAAAACTGTCCTAACTAATCAGGCACCTTTATTGTATTATTCCCTACAATTCGTGTGAACAATGTGAGTTCGGGAACCCTGGTGTGCGTTCCATTATGTCGATCGGGTGTCCGCAGTAAACCTGATGGGGGGAAGTCTGCAGTTAAGGAGACTCTCTCGTGGGGAAGGTCACCTGGAAAACCCCCAGTGAAATGTTTTCGATGCCAGGGGCCTCATTTTGTACGGGACTGCCGAGAACCTTAGCCTGGCCTAACCTGCTTCCGTTGCGGACAAACTGGGCATATCAGCCGAAATAGCTTGTCGTCCGAAAACACCAAAATGTCTCTCTCCTGAGGGCACCCAATTCGACCCAAAACAGTCACTAGTCCGCAAACACCAACTTGAACTCCAACTTCACTCTTCTGACAGCACCCAATCCGACCTCCACATTCACTGGTCACAATCCGGGATGAACCAAAGAAGAAGTGCGCTTTCTCATTTCCTGTCCTCTTTATGGGGACTCCCATCATGCAATGCAAAATAGGTCACATTATCAGTTGGTACTTTTTTTCTCTAAAACCAGCCATTTGCTTTAACTCTGTTGTTCCACGTGGCCTGGTCTGGTATTACAGGTAAGTCTTATGTTTTTATTCTCCACTACACTGTTCCCTTTTCTTAGCACTCAACGTAGTCACAAAGTCAACCTTTCTCACGAAGTCACCACAGCAAAATGTCTACGCTTCTTATCTCAACGAGAATCAGAACATGCAAACCAAACCTCATTTGTATACTTGCCGTCTCATCTCGTGACAAAAGTTACATGTTTCTATTTTGTACCTGTAATGGACAATACATGGTTCAACCCTAACCCCTTTTTCAATGGCGGTATGCATGATCCTTGCTTCACAGTGTTATGCATCGTCCATGTTTCTGGTGTTCTTATGTTTTGTGTCTCATCTTTGGTTTGCTGTTCTGGTGGTTCGTGTTATTCTTATTTTCCGATGTCTCTTTCCTAATTATCAGCAATTCTGTGTCCAGCTGTTTTGTGGCATCATTACGGTTTTTGAAATTCACAAGTTCTCTTTTCTCATAGCCCCTTTTTACCTAAAGAGACGTCCAATGCAAGTTCGCGTGTTTCGTGCTTTGTGCCTCGTCATTAATTACATTGTTTTTTGTACAAACTTATAAATGTTTAATAATATATTATTAGAGTTACTGCCCAAGAGTTTATTCGTTTTATGAGGTTTCCACTAAATTCCTTGGTTTATGAGATAGTTCTTCTCAGCTATTATTTTTTTAATCATCGCTTTTATTTCTCTTGATGTTATTGAGACTGCTTCCAGAACTCACAAATATCATGTCCGAATATTCCTTTATCTCATGATAGTAAGGGACTTCTTCGCTTTCTAAAACTTAATCTTATTCTCCTTCGCAGTTCAAAGTGTCCACTAAGAATTCCATATAAAACTTATGGTTCAAGATTCTGGTAGTGTTTATCCGCTTTTCGATTGAATATTTTTTTTGTGAAAATCTTCAGAGCTTCCATATATATTAGTGTTTTCTTCTTTGTCTGAGAATGAGTATGAAGAATCTAGGTGTATGCGTGGCATCATGGCTATGATTAGAGCAGTAATCATAGTAAAATGCCTCTCTGAATTCTTATCTCAGCAAGTCTTTGTTATATGGCTGTCAGTTCTAGTCTCTATGTCTCCAGCGTTTTTTTCATACGATCGATTTTCTTTTCTCATACATCATTTATTAGTCAATTGTGTATGCTTAGTGCATTATTTCGTTGAATTTTCTGTTCCTAATATCTACAATGACTATGTTTCTTTATTCTGTCTTAACCGCGTTCAGAAAAGGTCGGCCTTTCTGTTCGTAAGTGAGTGCTTAACGAGTGTAAAAGAGTGGTAGATATGTTATTTCAATTGCTACGTTAATATTTTCCATCTCGGCTGAAGGCTGGTAATTGGTATTTGCTTTTTTGGGAGCATACCAGTCTCGGGGACATTTTGTATTTAAATAGTGTGTTTCATTTTATCATATATTATGGTATCTCTTTTTCGTGTTTACATATTAAGTGTTGCGTTAAACTCGCATGTAACGTTTTACACGGTTTACCCTAGTATGGACACGTTCGCTTATTGACCGGTGAGTTGCAGTTTCATTTTTTACTTTAGCGTCTCATAGAGAGTTATTTTTAATTATTGTGTTTTTGATTTTTCTTCAATTGTCTATACGTATTTTTGTCATGTTTGAAGCCATCATGTAGCTTCATGCGAACATGTTGTTAGACTAATATATCGCATCTAAATGTGCTCGGTTTATCTCTTGTTAATTGTTATTTGTGTACTTCCTACTTTGAAGTTTTAGTAAAACTTTCTTTCATTATTTCAAAATCCGTTGTATTGTTTGTACTGCCGTCGCTGTCTTACATCGTTTCTAGTATATTCTGATTTTGTTTTACATGTTTCTTGTTTAGTATTTCTTCTACTTATTCAATCAGATTTTTGTTTGTCACAGTAATTTACAGTTTTTCCAATACATAATTCATGTAAAAGAAGTCGGGTTCAGCTGATTCAATAAAACACACTTTCTTAAACAATCCCATATATGATCTAGTTATTCAAAGTAATTATTTACAGTATCATTAAGAAATACATACACCAATATGGACATAGATGATAGTTGACTACGTTATTGTATAACGCAACCTATCCACGAAGAAAATAATCTGAATATGGAAATGCTATTTTATTCGATTGCTGAATTTAATAAATACATCTTCATGTGATTGTTCTGTTCATACCAAGAAACAAATAAACGGTACATGTTTTCACTGTGTTCGAAATTGCGATCATCAGTGCGTTTGAGAGATGGATCAAGAATACAGAGAAATAGAGAAAAGGTGGTTTCAGTCGACGTAGAATTACATCTTTACACTATTTGAATAGGTTTAGCTAGGCTTTTCTGTACGTCTCCACCTGTTCAAAACAAACACATGAGCGAAGTATAGATTTTTGATACCATTCGAGAACGATATTTATTCAAGCTTTCCGAAACCAATTATATGTTTAATAGTATTCAGACATATTTTGTTAATTTATTTATTAAAAATTACATAATCATCGCTCTATCTATCATAATCTTGACACATTTTGTTTTTGTTAGAGATCATTTTATGGAATTTTCTTTATTATATCTACTTATACTATAACTAT
This sequence comes from Sepiola atlantica, assembly GCA_963556195.1. Classification (NCBI taxonomy): domain Eukaryota; kingdom Metazoa; phylum Mollusca; class Cephalopoda; order Sepiida; family Sepiolidae; genus Sepiola; species Sepiola atlantica. The sequence goes on from OY744523.1 coordinate 47,019,606, forward strand.
CAGGGTCACTAGGCGTTGCCCTGGGCTATGAAATTAAAAATAGAAGATACATAGTATGGGTAACACCTTTTATATAAAACTACAATATCTCTTCCTCTCATCTCTAGCAGTTTCTTAATATGTGTCTCTTCCTTTCACCTTTATTTTTGTCCCTCTCTCCCATTCACCCTCATCCCACCATATTGCTTTCTCTTGTGTTTATGTGTATAAAAATGCAATTTATTTACCGCATGTATCTATTTTTTACATACTACTGTACTCTTATATGTATTGCTCTAGGATAAACCCGAATAAAACTACCCACTGTGACATTCTTTTTGTCGGGTAAGACTGTTCTTCTACTTGCTTTCACAATAATATGAAAAGAAATGATGTTGATGATGAAAATATTCAAAGGAGAGTTAAATGTAATATTTTAATTGACATTTATTGTTCTCGAGAGACTCCAAGTAATACGACTTAATATTATAACCCTAATTATCAAATATAATACAGTAATGTAATTAATGGCAATTTAATTGCTGTCGCAGAACGCTGAATGAAATAAAAGTGTATGTACACCTCACTTACAAACATAATATTGTAATCCTAGTAAGGATTCCTTTACAACACTGTCAAAAGTGTGGTTTGAATTAAAGTATGAAGGAAAATAATGTGACTAATGACAATTTATTTGCTCCCGGATAACACAGAGTAGAACCGTGTTAGTAGGGGTAGCTAGTATATACCCTTTTTTTTCCTTAGTAATGGTATGGTTTGAATTAAAGTATGAAGGAATGAGAATTTATTTGCTCCCGGATCACATAGAGTAGAACCAAGTTAGAAGGTGTTGCTAGTATATACACCTTTTTTCTCTTTTTCTTATCTTCAAGAGGCATCTTTAGTTCTACAGAGGCACTCCCAAGCCAGTCGGCTTTTATTTATTTATGAGGCATTGTAACCGACTTTTCATTTGCTTCCTCGGCAATTCAATTTTCCTCGAGTGTTTTCCCTTAGTTTCATAGGTTTCCGTGAAAAGGTCATAGTTTATAGTTCGTCACGTATAACCTCTTCCTGTTCAAGATCTGACAGTCTAATAACCAGCACGGTTATTGTTTCGCACATGACAACTCACAAATATGCTTTTTCCGAGAACAAAGCGGCACTGCCATATTCACGAAACCAATGCTGCATGCGTTTTCTATTTCCCTTTCTTATTTCTTCCTGCATTATTTTGTTATATCGTGCTTCCACGATGCATAACTGCTTTTCTCCACGGTATTTTATTATTTTATTTCTCACTTTAACACTTTCTATTGAGTTGGCATCCAACGAATTTGAAGAGGTCTGACAAAAAAAAGCCGGCTTTTGTGCGTGGAGAATCTGCAGGAAGTGAGAATATGCCCTTGTTTCCAATGAAGACGATGCTAGCTTCCCATAAAAGAAGCTACCAATGAATGACCATGTATCGACAATTATACGAAGTTAAAGAAAATATTTTTATAATACATT
>OY744523.1:47026096-47033596 GCA_963556195.1 Sepiola atlantica
AAAAGTGTACAGCACAAACAGACTGATCATGTAATTATTAATAAGAATTGTTAAAATAAATGCTTGATATCTCAGATTCAGCAAATTATTTAAAAAAATAGTTACTAAACTACTACTATATTTTCCATGCAAAACCTGATTAAATATAATCTGTAGTCTCACATCAACATCTAAACATCACAAAGGTGTTTGTATTAATTGCTGTCAGTATTAACGTCACTTCAATGCCGGTAATTTGACAAATCACACACAAATCATACAACTGAGAAATTATACCAAATTGCAAGGAAATAGTTCTCCGCTAGACGAGAAGACATACATAGATCAGTAGAAAAGACAAAGCTGATGGAGTGGCCATATTGTTTTATGTGTTGTTCCTGAAGTTTTTATTTCAAGAAAGTAAAAATGAAAATAATCTAATACATTTATAAAAAGCATAGCAATACCACTTAAAATTAAAACCTTGCAGTTAATAGTGTAATTCAAAGCATGACAAAACACATAGAAAAATCTGAAAGGATAATTTGTCTCATTGATATTACCAAATAGAATTCACTTATTTCTATTTAATACTTGTTTGAATAAACACAAAAATGAATGTGCAATGTATGCCATACTGCATACACAGTATAACATGTAAATTGTTAAATTCACAGACACACATCTGAGCCAACTAGCAATGTTAAAAGGTATTAACCAGAAGACACACATGACGTTTCGTAGTAATAAATGGGGATAACTATATGTATCTCTTCCTACACCGAATATATTTTATATCATATGTATGAGGTTCTGTCATATTGAAGTAGTTTTCCTTTTTTAATTGCCTCATTTTTTCAGAGGGTACACTTGCATCTTTATTTTCTGCTTCTATTCGACGTGTCCATCGAATATCCACCTATTTAACGTTCGTTCTACAACCGCTTATATTAGATGGAAAACAATCAAGACTATCAAAGGTTATGTTATAATAATCCGTGGTCCTTTTCCATCATTTTGATATCCAATCCAAAATGCGTGCGTGTTCAATACATTTTTGGGCCACGCTTTGTTTATATAATGCGCAGAATTTGAAAACTGACGCGACTTTGCCCAAGACTATGTAAGTGTATCCACCACCACCTTTTTACTGAAAAAGTCGTCATGAATATTAATACATATTTATGATAACCTTGGTGTCTTAAAATAATATTAATAAATACTTATATTGCTTTCGTTGATGACCGTATTTTGAAGAATTTGACTGGTTCTCGCCCTTGGTTGAGTAACTTCGAGGTTTTTCTGTGCTTTTTCTCCTTTAGATGAGGTCAATTTTTATAAGATTTCATTCCCAGTATTCTTCATTTTTTTCATCGACTATCGACTTTCTGAATTGCCTCTTACTTTATTAAGATAACGTGTTTTTATTGGAGATTGTTTTTCGGAATAGCTAACTGCATTACAATTTTTTGCACAGTAAATAATTAATCTTGTTATAACAACATAACTATTAAAACGGTGGAATGCTACATTTAATTTCGTTTTATATTTTAAAACGATTCCTAGTGAACATTTAATTTGGGTAATTGAAATTCAGACTTAATATTGATTTAAGGACGATTCTCTTCGTCTTCTTATTTTCTTAATTGATTGTGAGGTTCGGAGTTTCTAAATTACAAATGCCATGCGAATAAATACAAATTGATTTTAATTCATGGTCTTCTAATTGCGCTCATTCGGAAATTATGTTTTCTAAAACCCCTTTTCATAAGATTTGACTATGAAAAAAATAAATACGAAGAACATGGAGGTAATACATGTTATCCACTTAAACAGAAATGGATCAATGCTTTTCAAATATTTTATCTGAAATATTGCAGATAACGTTAGACTATTTGAATGTACATGGAACCTTAAATTATTAATTGCGTTATCTGAATACATATTAAAAATATTCCATCGTCACCAGACAAATAACATCATGTTTACTTTGATGGTATGCACTATGATAACACATATAAAATACGCACAAATATATAAAATAAATTATACTTCGCTTAAAAGTATACTCATATATATGTGTATTGACACTGCGGTATAATTTTGAATACAAACAACTATGTTGATTTCTTGACGTATTTCCTCGCAATTAAATTGAGTGTGTGTAAGTAAACATATAACCAAAGATGAAGACATACTATAAACATATGCATTTGTTTATTTATAAAACTCGTGTGACCCGAGGAAATTTAACTTTAATTTACTAAAGCGCCTTATTCCCTATTTGTAATAAATTATGCATGGATATTGTAATAATATTAATACAAATAACGCAATCTAATATATCGTAATTGCCTACTCAATACAGTCTAAGTTAATTTAAATAATTACAACAATAGTTATATTTTCTAATTGAATTTTTGAAAGATGCCAACATTTAAATATTTTAATACTGATTATTGTTTTTGTTCTTGTTTGCATAAACACAATTGTGGATTAAATATGTTTCATGTAATTCAAGTTGTAATAGTTCACTTTTTTCTTATAACAATTAAAGTAGTTTTCAACAAAAAACAATTATTACTGTCGGAATAATTATCAGTAATATATTGATGAAAGTATGACAGGAATGAACTATTGAAATGTATTTATTTATTAAAATAGATGTGTACACTATTTAAGAATCATTATATTATTACGCGAGTAATTCACGACAACATTTTGTTCATAATACATGTAAAACGTTTAAAGACCGACTTGATCTCATTTGCAGTTACTTTGGCGTTAACACGTTATTTAAATTACTTGCCATATGTGACGAAGGTGATAACGTGTATACAAACGTGAACCACTTAATTATTATATAGATTAGCTTATTTAAACAATTCATATATGTATATGTATATATGTATATATATATATATATATATATATATATATATATATATATATATATATATATATATATATATTATCCGTGGTACTATTATAGAGAAACACCCGTGAGTCCGTGACTTTTCGTCGTCAACGTTTGAGCAAGTCTCGAAAGCACTTGAGAGTTTACGAAACTAATCAATATGGTTGCAGTAAACACACAGTAACTTTGGGAATAAATTAATTTCTACGATCTGCATGGCGTTAAAATAAGGAATGTCTATGATATGCGTCAACTCGTTGAATCGCCCGAAGTACGCATTGAGTTATGTCAGCAAGGACCGCTTCAAGCAGAATACCACTTCTAAGCCTAAACCCTAACCCTATATGTTCAACCGTTACACTAACTCAGAAATTTTTTTTTTAAATGTGGAAAAAATGACAACCAAACAAAAAATAAATTGCCTAAAAACAGTTGGGTCCTGGGTTGTTAAATAAAAAAGACACCTTCTGAAATCTGTCGTGCACAAAAAACATTTTATTTATAAAAATATCATCAGCAATTGTTCCTTTGACCCCCTCTCCAAGAAAAAAATAAGATCCAATTGCAAACAATGGATTAACTATTGTGTGTTCGTTCTTTTATATATATATATTTCTTTGATTTACGTCATATGAATTCGGTTATTTGAACATTTCTGTGATGTATCGTCTGACATTTTTCAATATATCTTATGGCAGTCATCGTGTCATCAGCTGTCGGGCGCTTCCGAGACATTCCCGAACGTTGACGACGTGAAGTCACATAAACGTGGATCGTTTTATATAAGAGTATCTCATACGTTATACTTAAACATTCTATATGTTGTACGAACACGAGAGACGCGTTTGTTTCTATTAAAGGCTAACTCATACTTTGGTCGATGTTTACATGATATAACTAAGGTTTGTAGTAACTCGTTCTGTCCCTAGAGACAAGGGATTATTCGACTATGATATTATAGTAAAAAATAACAAACTCCTCGACGGTACATCTAACAGGACATCGAACACGTAGAGATTAAGCTAGAGCTTAACAGCGTTCGATCAAAGCTGAAATGATCAGGGATATTAATATTTGAAATTAAATAATTAAATATTGGGAGACCAGCGCTTTGCAGCATTGCAAACGTGATAGAAACTACTGTTACAATTATCAGAATTACTTGTTATTATAATAATACAAACCTGTAAATATTATATATTTCTCACTTCCCCGTTTCTCATCGGACATCAATTGTATTCTAAATATTTTTACCCGGCATTCAAAATTAATGTCATGTAAATTATTTTCAATAAATGTTAAAGCTTACTCTCTGATAATTAATGCAACAACTACTCATAAGATTGTAATGTTAGGACATGTATGCCACTAAGTGCTAACATTAAAAGCGTGTCTACTTTTTCAGAATCATATCCTAAACATCAAATGGTATACTCATTTATTATTAATAATCGTTTACTTACTATAAGTGTTCGCAGAATCGTTATCAGTTTTTGCTGGCTGGCAAACATCTGTTGTATTCCTTAGTTTTTGAGTGATAACCAGTCAGTTTATTAGCGCTCTTAAACTATTTGTATAACACTTGCAAATCAACTAAGCAAAGACACAATCCCATAAAACAGCATAAGTATCTATTCTGTATTTTCATATAAAGGAATAGTTTTACTATGCAATAACTGTAAATGAACGTTGTTTCATTATCGATTTTCCCATTCATTTTTCCATACCATATCTCCTTACATCTTCAAAATATATTTCTCTGCAAAATTATTATATTTCTTTCATTGCAAGATGGCTGCCCCATCTCTCCGCACGATATAGGCGGATAATAGGCAATTTCTTACCAACACATCAACCGCATTTTGTAACTTAACTACAAAAGTAGAGATACAACAATATAATATTACGCTTGCTTAAAGGCATTATATTTGAACGTGCGTGTGCAGTGCGATAAAACATTATTTATCAATAACGAAAAAGAAAGAATAGCAAGCTTTCTATTCTGCTGAGTATTCAAACCTTAAAAGTGTGTTCCCAGTAGTATTTAGAAATTACTTGTTTCATATCGCAATAGAAAAATGTTGTACGTATATGGGACTTACTCCCCCAAATACAATGATATGCGTTTTGCATTGCGATGTGACTGTAAAAATCACATTTCCATCTCTATTCGTAATAAACACTGGCGGTACGGATCTAAATGGACCACCGATGCATGTGTATGTTAATATGGCCTTGACTAATTCCTATATATTTATAACAATTAACGTTAGTGCTACTGCGACAAGAATGATTATCCAGTGGTTCCCAATTTAAACATGGCGCTAAACATTATCTGAATCATTTTAAAGTTCATAGTTGAAGTTGTATATCCATTCTCCCATCTCTTATTTCGTATTTACATTTCATTTCCAGTCTCATATCCAATTGCCCAAATATACATAAATCTTGAACAACATTTAAGTCAGTATTAAGTTACAGAACTTGTGTTTCTTTTCGGAACGTCTAGATAGATAGATTTACTATTTGTTATTTATTGTGTGTTCAAATTATTACATCTGGAATATGGATTATCGTTCTGATGTAAGTTCAATACAGAGTTTCCATAGTATTTAGACGTATGAGCATTTTATTATAGATGTGGTCCACTAAATGCACATATAATTGATTCTAAAAGAAACATATGTAGCTTTATAAAATACATGGATTGATCGGTGCTCATAATAGTTGGTGTTATTATAAATATGTTGATACTATCCGATTGTTGTATGTATACATTCGTTATTGTCCCGCAGTACCTATACCCCTGCAATGTTCGGTGGCAATAGATTAAGTGTTTAAATATAGATGTGTATAAATGCTGACTTCATGTAAATTCTGTTAAATCTACTTACATTTTACCCAATATCAAACTAGTTTGACTGTCCAATGCATATATCGACTCTTGTTTTGTGCTTTCATATGCACATCTTTATGTTATACCTATACGATTATTTTTACTTAAAGGTTAACATTTTGTAGTCAGGTCATTTATCAGAATAGTCGTAATCAAAGTCTAGATATTCTGCCGATCCTGACTATGACATATTGTATTTTAAGGTAGACACGTACATAATTAATTTTTACAGCAGCCATTCTTTTCCTATGTTTACTTAATTTAATTATAATGCTGAAAGTTTATAAATGGCTATGCTAATAGCATATTGATCGTAAAATAACAAACGATATAGTAAAGTGCCCATTACATGTGATCGGCTTATGAGCGCTATCAATCACGAAATGTTTGTTCTGCTGGTTTAACACCTAAGTTTTGTTCGAACTCGTAGTTCAGGTACTAGGCCACGACCGTGTCAGGTTGATTAGAATGCTAGCAGCCTTATCAACACACATTTTACGGAAATTATCAAATTTCGGTTTCTTTGTCATTACACACGCGTTACACAGTTGACATCGTGATGTTAACAATCGGTTAACTATATATAATATAGCGATTGTAATATCTATTTTGCGGGTGAAAGTCCGCGATGCAATCTTAAGGTGTTTGATTTTAAGGAAAGGGTGGCCTCCGACATCCGGACAGTGTGTTTATTCTAAAATAGTCAACTACCTGATCGTCGTAAAAAGACAAATCCCACCTAATTATGTAGACCAAATTTGGGAGTAATAAAGTGTGTATAACTATACCTCATGCACTACTACGGCCAACCAAACTTTTTGTAGTAGTAATCGAGACGTGCCATTTTATTGGTTGAATAGGAACTTCAGTTTATAGACGATTTGTTTACAAATTATATGACAATAACACATTGATCTACAATGCAACCTTATACATAGGGCCGGCGTTGCTGGCTGGAGTTTCAAAAGATTTAGAAGAGCTGCCTAATTGGTTGAAAGTGCGGTAGAGTGGGAAAAAGTATGAGAATAAATAAAAAAATAATTTTCTCCATACTGCCACTGAGAAAATAATTCATTGGACACCTTTTCAACGGACATTTACCACCTGGATAAACCACATATCTTGTTTACTGAACTTTTCTTTCACTACATTTTAATAATATTTTTCAAATATCTGAACTTTGGCTTTTCTACAACCAACTTATCTATCTGTATTTCTCCTCTGATGATAAGATCTCGATCTTTGAAAAGCCTTGGTTTAAGGATAGAATAATAAATAGTTTATTACAGATACACCATGCATTGAACAATCGAAATTTGAAATAAATTTTGGGCATTCGTACATGTTTATCACTCTGATTTCTTATATATATATATATATATATATATATATATATATATATATATATATATATATATATATATATGTATATATATATATATGTGTATATATATATTTGTATATGTATATATACATGTATAAATATGTGTATATATATATGTATATATATATATGTGTATATATATGTATATACATGTATATATATATATATATATATATATATATATATATATATATTGACATAAAATTACCCAACACCAACTGATATGTGAGCATGTGTCTCATATAACTCTTAACACAAAATATGTACCATATAAAGACCATGCGACGGTTTACCTGCGTATATCTCCAAATAAGAACCCAAATA
>OY744523.1:47038596-47138596 GCA_963556195.1 Sepiola atlantica
CCATACAAGGCAATTGGGATGATGGAATAAAATAATCTTAGTTTTATATGAGAAAACATAATACGATGAAATAGATGTACGTAAAGTTCTATAACCACAAGTAATAATACGTATATATATATATATATATATATATATATATATATATATATATTTGTGTGCATGTGCATGTGCATATATTAGAATAATACTCTTACGAAGATAGGGGAGTTTATTTTTTTAAAATAGACAATTTTCAATAAGTTTATTTTCACTTGTCTTGAATAATAGTTCCGATTTTGAGTGCATGTACTTGAATGACTTTGGTGGTAAATAAGTCTATAATAAAAGCTTAATATTAGATGGTCTTGGGAAAACAATCCGAAAGCTAAGAAAGCATGATGCCACGCCGAGGACATTGAAAATATAAAAAATGAGCGATTATTAGTAACGAACTGTCTAATTACTATGTTGTAATATATAGTGTGTAGTATAGAATAATGAATAAATAAAATACAATGTAGATTAAACATGATTTTTAAAAATTAAGTAGCAAAAACACCGACAATGGAAAGCCAATTAAAGAGAGCATTGTGTTTCTATAATTTCCTTGTCAAAGAACAACTCAAGGATAAGATGTTCTGGTATTTTAAGTTGGCTGATTAAAAAAAAAATTCTTGAAATGTCTGATTGATGTTAAAAAGAGTTTAACGCTTATTTAAGCAGCCGCCATATAAATGCAGATAAAGCTGGGAAAGATGCATAGATTATTTTAAAATTAGAAAGAGGCTGCAATGAAGAGAACCACTTATGTCAAGCTATATTGTGAAGTGTATATTGTACTCTCTCAAGGCATATAAGAATGCCATTAACCGGGCATCTAGAGACGTGGAAACCGTACTCGATATCAGTAGAATCTACTTTTTCAAGTTAAAAGAGGAAACCAGCAAAATGCATGTACCTGCTTGAACGGTAAAATGGTACCACACTTATTCCAGGGACTATTGCAATTGCTATGATTTAGACCTTTTCTAAGTCTTAGAAGCAAGCGATTTATAAAGGAGAGAGGCATTCATTTTAACTAAGAGAAACTGGAATTCCACTTGACAGTATCGGTAGAGTCTTTTCGGATTTAGCGTGTGTTTATACGTCATCGGATGTTATGAATTACATTACGGATAAATAAAATACAATTTCCAAATACAAATATTCAAGCTTAAACACACTCCCTACAAAATTGCAGTGACAACATAAAAGAGAACATACTTGAGGATAATTTAATTGGTATAAGCGAGTTGCGTTTGAATAAGACCGCTTATATAAGGTAAATATGGTTGCTTTAGAAAAAATACTAGTTTCTTATGTAGTGCCATCCATGTTATACTTTATCAAAACTAACCATTGATGTGTGGTGTACGATATATTTTCATGATTATAGCTCCAGGGAAGGCATGAGGCCATTTGTTGTAAATAGCTAAATACAAATATTTTAAGGATAACTACTAGCAAACAATAAGTGTTAAATTGATAGATTCCGATTCAGTTAACAGTATGTATTCCCCCTTTGCCAGAAACAGCTATCATGAAATGTGAGGACTAATCAACAAGATTAGAGAAGTGAGTGTTGCGACGTTGCCTAAAAGTAAACACGAGGGTCATTTTTTACTTTCCTGCTTGATGGCATATCCCCGACCGAAATTTGTAACGTGTTTTGATCAAATAGATCATGCCGTTTATTGTTACTCTTTTAATTGTTATTTAGTTGATGTGTGCGATGCTTATGCATTGTGCTTAAATCCTGATGTTATAGTCGTTGCGAATAGCGCCGGTAGTACTTATTCAATAGAGAGTTTAATTTTTTATATAGTCGGTTTGATATAATCATGAATATAGAATCGATATTGTCACTGAATTTCTAAAGAAAACAGCAGCACTTATTTACCTTACATTGAGTGACAGTTGGGGTTTAGAATACAACTATAAATAACGGTGGAGACGGAAATGGGGATACTGTATTGTAAACAGTGAAAACTACCTGATTGTTAGAGCGAGATACCATCGGTACTTAATAGGTTCTATCGAAAGAATTACGTTTATTGTTAGTCTTACTATAAGTAAGACTAACAATAAACGTAATCCTGATAATATTATTGCTTGTTATAATACATTTAATTAAATGAATTAGTAATTTAGTAGACCCCCATGTTACACTAATATATATATATATATATATATATATATGTGTGTGTGTGTGTGTGTGTGTATACATAGTATGAATTTATGAACAAAAATAATTAAACAATTAAATATATTACTATATGCATTAAGCAGGGACTTTATATAAGTGTTTTAATAATAGATTGATAAAAAAGGGAATTAACCAAGAGTTCCCAAAAATATGTTTTACCTAAATCTAAGTGAACACATAAATGAGTCGTATTAAATAATAAACTTAAGGGATTAAATCAGCATTGCTATAGGTTAACGTCTTGCTCGTTTTAGCGCAAAACTAATCAACGCATATATCTAAATAAACATGGGTGCACACGTTTATATAAAAAAACACATCGCTCAATAGCGAGTCTAGCATATTTATGTCGACTTAAAAAACTCATCTAATTGTTTGATAAAGTACTAAGATTCAAATGAAACCTGCACAGATTGTCGTGGAAACGATTATTAGTTTATACACCGCACTTATTTAAGTGACACTGCTGTTACATAATTTAAAAAATAGAATACTCTGAATTAATTGTGCTGATAAATAATTATTTTCTGATGGGAATATAACGTTTGAGCAATCGCTTTATGAGCGTTATTCGGAGTCTGCCTTCATAACCAGTATTTAGATGTTGCTCTGTGAGTTTAAATTCGTTTTTTTTTTCAAAAACAGGTGATGCTGAACTTACATATAGATCACATGTTTCAGTTTTGAATGAAACATTATAAACGTCAACGAGCTGGTTGTAGCCGACCATACATTTAAGTTTCCTGATATATCAGAATAGTTGAGTATATCATAAAGTTATGTACTCACCATGTTCAAAGTAGGAGTCGCATATGATAACAGTTGATCAAAATCAACAATATATTTGCTGATTAAACGCAGCAAAAAAAGTGTTGCATAAATATGTTACAGCAGATAAACTATGGAATAAGTACTTTACGACGCACTGAGTAGATAGAAGGAGATGTAACCATCAAACGCGAACAAAGACGAACACAGATACAATCAATGTTGTTGTATCAGTATTTCTCATGTGCAATGCACTTTTCATTGTTTCTCGAAGGGAATAAAGAACGGTCAATAGTCAATATTTTATACGATTATAAAGGTCTTTGAAAGAGGACCTCGTCAAGAACCGGCTTAAATAGAGAAAATCAAACAGTTATTTAACTGCGACAATGTACCACGTGAGAAATCTATAGAAACTATCGTAAAACTATATAAAGTGCACTTTGAATTGCTGCCGTAACAATTGCACTGAAAAAAACTTGCCTCTACCACGTCTGGCTGTTTGCAGAGTCCAGAGAAAGAGTTTCAATATCAACCAAGAAATGATATCAGAAACTGGAAGTTATCCTATAACTAAGAGTCATCGTTCTAAAAAAAGCATGGAAATATAAGTGATTTATTAACGTCAGGGTATCGTCCTAGAAAGAGATAATGAAAGTGAATAAAGTTGAATCTTTGCTAACAGTCTTTGTTCTATAAGTGTTGTGGGGCTGTACGGGGGCTTACAAGATAACACGACTCAGAGTGTAGAGAAAACAAGTATATTGAAACGAGTATCATACAACAGATAACAAAAGTGGGTATACGTCAATTCTCACTGCCAATATAGACTGGGATGGTATCAGGTATTTAACTGCTTGCCCCCGCAGCAATATAATGACACAAGGTCAGAAGATGGTGGAAGTGTCATGACAGCGCTCATTAAGAAGGAGAACCCTGGGGTAGCAAAACTAGCCTGTGCAGCCCCGTCGGCATTCCCCGATCAGGCCTCTTCAGGCAGTAAGCAATACACTTACTCCACCCCAAAGAGGGAAGGCAAGGTCTGGGAGGGTGTACCTCATAGTACAACCTACGACAGTATACCCCAGTCCGGCAGATAAAAAGCCACCGTAATGGTACGGTCCCTGCCGAACTGATTGTCAACAACGAATCCTCAACTTATATTAGCCCATCTCATCTTCCTGAATCAACCGACGTTAATAAAAGACTAAACATGATGGGGTGATCTCAGCCATGAAGATCAATGTGTTCCCAGTATTTATGGTGAGTGGAAAAGGGCAATTAGTACGTATAGGTAGGGTACAACCTCTTCTCGAAGCCTTTACTCCTAAGAAATCATATTATCGTTTCCATTTACATATGTCATATATGGTAAGCATCACTTGTTTAATGGGGATAGCTGTCGGTGTATACCGCTAGTAGTTCCCTGATTTGATTGAGGTGTGCTTGGGTAAAAAACAAACTGTATGCGTTCATTTAAATAAGATTTGATTTCCTCCATTTTTTTATCCTAGACTTCTAATTTTGTGACCACATAATTTCGAAATACCACTACACTATCTGTTCTGGCTCGGTAATGGGTCCGGAAGAAAAACACGAACTCTGAGTTAAGAGAAAACAAGTACACTGAACAAAATATTATACAACCGAAAACAAGAGTGGTTGTACGCATGTCTTGACTACAAGTATAGACTGGAGTGGTTCCAGATATTTACTTCGGTTACACCGCAACAAGATGTGGCCCAAGGCTGGAAGGTGGGGAGAGTCAATCCAGCGCCTTTTAAGAAAGAGAACTCTGCCCTCTAAAAAAATTGCTTGGACATCCCCGACGGCGGCCCCTTGTCGGGCGCATCAAACAGTAAGCAATACACTTACTCCACCCTAATGACGGTAGGCAAGGCCTGGGGTTTGGAGCTCTTAGGATTACCCAGAGATCCCGCCTACGTCCGAGAGATAAATGCCCACTGGAATGACCAATTTACTGCCGGACTGGAGTAGATCCAGATACTTAATTCTTTCCACTGCAGGAATATGTGGCACACGGCCTTAAAGTGGGAAACCCAAACCAGCGCTCCTAAAAAAGAAGCATCTGCCCTATAAAACGTTGCTTGCACAGCCCCGTCGGCATTTCCCGGTCACATCACCTCGGACAGTAAGTAACCCACTTACTCCACCCAAAAGAGGGGAGGCAAGGCATGGGAGGGTTGGGCTCCTAGAACTACCCAGTGCTTAACCCCGTCATCCCGACAGATAAATGCCACCGAAATGGCCTTGCACTTGCCGACCTGACTGTCGAGAACTAATCCTTTAAGCAACCGGCGCTTAAGAACAATCACACAGGTGCTCCCACCATTTATGATGAGTGGAGGAGTTCAAGTAGTCCTTATAGTTCAGATACTTTTACAATACGTTAACTCCGGGTGTTATTTGTAGCGTGAAATATGTCTCAGAATAGTTCAAAACACAATTCGTTTGAAATTCCGTATAAATATTCGCGTTCGGCATTAAGAATATTGACTTCCATTAGACGCACCTAAACAAGTAACGAAGTTACACTAGCGGAACGTTTTAAGGTAGACGTCCACGATGATTAAAGTAGTCCGAATTATCAAAATAATACTAATATGTTATTGTTGTGGTTGCAAGGTTGAACAATAATTAGTGAGGAATACAATGAAGACGCAAACAACAAGGAGAATGCAATAATAAGTGTATTAAAGAAAAGGTATAGTTACAGTATGTACAAATGAAGGTGTCGAGTCAGAGAGTCTTGGTAGGAGGACATGTACGCTCTTCGGCGTCACTTCCGGTGGCATTTAGGTAACACACACTAAGGCCAACCTAGGCTTGCCATTTATAGTGTAACGTTATTCGTATATGCAAATGAGTGGTTGCCACCACAACACCCCCTCCCAAGATTTGAAGTCACACAGATTCTAATATCTTTTTCTTTTTGGGTTTACCATCAATGGTTCATTAAATTTTCTTTTCCTACCTGATCTTCGGGGTTCAGGTGTATATTGAGGCGGTTCCAAATTAAAGGATTCGTATATGACATCTATGGTTTCCTCCTCTTCGACTGTTGTCGTATAATCATCATCTTGGATATGACGTTTTTTTTTATCTGATTAGGTGCCTTTTATGTATACTCTGTGGACCTTTAATCATATATGCACAATCACCAATGCGTTTATCCACTACTCCACATTCCCAGTAAGATGTGTTATTCTTGTAGCACTTAAAATATACTCGATCTCCCGAGTTATATTTCTTTCTTCTCGTGTGTGTAGTGTTTCGGATAATTGCCTGTCTTTGCAACAGTTTATCAAACGCTGATTTTACCTTTCTGGCAAACATTAGATCAGCTGGTGATATGTTTGATGGTGTACTAGGATGTGGTGTGATCCTATAAACTTGCAAGAATTGTTGCAAAGCTTTTTCTGTTGGTGTTCCAATGGATTTCTTTAACGCTCGTTTTAGCGTGTCCACGAACCTTTCCGCAAGGCCGTTCGACCTTGGATGATACGGCGGAGTCGTGATGTGTTTCACTCGGAACGTGTCGCAAAATTCCTTAAACTCCGCGGATGTAGACTGCGTTCCGTTGTCAGTGACCAGTGTGTCTGGTACACCAAATCTTGCAAACAACTCGTGTAGGAACCCTATTGAGTTGTTCATTGTTGGATTCCTGCAACGCATTACCTCCGGCCATTTTGTGTAACTATCCACTACAATTAAATAATAGTTTTCTCCTACTAGACCAGCGAAGTCCATGTGGATTCTCGACCATGGTTGGTCGGTTTTCGGCCAAAGATTGTGTACTATAGGTGGGGATTTTGCTGCTAACTGGCATCCTTTAAATTTATTTATTGTTGCTGCTATGTCAGTGTCCATGTTACGCCAGTACACGTAGCTTCTCATTAACGACTGTATTCGATTTATCCCCGGATGTCCCGTATGGAAATCTCTTAACATCCTATTCTGCAATGTTTTGGGTATTACCACACTCTCACTGTACAGTAACACATCGTTACATATGGAGAAAACTTCCTGCACCTTTGTGTCCGTTATAATTTTCTCTTTTATGTCCTTTATGTATTCGTCTTTCTCGGCTTCCCTTTTAATGTCCGACAAAGTTACGGGTAGTTCCTTAATGATGTTTGCTACCATATTTTTTACTTCAACATTGTCCGAATTGCTGCAATGACTGATTCTTCCAGATTGTATTTCTGTGGTATCAGTCTTGACAGTCCATCCGCATGGCAAATCATTTTTGATGCTAGATGTTGTAGCTGGAAATCGTAATTAAGTAAGATTGTACCCAAGCGCAGCAATCTATTTGCGGTGTATACCGGCAATCCTTTTTTGATCCATAGATCGTGACTAACGGTTTATGGTCGGTTTCAAGTAAGAATTGTCTACCATATAAATATCGGTGAAATTTAGTCACGGAAAAGATTATGCTCAATGCTTCTTTTTCGATTTGTGAATATGCCCTCTCGGCTGGTATCAGCGTTCTCGAAGCGTGCGCTATTGGTTTTCTAGACCCATCCGGCATAATATGTTGAATGCATGCTCCTAAGCCGTAAGAACTAGCGTCACTAGCGACGACTATTTTTAATTTTGTGTCAAAGTGCGTTAAGAATAATTCAGATGTTAGTGCGCTCTTTATTTTGTCAAAAGCGGTTTGACATTCTTGCGTCCAGTTCCAAGGTGTATCCTTTTTAAGCAGATTATTTAAGGGGGCTCGCAAGTTATGCATTCCTTCAATAAAAGATTGATAATAATTTGCGAGTCCTAAGAAACTCTGCAAGGTTGTTACGTTATCAGGTGCTGGCATATTTTTTATTGCCGCAGATCTGTCTGGGTCTGGACGTCGTCCGTGTTTGTTTATTATGTGTCCAAGATACTTAATCTCGCTCATACAAAAGTCACATTTACTTACTTTTACTTTAAAGCCGAATTCTTGTATTCGAGTAAATACTTGTTTCAAATTTTCCTTATGTGCTTGTAGGGCTTGGCTCCTGACAACAATGTCGTCCAGGTATGCACATGCGCACTCAATACAACTTAGCATGGTGTCCATCGCTTGCTGAAAAATGGCAGGCGCTACTTTGATGCCAAAGGGCAATCGGTTGTATTTGTATAATCCCTTATGCGTATTGATGCATAGTATTTTTGAGCAATTTTCCTCGACCGGTATTTGCAAATATGCATCGCTCAAGTCTATCTTAGAGAAGATATTACCACCATTTAACTTCGTGAATATTTCCTCTGGGCTTAATAGAGGGTAATGGTTATCTTTTAATAGGGAGTTGACCCCGGTCGAAAAATCTGCGCACACTCTAACTTCGTCATTCTTTTTCTTTACGTATACAGTGGGGGCTGCCCACTCGCTGTGTTCTATTTTGGATAGAATTCCTGTTTGTTCCAATCTATTTAATTCTTTATTAATCTTTTCCAACCCAGCGAACGGAACGTTTCGCTTTTTTCTAAAAATTGGGCTGGCATTTTCTTTAAGTTCAAACGAGGCCTTGAATTTATTACAGGGACCTAAGTTAGTCGTGAATGCTTCAGGAAATAATTCTTTTAAATCGTTTTTTATATTTACTGTTGTTGGAGAAGAACATTCTATTTTTTTACAGAATGTATTGATTGGCTTATCCCATAGACCAAATTTCTCAATTAAATCTATTCCAAACAGACTTTCACTATTTTTCAGTACGAATATTTTTAATTTCTTCGTAATCCCTTTTAATTTTATCGGAAGGACAACTTCTCCTTCAAATTTTATACCACCACCAGTTACCGTCCGGGCTGATTTACTCGTTTTTATCATGGTTGTTTTTTTACCCAACTTTTTCCATGTATTCAGGTTTATAATAGAAATATCGGAGCCGGAGTCGAGTTGTAACTTTATTGGTGTTTTAAATATTTCCACTTTTACGTATTTTCGCCGATCTTTGTCTAATTTTGTATTTGATTTTGTTTGCTGTACTCTCTTTCTGGTGTAATCTTTATATCTGCAGCAATCGCTTTTGTGTCCCACCTTCTTACAAATGTAGCATTTTTTCTTCTTATAAGGACAATCTGATTCCCAATGCTTTTTAGCACATCTCTTACAGTTATATCTAGGAAGAGGCTTGTTATATTCTGTCCTATATTTATGGTTATTAGGTTTGTAATATCCCGTTCCATTTCGATTGCTTTTCTTTGTAAAGTTCTTGGTTGGTGTGTATGTTTTTTAAAAACTTTTCTTACATATGCCACTCCGGATTCTTCGGTATTTTTTAAATCCTGTTTTAGTGTAATGGCCCTTTCACAGTCCTCTGCTAGTTTCGGGAGGGTTAACTCTTGCTCAGATTCTAGCTTAGACAACACTCGTCTGCGTATTTCTGCATTTTTCGTGGAAACTAACCCTTGTGCGAAGATTAGACATTTAAAATATTCTACCGTTAGTTCCGCAAACTTAAAATTATCGCAGGTTTTATTGACAACTGATGCGTATGTCAAATAATCTTGGTTGTCCATCTTTCTTAGATTCATGCACAGCCATCTTTTATGAAAAAGAGATATATTTGGATTAACTAATTCTTTTAGTAATTTCACAGCTTCCATGAACTCTAATTCCGCAGTTTTTTTAGGTAATATGTAATCTATGAATTTGCTGTGTTCTGATGTACCCAATTTCCTGAGTAAGAGGCTCACTTTCTGGCTATTTGGCCAATTTTTGCAGTCCAGTTGAAAGACATCCTCGTATCTTGTATAGTATGCTTCAAAACTCTTTCCTTCCTCCGGCACATAATTAAATGTGTCCATACTATTAAAGATAGTTGTATGGGAGAAATTAACACTGTCGACATTTTCTCGATTACTCTTTAGTAGTTCCAGTGTTTTAGCAAAACGTTCATTTTGTCTTTCCTCGCGGTCAGCTTGTGCTTGAAAAAATTGCATGTACATTTTTGATAAGTCTTCCATTTTTTTTTTTCGTGACGTTTTACTGTATTATCCGTTATCCAGTGACAACTTAAAAAATAAAAAATCCTTTCCTTGAGCTTTAATTTCTAGCTATGGAATTTCCTTTTAGTACCGCCGCCAAACAAATTATTAATTAAGAGATTCCTTTAGTTGTTGTTTTGCTAACGGAGAGCAGTAATTAGAATCCACTGGTGAACTTTTGTTTTACGTAGGATACTTCCTTGCTTTTCGTAATACGAGTCTGACCTGTCGACAGAACAAAATCCGCTTTTCGTTTGCAAGTTGGTCCTTTAGTAATACAAAACAGATTTGTCGTTTAGCGACAAAACAAAAATTCACTTTTACATTCGTTTGCAAGTCGGATTCCCGGAATACGGCGAAAATTGTCGCTTTTGCCACGTTCGAGTTTTTTTTTTTTTCACTTAAGTTGAAACTTTTCTTTAGCGTAAAATCCGTTTGCTCGTCAACACTTTGCATTGTACTTTTTTTTTAATAGTTCTTCGTCAAACTGTTATATGTGACGCTTCATATCTCGTCGCCAACTGTTGTGGTTGCAAGGTTGAACAATAATTAGTGAGGAATACAATGAAGACGCAAACAACAAGGAGAATGCAATAATAAGTGTATTAAAGAAAAGGTATAGTTACAGTATGTACAAATGAAGGTGTCGAGTCAGAGAGTCTTGGTGGGAGGACATGTACGCTCTTCGGCGTCACTTCCGGTGGCCTTTAGGTAACACACACTAAGGCCAACCTAGGCTTGCCCTTTATAGTGTAACGTTATTCGTATATGCAAATGAGTTGTTGCCACCACAACAGTTATATAAAAATATCACATATAATTTCTTCTTAATCCACGCTTATATTTTTAAAAGTTAAAATGCATTAAGAAGGAACCCCTGAAATAGCTATACTGAAATGGAACAATGTAACGTGTAAGCTTTATTAACTTTCACATTATATATGAAAGTATGTTTTTTGTTGTATGTTAGATGACAAAAAACCACCATAAACATCAATACTATATAAATAGTTGATTCAGCTAGCCGAAAATAGTTCGAGAACGACAAATCCTTTCTGCTAGTAAATTAAAATCGATTCTTTAAACTATAATTTGAGAGTTGGTCGTAAAAAGTAATATATCATTATAAAGATTTACATACCGAGAATATTAGCGAACATGTATTACTTAAAAAATCAGTTTAGAATGTGACCATCGATTGCAAGGTTCATGTTGCTGGTCGTGTTCATGAAATAGTGTATTTTAATGGTAGGTTACACAAACTGACGTTTTCTGTGTCAACCAATCGTGCTAGTACAGGTCATGACACGCACAAAATTGCAATATGTTGAAATGATTCATATGCACTGGTTTATTGAATTACGAACTGAAGCATTGTTCTTTGATGCCGACCAGGAAAATGTCACATTTCCTCAAAGTCCAACATCAAGAGATATTCAAGCCCACGGCGTTTAGACAAAACCGCTAAACGACAGACATAACTTATAAAATTGCAACATTATATATATATATATATATATATATATATATATATATGATATATATATATATATATATGATATATATATATATGATATATATATATATATATATATATATATATATATATATATATATATATATATATGATATATATATATATATATATATATGATATATATATATATATATATATATATATATATATATATATATATATATATATATATATATATGATATAGTTATCCATGGACACGTGTGGCTCTATTTATAATGCTCTGATTCGTGGCTTACTATAACAGAAAGTCTAAACAAAATACACAGCGACTTTAGTCGATAATTTGTTTCTGCTAAGCTACGAAAAGCTAACCTGAGATACACGATATGTCTATAGCTTATAAATTAATAGACAATTGTGTTTAGGAGAAAGAGAGAGAAATGGAGAAAGAGAGAGACAGAGAGAGTTACACCACTTACAATATGTCGCTGCCTATACTTTAGGGACGTATAATTATACATAAAATATAGTTATTCAGGAACACGTGGGTCGCCGTTATTACGTCTATTCATTGCAATTCAGTAGTAGCTTAATTGTAAAGCTCCTGACTATACTTACGAAGACCGCGGTTACGACTAAACACGTGCCCATCGATAACTATATTAAATTTATAGATAAATATATGTGCCCCGGTGTAGGAGAAGTAATTCTCTCTCAAGTGCGCAGGAAGGGCATCACCGTACGATGGCCGATTTCTAGCTGTCAGTATCGCTAAAATACAATAGCAAGTATCTATCTATTCATCTATATATCTATATATATATATATATATATATATATATATACATATATACATATATATATATATATATATATATATATATATATATATATATATATATATATATATATATATATATATATATATACTTCTGTTTCATTTTACTTCAGTCAAACTTGTCATAAATCTAGGGGCGCCTTCCTGGGGCTAACAGTTAATCTCTATATGAGATGTATAGATATTCGAATATTCCATAAAAGGTTACATTTACCTGCAAACGTTTTGTTACTATATACGTTTATAATATCATGGTTTTATTATATACTTTGTTTTGTATTATTTAGTTAAGACGAAGTTCTAGAAATGTAGGGAGCCGTTACTGTGGCAATATGATATACATAGATATTCGAATATCCTATTAAAGTTCTCCTTTACCTCTCAAATGTTAAGTGAGTAAAGCAGTTAAAACTATTAAATGGCCTCCCCCCTATGGACAAGTTTACTATGTTATAGTATATCTTTCTTTTTGTCTCTTTGTCTTATCGGATTCCAGGATAATAATTCATCTAGTCAAGGGGAGAATCTAGCTAAGTACCTTTACTAGAGGTGTCATTACTTGGAGTAAGTGTACTATTCTTCGTATCAGCCAGTGCATAACTGTGTCGAGAGGAGTTTATTTGGGCGTCGAACATGTATGTATATACTTATAAATATATATTATCTTATCTATTATATAAACGTCACCTGTCTGTATGGATGTATGTATGTATGTATGTATGTATGTATGTATGTATGTATGTATGTATGTATGTTGGTCTTCTCCTCCGATACTACCCAACAGACACTTACGCAGATGACATTATTAAAACCAGCCAGCCCCCAGACGTGCAATCTCTGAAAATTGGGGGGAAACGTTCATATTTTCGTATAGAAATGGCTCGAAACGTTGAGGGGGGGGGAGGATGTTTTAAAAAATCAAGACATAGTACAAAAACGATTTGCGCATGCGTGAAATATATGTCACTTCCTCAATAAGACCATTTTGAACGCGCCAAATATGAAAAACGTAAGTTTACGTACTTTTTTTATTTGTTTCTGTAATCAACAATTATAAACAACTTAATTTTTATTTAAACAAAAAAATTCGCTAATATTATTTGTTTATTAAACGTATCGTAAAAAATATATATATATATGAGTTTATTATGCATTCTGTCCTCGTGGGGAGGCAAGTAATAACTGACACAAAAACATTTTTGTTTAGTTTTCCAACGTGAAACGCAATATATTTTAATAAATAAACAAAAAATAACCGTACATTGGCCTCACCATCCATAATCAACAATTAAGATCGATAATTTTATTTACAAATATTTCTATAACTTAATTTTTTTGTTTATTAAACGTATCGTAAAAAAAAAAAAACACGATATGACTTTATTATGCAATCTCCCTTCGTGGGGACGCAAGTAAATATTTACATTTCTCTTCGTAAGCGAAATAAAACGGTATTTTCACACTTAAATAAAAACATTTGACTGACAAGTGTTCATCCCCCCCCCAAAAAAAAAACACAACAAATTAAAATATATTTATTGCTAATATTATTTGTTTATTAAACGTATCGTAAAAAATATATATATATATGAGTTTATTATGCATTCTGTCCTCGTGGGGAGGCAAGTAATAACTGACACAAAAACATTTTTGTTTAGTTTTCCAACGTGAAACGCAATATATTTTAATAAATAAACAAAAAATAACCGTACATTGGCCTCACCATCCATAATCAACAATTAAGATCGATAATTTTATTTACAAATATTTCTATAACTTAATTTTTTTGTTTATTAAACGTATCGTAAAAAAAAAAAAACACGATATGACTTTATTATGCAATCTCCCTTCGTGTGGACGCAAGTAAATATTTACATTTCTCTTCGTAAGCGAAATAAAACGGTATTTTCACACTTAAATAAAAACATTTGACTGACAAGTGTTCATCCCCCCCCCCAAAAAAAAACACAACAAATTAAAATATATTTATTGCTAATATTATTTGTTTATTAAACGTATCGTAAAAAATATATATATATATGAGTTTATTATGCATTCTGTCCTCGTGGGGAGGCAAGTAATAACTGACACAAAAACATTTTTGTTTAGTTTTCCAACGTGAAACGCAATATATTTTAATAAATAAACAAAAAATAACCGTACATTGGCCTCACCATCCATAATCAACAATTAAGATCGATAATTTTATTTACAAATATTTCTATAACTTAATTTTTTTGTTTATTAAACGTATCGTAAAAAAAAAAAACACGATATGACTTTATTATGCAATCTCCCTTCGTGGGGACGCAAGTAAATATTTACATTTCTCTTCGTAAGCGAAATAAAACGGTATTTTCACACTTAAATAAAAACATTTGACTGACAAGTGTTCATCCCCCCCCAAAAAAAAAACACAACAAATTAAAATATATTTATTGCTAATATTATTTGTTTATTAAACGTATCGTAAAAAATATATATATATATGAGTTTATTATGCATTCTGTCCTCGTGGGGAGGCAAGTAATAACTGACACAAAAACATTTTTGTTTAGTTTTCCAACGTGAAACGCAATATATTTTAATAAATAAACAAAAAATAACCGTACATTGGCCTCACCATCCATAATCAACAATTAAGATCGATAATTTTATTTACAAATATTTCTATAACTTAATTTTTTTGTTTATTAAACGTATCGTAAAAAAAAAAAACACGATATGACTTTATTATGCAATCTCCCTTCGTGGGGACGCAAGTAAATATTTACTTTTCTCTTCGTAAGCCAACCCCAAATAAAACGGTAAAACATTTGACTGACAATTGTTCATTCCCCCCCCCCCAAAAAAAAAACACAACAAATTAAAATATATTTATTTTATTCATCTAATTCAGCTCTTATCATTGTTGCTACAATACTAACGTAATAAGTTCAGAAACA
Source organism: Sepiola atlantica (assembly GCA_963556195.1). Lineage (NCBI taxonomy): Eukaryota > Metazoa > Mollusca > Cephalopoda > Sepiida > Sepiolidae > Sepiola > Sepiola atlantica. The sequence goes on from OY744523.1 coordinate 47,053,849, forward strand.
AAAAAACACTTACAGATTTAGCGATTGTTATTCTATTATTTATTCTTTCTTCGTAGCATTTTCACGTTAGCAAACAGTTTAATTTATTTTGCACAAAGAATACACATCAAACATATGATATTATAATACATACTAAACAATATTCCAAATAACTTTTATATTTCGTAGGGGGGGAATTCAGTTGGTAAATTTATAGAAGTGCACCTTTCGTATTTCGACCCCTAAAAAAAAAAGTATCAACTTTTTTGGCAAAATTACATGTAAACAGCCTCAACAAATATCCGCTATGAAAAAAATTTATGAAAATTGTTATTATTTTAGATTTTAGGAGGGGGGCACTTTCCTATATAAGTTATACGTAAAGTGAGCACGCATTTCTTGACCACTTAGAATCGCACCTCTCGTATTTCGACCCCTAAAAAAAAAAAGTTTCTACTTTTTTGGCAATATTACATGTAAACTACCTCAACAAATATCCGCTATGAAAAAAAAATTATTAAAATTATTATTTTAGATGTTAAGAGGGGGGGGGGGGTCACTGTTTTAAGAGTTTTTAATCTATGCATTTGTATGTTTTTGAATGTTTTTAATGTTTTAAATGTTTTTTTTTATTCTATGCATTTTGGGCGCTTATGGTCACGTTTTGCAAAATGAATGTCGCAGAAAAAATAAGAATGTGTTATTTATTATACAGTTTTATTCTTTTAAATGCTTAATTTTTTTGCTTAGTTGGATATTCCGAACAAAGCAACACTAACCCTAACCCTTACAAAAAAAATTGTATTTGTGAAAAGTCTCAAAATTTTAAAAAGTTTCTTTTTTCGGAATATCCAACCAAACACTAACCCTAACCCCCAAAAATGTAAGCATTTAAAAAGAATAAGTCTGTTTTTGTCCGTTTCAAAAGCTATATCAGTACCAAAATGCCCAAATGTGTACCTGCCCCCCCCCCCCTTCGCCCCAAATAAAATCTAAAATAACGTTTGTTGAATATTTCTTTCAACACGTGTTCGCTAGGGTGCGATTCTAAGTGGTCAAGAAATGCGTGCTCACTTTACGTATAACTTATATAGGAAAGTGCCCCCCCCCTCCTAACATCTAAAATAACAAATTTCATTTTTTTTTTTCATAGCGGATATTTGTTGAGGCTGTTTACATGTAATTTTGCCAAAAAAGTAGAAACTTTTTTTTTTTTTTTTTAGGGGTCGAAATACGAGAGTTGAGATTCGGTGGACCAGAAAGGCGTGCTCACTTTACGTATAACTTATATAATAAAATACCCCCCCCTCCTAAATTCTAAAATAATAACAATTTTCATACATTTTTTTCTTAGCAGATATTTTTTGAGGCTGTTTACATGTAATTTGCCAAAAAAAGTAGAAACTTTTTTTTTTAGGGGTCGAAATACGAAAGGTGCACTTCTATAAATTTACCAAAAAAATTATACTCTAACATATAAGATACAATTTTTTTAACGTTTTCCTTCTGTTAAGAAATATACACCTCAAGAATCAATATATACCAATAATTATACCTTTCACTTCTTTTATAAACAAACAAATATGTGACTTCTACACTATTTGGACCGGACTGATTAGTTTATACTAAGCAAATACTTTTTACAAATGGGATTTCAATTATCCTTTCATTTTTTTTTTTAAAAACAAATCTGTGACTTCTATACTATTTGGACCGACCTGTTTGGTAGAATTCGTTCGTAAACTAAGCAAATACTTTTTACAAATGGGATTTCCATTAACGACTATGAGAAAAAAATATTCAAAAAACGACATCCTTGAATTTTATTGTAATAAATACGCGTGGACATGTATTCAATTTACACGGATTTTCTATTTTCGTCATCATTACACGTAACGGACATCGACTACCTATAACTAAGCCGACGTAATCAAATACGAATTTGTAAACGTCGCTAATTAAATATGATATACTTCTACAAAAAACAAAATGAATAATTCCGATATTTCATATTATAATAATTAAAAAAAAAAAAAACACCTAACAATTAATATAAAGATTTACATTTTACTTATTTACATGAAGTTAAAACAACTGTTACTTATACAGAATTTGAACTTTCTTAGAATCGTTTTAAACGATCACTATTGACTAATCACTAACTACTCATTTCATTGATAAATTTTCACTTCAGAAATTACTGTTGCCTACTTTCAGAAACTTTTCATTCATACAATAAGATAAATCAATGACTTTACATTCAGTTTGGCACTTCCGGTTGACTCGGTGGAATGAATGGAACTCTTCAATTATTAAGTCCAAGTGACGTTTGAAATGCAGAACTACCCTTACTTATTACAATAAAAAATGTTCCCCCACCCACCCCCACCTAAATATATAAGACAGCGACTACATAATAACGTGCCACCCATTATAAATAATATTACAATATATTTATAAATAATATTACAATATTTTTAAGTATAAAAACTCATCCGACATAATCAAATATGAATTCGTAAACGTCGATAATAAAATATGATACACTTCTTTTTAAGGCATTAGAACTTTACACGATAAAAAAACAATTAACAAATTCGGATATTTTCCATTATAATAAATTTTTTTTAAAAACCCATTAAACTCACAAAAAAAATAAAAAAACAATTGCTGAAATTTTTTAATAAACACTTACTCTGTCTGTGATAAGGGGGCCTTTGAAAATTAAAGAGGCCTACAGAGCCACATTACAATCACCCCCCCCTCCCAAAACTGCTGCCCTTATATTAAATACATTTTCTTCTTTTTTCAACATACACTAATTGACATTAATTTAGACTTAGATTTACCCGTGAGGCGGTGGCAAGCGACATATTGTCGATAGTGTTCACCACTCGACTACAACAATATTTCTGTTTCACACTTACTACAATAACTTCCAGTAGTATTTACTGACCAACACATCAGATTTGTTTGCCTTTCAAGCTCCATACGGAAATAGAATTTACATGCTTTAAATAGTTATTAATGCCCCCCCCTTTATTTGCCCAATTGATACACATCAGAAACATATTACATACAATAACATATCCTTTGGACTTTTAACACAATACATGGTTCAGATCAAAATTGGTTTAATTTCTTGCAAATCAGACGTGACTAACCTGCCACATTTTCAAGATTTTCATAGCAAGAGTTTTCCATCTAAAGCTAGGTATCCAACTCCTAATGAAAGGAAACATTTTAGGAGTGGTCATAGCATACATGTACACTGTTGAGTGGCAGAAAAGAGGATTGCCACATGCTCATTGTCTGGTTTGGCTTCAACAAAAATTGAGATCCTCTGACATAGATTCAGTTATCAGTGCGGAAATTCCGGATCCAGTGGCAGATCCGGTTTTACATGATATCATTAGGCACCATATGATTCATGGACCATGTGGAAACATAAACAGATGTTCACTCTGTCTCAAAGATGGACACTACAGTAAGAGATATCCCAGACACTTCTTGAGTGAAACTCAATCGGATACAAATGGCTACCCACAATATCGACTATCTCCTTTAGCTGGAGGTTTTGAGACGACAGTTACCCTACCTGGCAACATAACGGTTCCTGTAGACAACCGATGGGTTGTACCACATAATAAACTGCTTTGTAAGATTTTTGATGCACATATCAATGTTGAATACTGCAACAGCGTGAAATCAATAAAATACATTTGTAAATATGTAAATAAAGGTAGTGATCAAGCTATCTTCACAATTGAAAGTAATGCTCATGATGAAGTAAAGAGATACGAAACAGGACGTTACATATCAACCAATGAAGCCATTTGGAGAATACTTAACTTTCACATAGATGTACATCATCCCCCAGTTATTCACCTATCAGTTACTCTAGAAAATTGACAGCGGATATACTTTACTGAAAGTACTGCAGCAGATAGAGTTGCAAATCCACCTACAACCACTCTAACAGCTTTCTTCAAATTGTGTCAAACAGATTTTTTTGCACGTACACTTTTTTACTCGGAAGTTCCACTTTATTATACCTGGGACAGTAAAACTAAGCTCTTCAAGCGACAACTGAACTGTGTAGAACACAATAAAAATTCCAATATTCATTGCCACCATGTTCTTTTTCAGTAAGTCACAAATTTCAAACTCATCAAGAGTTTTTAGAATTCTAAATTCATTTTAACTACATTTTGTTTATACAAATTACCAATTCTAAAATGACAACTCTCCCAGAGTTTAGAATAATTAAATAATGAATGATGCCCCCCCCTGAGTTGAGAATAATTAGAAAATGAATGACACATCCACCAGAGTTGAGAATGACTTAAAAATGAATGACACCTCTCCAAAGTTGAGAATAACTAAAAATGAATGACAGTTGAGAATTGACTAAAAGAACATGGTTTTGGTTGCTTAACATCCAAACATGCCTCCCAAAATTCAACCTCTGGTCCCTGTTCTGGAAGGTGGTAACAGGGTAAAACAGTGTAAATGCTTAGGAGGTTATGGATGTAACTTTACACCAGTTCTTATAGCCCGTTTCACTCTGTATAACCCTGGCTAACAAGGCTCTGGTAATGTATTCTTCAACTATTTTGTTTCAAACAAGTATTTTTATTTGCTTGCTATTTATTCTATTAGTTTGTCGATGTTACATTCAATAAACAGCATGTGTATTATTCTATTAACTATGCAACACCATATAAATACTGCCACATGATATAAACCAAACCATGCACACAAATGAAGCAAGGGAGACAGTCGGACAGATAGGAGAAAACAGTCATTATCAGAGAAAATATTTTTTTTACTTTTTTGGTGCACATTCTTTTTTTATAATTATTTTCACTTTCTAAGTAAATGTTTGAAAACTATTAGCACTGAAACTTAGTGAAAACAATGGCACTTTGGTGAGAAGTGAAATGACTGTATAGTCCCATTGAGACTCCCTCGTGAATATAGTAAGGCACCTCACCCAACAGGCAATAGTAAATACATCTCCTATTAGAAAGTTACACAAAGGAAAACGTCAACACAAATTTACACTAGAGTATTGATTTACTCCTCTCCAGGAGTTAGGCACAAGGTCAGTTTTTATCTTACTCCCACAATAAAAAAAATCACTAACTACTCATTTCATTGATAAATTTTCACTTCAGAAATTACTGTTGCCTACTTTCAGAAACTTTTCATTCATAGAATAAGATAAATCGATGATTTTACATTCAGTCTGGCACTTCCGGTTGACTCGGTGGAATGAATGGAACTCTTCAATTATTAAGTCCAAGTGACGTTTGAAATGCAGAACTATCCTTACTTATTACAATAAAATATCAGAATTTGTTAAAGTTTTTGTATTGTTTTTTTTCTTATTTTTTAGAGTTTAAAGTTTTATTTTTTTTTTTTTTTTTTAAATGAAAGATCCGTGTAAACGGATTAAATGTTCCCCCACCCACCCCACCTAAATATATACGACAGCGACTACATAATAACGTGCCACCCATTATAAATAATATTACAATATTTTTATAAATAATATTACAATATTTTTAAGTATAAAAACTCATCCGACACAATCACATATGCATTCGTAAACGTCGATAATTAAATATGATACACTTCTTTTTAAGGCATTAGAACTTTACACGATAAAAAAACAATTGACAAATTCGGATATTTTCCATTATAATAAATTTAAAATAAAATTAAACTCACAAAAAAAAAATAAAAAAACAATTGCTGAAATTTTTTAATAAACACTTACGACAATTAAGAGAAATTCAGACTAACACAGGACTCACTGCTTCAGTTATTTTTTTTGTGTGTGTGTAATCATTATGAACAATTTCTTTTTAATACATGACTTTAGTTTGATGTATGATTAGTAAAAAAAAAAAGATCACTGATCATCACAAACGAAGGACTCTATAATAATAACTCTATTGCAATAATAACTACGTCATAGCTCTCAATAAACAGCATGTGTATCATTCTATTAACTATGCAACACCATATAAATACTGCTACATGATATAAACCAAACCATGCACACAGATGAAGCAAGGGAGACAGTCGAAGAGAGAGGGGAAAACGGTCATTATCAGAGAAAATATTTTTGTTTACTTTTTTGGTGCACATTCTTTTTTTTATAATTATTTTCACTTTCTAACTAAATGTTTGAAAACTATTAGCATTGAAACTTAGTGAAAACAATGGCACTTTGGTGAGAAGTGAAATGACTGTATAGTCCCATTGAGACTCCCTCGTGAATATAGTAAGGCACCTCACCCAACAGGCAATAGTAAATACATCTCCTATTAGAAAGTTACACAAAGGAAAACGTCAACACAAATTTACACTAGAGTATTGATTTACTCCTCTCCAGGAGTTAGGCACAAGGTCAGTTTTTATCTTACTCCCACAATAAAAAAAATCACTAACTACTCATTTCATTGATAAATTTTCACTTCAGAAATTACTGTTGCCTACTTTCAGAAACTTTTCATTCATAGAATAAGATAAATCGATGATTTTACATTCAGTCTGGCACTTCCGGTTGACTCGGTGGAATGAATGGAACTCTTCAATTATTAAGTCCAAGTGACGTTTGAAATGCAGAACTATCCTTACTTATTACAATAAAATATCAGAATTTGTTAAAGTTTTTGTATTGTTTTTTTTCTTATTTTTTAGAGTTTAAAGTTTTATTTTTATTTTTTTTTTTTAAATGAAAGATCCGTGTAAACGGATTAAATGTTCCCCCACCCACCCCACCTAAATATATACGACAGCGACTACATAATAACGTGCCACCCATTATAAATAATATTACAATATTTTTATAAATAATATTACAATATTTTTAAGTATAAAAACTCATCCGACACAATCACATATGCATTCGTAAACGTCGATAATTAAATATGATACACTTCTTTTTAAGGCATTAGAACTTTACACGATAAAAAAACAATTGACAAATTCGGATATTTTCCATTATAATAAATTTAAAATAAAATTAAACTCACAAAAAAAAAATAAAAAAACAATTGCTGAAATTTTTTAATAAACACTTACGACAATTAAGAGAAATTCAGACTAACACAGGACTCACTGCTTCAGTTATTTTTTTTGTGTGTGTGTAATCATTATGAACAATTTCTTTTTAATACATGACTTTAGTTTGATGTATGATTTGTAAAAAAAAAAAGATCACTGATCATCACAAACGAAGGACTCTATAATAATAACTCTATTGCAATAATAACTACGTCATAGCTCTCAATAAACAGCATGTGTATCATTCTATTAACTATGCAACACCATATAAATACTGCTACATGATATAAACCAAACCATGCACACAGATGAAGCTAGGGAGACAGTCGAAGAGAGAGGGGAAAACGGTCATTATCAGAGAAAATATTTTTTTTACTTTTTTGGTGCACATTCTTTTTTTTATAATTATTTTCACTTTCTAACTAAATGTTTGAAAACTATTAGCATTGAAACTTAGTGAAAACAATGGCACTTTGGTGAGAAGTGAAATGACTGTATAGTCCCATTGAGACTCCCTCGTGAATATAGTAAGGCACCTCACCCAACAGGCAATAGTAAATACATCTCCTATTAGAAAGTTACACAAAGGAAAACGTCAACACAAATTTACACTAGAGTATTGATTTACTCCTCTCCAGGAGTTAGGCACAAGGCCAGTTTTTATCTTACTCCCACAAGTCTGGTTGGGAAAGTGGGGTTTAAAAATTGCCTGGGCAGCCCTGTCGGCATTCCCCGGTAGGGGCGCCTCAGGCAGTAAGCAATAAACTTACTCCTCCCCAAAGAGGGGAGGCAAAGCCTGGGAAGGTGGACCTCCTAGAACTGCACAGGACAGACCCATAGACCGGCGTAAATAAAGCCCCGAAGGCCAGACGATACCAGTTTATCGGGTGCAGTATCCATCGGAACAGATACTACACTTTGATCTTAGCCAAAAGGCGTTATTTAACCCCTACCCACAATAGGAATATGTGACACAAGGTCGGAAAGTGGGATTTGAAAAGCCAGCGCTCGAGAGGGTGAGCACTCTGGCCATTAAAAATTTCCTGGGATGCCCCGTCGGCATTCCCCGGTAGAGGCGCCTCAGGCAGTAAGCAATTAACTTACTCCTCCCCAAAGAGGGGAGGTAAAACCTGGGAGGGTGGACCTCTTAGAACTGCACAGGACAGATCAGACCCAAAGATCACTGATCATCACAAACGAAGGACTCTGTTCTTGCAATAATAACTACGTCATAGCTCTCATGTTTTTAATTATCTATTCCTCAAAATCATAAAAGAAAGAACATTCTTTGGGGTGGATTCTTGATGATAGCAAGTCACTAATAAGAACTTAACACAAACATTTCAGTACTTTCATATTTTGAGTTTTAAAAAGTGATTATTAATGATGTACATTTTTAGCCACATCATTTTGATTACTGTACTAATTCAATTGAATAATATATTTTCTAATTTTATCTTCCATTTCAGACAATTTGGTTGTTTTTCCCAATTACATCTTTCATTTAAGTGAATTTGCCTACTTAGTTTCATTAACCACACAATCAACCTGGAGATTTCGATGATGACAATGTAGCTTGAAATTTATTTTTATATTCTTTTATATAAAATGAAGACTATAGCAAAAATCTTATTACAAATAATCAAAATGAGGACGGTTAAAAAAACGTTTTATTACTAAAACATCACGGTTGAACAATGTGTTTCTGTGATTGATATCATTAAGTGCTGCAGTTCCTTTTGTAAATTTGTGTTTTTATCTTTTGACACAATTACACATTCTCAAAAGACACATTAAAATAAAAATCACCCATTTAAATATAAAATTGTTTTTGTTTTTTTTTCATTATATTCTTGCTTGAAAGTGGTGAACAAACTTAAAATAAATGTGTTTCAATATATTGAGCAATAAACTAATCATTTTTCATAAATATGTTAAGCACATTTTTTGACTATTGTTTTGTTGTTCATGCCTAGGTTTATAATCTGAAACAAACTCAGGAGCAATAAATTATTACTGCACTAGGACACTTTCTAAGTGTTATATTTTGTAGAAAACACTGATCAGTTCCCTAGATGCAACAGATGTGTGCAATAATGCAGTAGGACACTCAAAATATAGTAAATGCTGCATTCGGATGTACTTAATACTCTAGATAGAGCAAGTATGTGTTAGAATATAGTGTGACTCTTAGTATGTCTTATGGTGAATCTAACAGTGCACAATATCATAGAGATAGCATGTGTGTAATTTACTAATGGATATATACTAAATCAGTAACTGTTCAATATGTTAGATAGAACAGTGTAACACTTGGTAAGGTGTACCTGCTTAATCTGTCGGTGTTCTTTACCCTAAATACAGCAGTTTTCTGTAAATTCGGTCTATTCTACTTTTAACTAGAATGATCAGTCACCACAATACCACATTTACTCATAACCTTATATTTGCTTTTTGCTTTATTGAACAAGTTGTAAACTTTCATTCTTTTTAGTTTTTACGGACGTTAACCAAACACTTAGACTGGTACCGACTTCAGTTACCAATTAAGGGTTGTAGCATCCATCTGAACAAATACTAAACTTTGAATTATTTACTTGCAGAAAATATGAAAAAATTACATTCAAAACAAGGCTTTCAAAAGTGTTCTAAAGTAATAAAAATGTATATCCTACTATAACTAGAATGTTAGTCACCACAATACCACATTTACTCATAACACAAATTAGACACAAGACCATCAGAAGTGTGGGAAAGAGTGTCGTCGGTCATCATTGTTCTAACATATGAAAAAAAATTAATATTTCTATGTTTCCCCAGCTAAGACATTTGTTGCTGAGCAAGGTTAGTGGAAGGTTAACATAAAATAGTAAATTCTTTACAGTAAGGTAACATTGGCATTTTCCCTTTAATGTTATCAATAATTAAACACTGCTTTTAATGTTATCCAGTAAAAGAGAATAGCAAATCAGTCAGCATTTTTTTACATTGAAATTTAACAAGATCTAGGCGCTTGATTGTGATAGTGCTCTCTTGGCCTCCTTATTTTAAAAGTGCTCATTATCCTACATAGAACGAGTGTTTAATTAAATAGAGTTCAATATCCTAGATAGAGCAGATGTGTTTATTATACACACCATAGCACAGGATTAAAAAAAAAAAAAATGATGTTCGGGGAGCAGTGAAACAGTGAAACAGTCAAAGCTGGAGGTTTGGGAAAAGATTCAGAGCTTGCAGTATATGAAAGAGTCACCCTGATGTTTAAGGAGTCGGAGCCAGCTCTTCAGGAAGTAGTCAGGTCCTAATTGTTCGGGTAGGAGTCAGAGCCTGATGTTCAGGAAAGAGTCAAGGCCTGGAGTTCAACCCGAATGGTATATTACGGAGTCTGAGTAGAATGGTATAGGAAGGGTCCCCATGTTAGCACTATTATTTATATTCATATAAAATAATGTCTCGATCGGTGAATTTAAAAGAAAAAATTATTCTTCCCCATTGATACCATTTATTATATTCATATAAAATATTTAATCGGTGATCAACCTAGGTTATTTAATCTAACATACACAAACATGAAAGAAGTAAATAGACACCATTATTATCATTAACAAAGACTGCTGTCAGAGGGGCCTGATCGACCTAGGTTATTTTATCTAACATACACGGACATGAAGAAGTAAATAAACAAACACCCTTATTAACAATACTAATGAAGACAAATATGGTACTTTTAATAGAAATGTTACATTTTTACTCCAGGGAATGGAGAGGTAGTGCAGAGTTTTGGGGAGGCCGGAGATAGTGTAGCCAGGGTGAATTGGCAACCATGTACGTGACATCTTTTACTCCTGGCAACTGTGGAAGGAGGCGACTGGAGAAGTGATCGCCGTGCAACGCCAATAGGTACGTATATAGTATGCGCACCGGGGCTGTAATAGGTACGTAAGAATCTAAAACAAACGAATAAACAAAACAAAATTGACAACTGAAATGTGTAGAACACAATAAAAATACCAATATTCATTGTCATCATGTTCTTTTTCAGTAAGTCACCAATTTCAAACTCCTCAAGAGTTTTCAGAATTCTAAATTCATTTTAACTCCCAACATGACCTAAAGTCTAAATAGGTAAGAATCTAAAATCAACAGATAAACAAAAAAAAATTGACAACTGAAATGTGTAGAACACAATAAAAATTCCAATATTCATTGTCATCATGTTTTTTTTCAGTAAGTCACCAATTTCAAACTCCTCAAGAGTTTTCAGAATTCTAAATTCATTTTAACTACATTTTGTTTATACAAATTACCAATTCTAAAATGACAACTCTCCCAGAGTTTAGAATAATTAAATAATGAATGATGCCCCCCCCCCTGAGTTGAGAATAATTAGAAAATGAATGACACATCCACCAGAGTTGAGAATGACTTAAAAATGAATGACACCTCTCCAGAGTTGAGAATAACTTAAAAATGAATGACAGTTGTGAATTGACTAAAAGAACATGGTTTTGGTTGTTTAACATCCAAACATGCTTCCCAAAATCCAACCTCTGGTCCCCGTTCTGGGAGGTGGTAACAGGGTAAAACAGTGTAAATGCTTAGGAGGTTATGGATGTAACTTTACACCAGTTATTATAGCCCGTTTCACTCTGTATAACCCTGGCTAACAAGGCTCTGGTAATGTATTCTTCAACTATTTTGTTTCAAACAAGTATTTTTATTTGCTTGCTATTTAATCTATTAGTCTGTCGATGTTACATTCAATAAACAGCATGTGTATTATTCTATTAACTATGCAACACCATATAAATACTGCTACATGATATAAACCAAACCATGCACACAGATGAAGCAAGGGAGACAGTCGGACAGATAGGGGAAAACAGTCATTATCAGAGAAAATATTTTTGTTTACTTTTTTGGTGCACATTCTTTTTTTTATAATTATTTTCACTTTCTAAGTAAATGTTTGAAAACTATTAGCACTGAAACTTAGTGAAAACAATGGCACTTTGGTGAGAAGTGAAATGACTGTATAGTCCCATTGAGACTCCCTCGTGAATATAGTAAAGCACCTCACCCAACAGGCAATAGTAAATACATCTCCTATTAGAAAGTTACACAAAGGAAAACGTCAACACAAATTTACACTAGAGTATTGATTTACTCCTCTCCAGGAGTTAGGCACAAGGCCAGTTTTTATCTTACTCCCACAAGTCGGGTTGGGAAAGTGGGGTTTAAAAATTGCCTGGGCAGCCCCGTCGGCATTCCCCGGTAGGGGCGCCTCAGGCAGTAAGCTATAAACTTACTCCTCCCCAAAGAGGGGAGGCAAAGCCTGGGAAGGTGGACCTCCTAGAACTGCACAGGACAGACCCATAGACCGGCGTAAATCAAGCCCCGAAGGCCAAGACGATACCAGTTTATGGGGTGCAGTATCCATCGGAACAGATACTACACTTTGATCTTAGCCAAAAGGCGTTATTTAACCCCCACCCACAATAGGAATATGTGACAGAAAGACTGAAAGTGGGATTTGAAAAGCCAGCGCTCGAGAAGGTGAGCACTCTGGCCATTAAAAATTGCCTGGGCAGCCCCGTCGGCATTCCCCGGTAGGGGCGCCTCAGGCAGTAAGCAATTAACTTACTCCTCCCCAAAGAGGGGAGGTAAAACCTGGGAGGGTGGACCTCCTAGAACTGCACAGGACAGATCAGACCCACAGACCGGCGGAAACCAAGCCCCAGAAGGCCAAGACAATACCGATCTATGAAGTGCAGTATCCATCGGAACAGATACTACACTTTGATCTTAGCCAAAAGGCGTTATTTAACCCCCACCCACAATAGGAATATGTGACACAAGGACTGAAAGTGGGATTTGAAAAGCCAGCGCTCGAGAAGGTGAGCACTCTGGCCATTAAAAATTGCCTGGGCAACCCTGTCGACATTCCCCGGCAGGGGCGCTTCAGGCAGCAAGCAATTAACTTACTCCTCCCCAAAGAGGGGAGGTAAAGCCTGGGAGGGTGGACCTCCTAGAACTGCACAGGACAGATCAGACCCACAGACCGGCGGAAACCAAGCCCCGAAGGCCAAGACAACACCGATCCATGAAGTGCAGCACCCATCAGAACAGATACCACACTTTGATCTTAGCCAAAAGGCCAAGCTATTTTACTACTAAACAATATCTTAGTTCTGTTTAAGTTTGGAATTGCTTAACAGCCTGAGACCCCCCAGTACCAGAAAATCTCAATTGAAGCAGCCTTTTTCAATAGAGTACAGCATTTGTTCTTTGTAATTTTATATCTTTTACTACAAAACTATCTATTTTTAAACAAACTGCATTTTATCCTTTTCTATTCACAATTCAGAACACCTTTGAAATAGATTCCTTTATGTTCTATATATTTGATGCTTTCTTTCCTTCAGATTTGATTATCAGAGTCCGGCTATACCACAATTTGAATTAAGAGAAATTCAGACTACCCATTACCTTATGCATGGATTAATAGACACCATTTATTCTTATAAACACAGGACTCACTGCTTCAGTTATTTTTTTTTGTGTGTGTAATCTTTATGAACAATTTCTTTTTAATACATGACTTTAGTTTGATGTATGATTAGTAAAAAAAAAAAAAAAATCACTGATCATCACAAACGAAGGACTGTTCTTGCAATAATAACTACGTCATAGCTCTCATGTTTTTAATTATCTATTCCTCAAAATCATAAAAGAAAGAACATTCTTTGGGGTGGATTCTTGATGATAGCAAGTCACTAATAAGAACTTAACACAAACATTTCAGTACTTTCATATTTTGAGTTTTAAAAAGTGATTATTAATGATGTACATTTTTAGCCACATCATTTTGATTACTGTACTCATTCAATTGAATAATATATTTTCTAATTTCATCTTCCATTTCAGACAATTTGGTTGTTTTTCCCAATTACATATTTCATTTAAGTGAATTTGCCTACTTAGTTTCATTAACCACACAATCAACCTGGAGATTTCGATGATGACAATGTAGCTTGAAATTTATTTTTATATTCTTTTATATAAAATGAAGACTATAGCAAAAATCTTATTACAAATAATCAAAATGAGGACGGTTAAAAAAACGTTTTATTACTAAAACATCACGGTTGAACAATGTGTTTCTGTGATTGATATCATTAAGTGCTGCAGTTCCTTTTTTAAATTTGTGTTTTTATCTTTTGACACAATTACACATTCTCAAAAGACACATTAAAATAAAAATCACCCATTTAAATATAAAATTGTTTTTGTTTTTTTCATTATATTCTTGCTTGAAAGTGGTGAACAAACTTAAAATAAATGTGTTTCAATATATTGAGCAATAAACTAATCATTTTTCATAAATATGTTAAGCACATTTTTTTACTATTGTTTTGTTGTTCATGCCTAGGTTTATAATCTGAAACAAACTCAGGAGCAATACATTATTACTGCACTAGGACACTTTCTAAATGTTATATTTTGTAGAAAACACTGATCAGTTCCCTAGATGCAACAGATGTGTGCAATAATGCAGTAGGACACTCAAAACATAGTAAATGCTGCATTCGGATGTACTTAATACTCTAGATAGAGCAAGTATGTGTTATAATATAGTGTGACTCTTAGTATGTCTTATGGTGAATCTAACAGTGCACAATATCATAGAGATAGCATGTGTGTAATTTACTAATGGATATATACTAAATCAGTAACTGTTCAATATGTTAGATAGAACAGTGTAACACTTGGTAAGGTGTACCTGCTTAATCTGTCGGTGTTCTTTACCCTAAATACAGCAGCTTTCTGTAAATTCGGTCTATTCTACTTTTAACTAGAATGATCAGTCACCACAATACCACATTTACTCATAACCTTATATTTGCTTTTTGCTTTATTGAACAAGTTGTAAACTTTCATTCTTTTTAGTTTTTACGGACGTTAACCAAACACTTAGACTGGTACCGACTTCAGTTACCAATTAAGGGTTGTAGCATCCATCTGAACAAATACTAAACTTTGAATTATTTACTTGCAGAAAATATGAAAAAATTACATTCAAAACAGGCTTTCAAAAGTGTTCTAAAGTAATAAAAATGTATATCCTACTATAACTAGAATGTTAGTCACCACAATACCACATTTACTCATAACACAAATTAGACACAAGACCATCAGAAGTGTGGGAAAGAGTGTCGTCGGTCATCATTGTTCTAACATATGAAAAAAAATTAATATTTCTATGTTTCCCCAGCTAAGACATTTGTTGCTGAGCAAGGTTAGTGGAAGGTTAACATAAAATAGTAAATTCTTTACAGTAAGGTAACATTGGCATTTTCCCTTTAATGTTATCAATAATTAAACACTGCTTTTAATGTTATCCAGTAAAAGAGAATAGCAAATCAGTCAGCATTTTTTTACATTGAAATTTAACAAGTTCTAGGCGCTTGATTGTGATAGTGCTCTCTTGGCCTCCTTATTTTAAAAGTGCTCATTATCCTACATAGAACGAGTGTTTAATTAAATAGAGTTCAATATCCTAGATAGAGCAGATGTGTTTATTATACACACCATAGCACAGGATTAAAAAAAAAAACTGATGTTCGGGGAGCAGTCAAACAGTGAAACAGTCAAAGCTGGAGGTTCGGGAAAAGATTCAGAGCTTGCAGTATATGAAAGAGTCACCCTGATCTTTAAAGAGTCGGAGCCAGCTCTTCAGGAAGTAGTCAGGTCCTAATTGTTCGGGTAGGAGTCAGAGCCTGATGTTCAGGAAAGAGTCAAGGCCTGGAGTTCAACCCGAATGGTATATTACGGAGTCTGAGTAGAATGGTATAGGAAGGGTCCCCATTGTTAGCACTATTATTTATATTCATATAAAATAATGTCTCGATCGGTGAATTTAAAAGAAAAAATTATTCTTCCCCATTGATACCATTTATTATATTCATATAAAATATTTAATCGGTGATCAACCTAGGTTATTTAATCTAACATACACAAACATGAAAGAAGTAAATAGACACCATTATTATCATTAACAAAGACTGCTGTCAGAGGGGCCTGATCAACCTAGGTTATTTTATCTAACATACACGGACATGAAGAAGTAAATAAACAAACACCCTTATTAACATTAATAATGAAGACAAATATGGTACTTTTAATAGAAATGTTACATTTTTACTCCAGGGAATGGAGAGGTAGTGCAGAGTTTTGGGGAGGCCGGAGATAGTGTAGCCAGGGTGAATTGGCAACCATGTACGTGACATCTTTTACTCCTGGCAACTGTGGAAGGAGGGCGACTGGAGAAGTGATCCCCGTGCAACGCCAATAGGTACGTATATAGTATGCGCACCGGGGCTGTAATAGGTACGTATATAGCATGTGAACAGGGATGGTGATAAGTAAGTACATACCATGCGCACCTGGGCGACAATAGATACGGATTTAGCATTCACACCAGAGTGGCGATAGGTACTTATATATTATGTACCTATATAGAAGGCACAGACAGAGGTGGTACTTTTTATAGAAATATGTCATACTTTTGCCCTGGCCAACGTAAGAGGAATGGTGGAGAAGAAACAGCTTTCGCAAAAGGCAAAATGAGAAAGTAGCTGTGAAATTGGGCGACCAGAGAAGAGAAAAGTAGAAAGATAAAGAGACGGCTATAGAGAAAGGGAGAGAAATAGAAGTTTGAATATAAAGATGTTACACACGCGATTTTTCTTCTATTCTATAACCTGAGCAACGCCGGGTAGCCCTGCTAGTCTATTATATAAACGTCACCTGTCTGTATGGATGTATGTATGTATGTATGTATGTATGTATGTATGTATGTATGTAAAGCTTCTCCTCCGAAAGTACCCAACACACGGTCACACGGGTGACATCATTCCGACCGGCCAGCCCAGACGCGTGTAATATCTCGGAACCGGAAAAAAAAAATTGACTCTGCCGGGGTCGACTGAGCACTTTATTCCAATGGGGGGTGGCTTTTAACTCCACTTTTCAACGTTATTTATACTAATTTGAGAAGAAAAATAATGCAAAGTCACGATAAACCAGATATGACGTCAGAGTAAGGGAGTGGCGGGTAGAAATTCACTCACACTACAACCATTTTTTTTCTTTCTTTCTTCTTCCCCTCTCACTCCCACACTTTCTTTCTTAATTATTAATAGACGCTAATATTCCTTCCCCCCTCCCTTCCTCACTATGGCCGTTCTGTTATCCTGATATAATACTTCCAGGCATTACCTCCTCCTTTCAGGCCAAATAGGGGGGGGAGGGGGAATGAGCGCCACAGGCCAAATCTGGGGAGAGGGAGTGTCGGCATTCGGCGGTGGGGCGCCTCAGGCCAAATCTGGGGAGGGGGAATGTCGGTATTCGCCGGTATGAGCGCCCCAGGCCAAATTTGGGGAGGGGGAGTGTCGACATTCGCCGGTGTGAGCGCCTCAGGCCAAATTTGGGGGATAGGAGACTATCGGTATTCGCCGGTGGGGCGCCAGGCTAAATCTGGGGAGGGGGAATGTCGGCATTCGCCGGTATGAGCGCCTCAGGCCAAATCTGGGGAGGGGGAGCGCCTCAGGCCAAATCTGGGGAGGGGGAGCGCCTCAGGCCAAATCTGGGGAGGGGGGGGGGTGTCGGCATTCGCCGGTGTGAGCGCCTCAGGCCAAATTTGGGGCAGAGGAGAGTATCGGTATTCGCCGGTGGGGCGCCAGGCTAAATCTGGGGAGGGGGAATGTCGGCATTCGCCGGTATGAGCGCCTCAGGCCAAATCTGGGGAGGGGGAGCGCCTCAGGCCAAATCTGGGGAGGGGGGGGGGTGTCGGCATTCGCCGGTGTGAGCGCCTCAGGCCAAATTTGGGGCAGAGGAGAGTATCGGTATTCGCCGGTGGGGCGCCAGGCTAAATCTTGGGAGGGGGAATGTCGGCATTCGCCGGTATGAGCGCCTCAGGCAAAATCTGGGGAGGGGGAGCGCCTCAGGCCAAATCTGGGGAGGGGGAGTGTCGGCATTCGCCGGCATGAGCGCCTCAGGCCAAATCGGGGGGGGGAAATCGGTATTCCTCAGGCGAAACTTGAGGAGGTGGAGTTCCAGCATTCGCAGGCGCAGGCGTGAACGCCTCAGGTGAAATTCAGGGGAGGGGGGGGGGAGTATGAGTAATCGTCGGTGAGATCACGACCTCAGCCTGTACTTTAGAGGAGAAGAAATGCCCAAAAGGAAAAGGGATTAAAAAAAAAAATGATAATCTGATTTTTGATTCGACAGTGTAAAACCGACACCTACTGGATAGGACTAGATAATACACTTGATCTCAAGGCAAAAATGCCGAGAAGATACTACACTTTGATCTTAGCCAAAAGGCCAGGAAAGCATCCGAAATTAAAATTTTGGGCACGATTTCTATCAGTATTTATAACGAATCTACCACAGTACAGCGGTCTATCCACTATACACTGTTTAAATTACGTTAATAAATTAACAAGTAATAATAACTATGATTTTCTTTCAAAAAACATTGTATCATACTATTTAACAACTTATTACATGAGTTTTGAATATCAACAAATAATTTTAAACTCCCCCAGACCGTTTTTCTCTAATTCAACATAGCTTTTAGACGCCATTTTTTTTTTTTACCGAAAATTACATTAATTCACTTCTTTTGGCTAATATCAAGGTGTAGTATCTTCCGATGGATACTGCACCCCATAAACTGGAATCGTCTTGGCCATCGGGGCTTCATTCCGCCGGTCTATGAGTTTGTCATGTGCAGTTCTAGGAGGTCCACACTCCCAGGATTTGCCTCCCCTCTTTGGGGAGGAATAAGTTTATTGCTTACTGCCTGAGGCGCCCCTACCGGGGAATGCCGAATAACAGCTTCTACGTTTCTCTTTGGACTATTTTGCAGATGAAAAGCGGGGTGGGGGGATCGGTAAGAGTGATTTCATTACTGCTCCAGAAGCCTCCTTGATTTTTTTAAATACTCGGCGTTGTCCGGGAGAAAAGTGCTCAATATCCTAGATAGAGCTACTGTAGTGATAGGTTTGGAAAATATTTTAACGCCATCTTCGTTACCCTTTGGACTATTTTGCAGATGAAAAGGAGGGAGGATACCTAAGTAATTTACGTAGTGCTCATGAGGCCTCCTTGATTTTCAAAGTACTCGGCGTTGTCCGGGAGAAAAGTGCTCAATATCCTAGATAGAGCTACTGTAGTGATAGGTTTGGAAAATATTTTAACGCCATCTTCGTTACCCTTTGGACTATTTTGCAGATGAAAAGGAGGGAGGATACCTAAGTAATTTCAGTAGTGCTCAGGAGGCCTCCTTGATTTTCAAAGTACTCGGCGTTGTCCGGGAGAAAAGTGCTCAATATCCTGGATAGAGCTACTGTAGTGATAGGTTTGGAAAATATTTTAACGCCATCTTCGTTACCCTTTGGACTATTTTGCAGATAAAAAGGAGGGAGGATACCTACGTAATTTCATTAGTGCTTAGGAGGCCTCTTTGATCTTCAAAGTACTCGGCGTTGTCCGAGAGAAAAGTGCTCAATATCCTAGATAGAGCTACTGTAGTGATAGGTTTGGAAAATATTTTAACGCCATCTTCGTTACCCTTTGGACTATTTTGCAGATAAAAAGGAGGGACGATACCTAAGTAATTTCAGTAGTGCTCAGGAGGCCTCCTTGATTTTCAAAGTACTCGGCGTTGTCCGGGAGAAAAGTGCTCAATATCCTAGATAGAGCTACTGTAGTGATAGGTTTGGAAAATATTTTAACGCCATCTTCGATCCCCTTTAGACTATTTTGCAGATAAAAAAGAGGGAGGATACCTAAGTAATTTCAGTAGTGCTCAGGAGGCCTCCTTGATTTTCAAAGTACTCGGCGTTGTCCGGGAGAAAAGTGCTCAATATCCTAGATAGAGCTACTGTAGTGATAGGTTTGGAAAATGTTTTAACGCCATCTTCGATCCCTTTTAGACTATTTTGCAGATGAAAAGGAGGGAGGATACCTAATTAATTTACGTAGTGCTCAGGAGGCCTCCTTGATTTTCAAAGTATTCGGCGTTGTCCGGGAGAAAAGCGCTCAATATCCTAGATAGAGCTACTGTAGTGATAGGTTTGGAAAATATTTTAACGCCATCTTCGTTCCCCTTTGGACTATTTTGCAGATGAAAAGGAGGGAGGATACCTAAGTAAATTAAGTAGTGCTAAGAAGGCCTACTTGATTTTCAAAGTACTCGGCGTTGTCCGGGAGACAAGCGCTCAATATCCTAGATAGAGCTACTGTAGTGATAGGTTTGGAAAATATTTTAACGCCATCTTCGTTACCCTTTGGACTATTTTGCAGATAAAAAGGAGGGAGGATACCTAAGTAATTTCATTAGTGCTTAGGAGGCCTCTTTGATCTTCAAAGTACTCGGCGTTGTCCGAGAGAAAAGTGCTCAATATCCTAGATAGAGCTACTGTAGTGATAGGTTTGGAAAATATTTTAACGCCATCTTCGTTACCCTTTGGACTATTTTGCAGATAAAAAGGAGGGAGGATACCTAAGTAATTTCAGTAGTGCTCAGGAAGCCTCTTTGATTTTCAAAGTACTCGGCGTTGTCCGGAAGAAAAGTGCTCAATATCCTAGATAGAGCTACTGTAGTGATAGGTTTGGAAAATATTTTAACGCCATCTTCGATCCCCTTTAGACTATTTTGCAGATAAAAAAGAGGGAGGATACCTAAGTAATTTTAGTAGTGCTCAGGAGGCCTCCTTGATTGTCAAAGTACTCGGCGTTGTCCGGGAGAAAAGTGCTGAATATCCTAGATAGAGCTACTGTAGTGATAGGTTTGGAAAATATTTTAACGCCATCTTCGTTACCCTTTGGACTATTTTGCAGATGAAAAGGAGGGAGGATACCTAAGTAATTTACGTAGTGCTCATGAGGCCTCCTTGATTTTCAAAGTACTCGGCGTTGTCCGGGAGAAAAGTGCTCAATATCCTAGATAGAGCTACTGTAGTGATAGGTTTGGAAAATATTTTAACGCCATCTTCGTTACCCTTTGGACTATTTTGCAGATGAAAAGGAGGGAGGATACCTAAGTAATTTCAGTAGTGCTCATGAGGCCTCCTTGATTTTCAAAGTACTCGGCGTTGTCCGGGAGAAAAGTGCTCAATATCCTGGATAGAGCTACTGTAGTGATAGGTTTGGAAAATATTTTAACGCCATCTTCGTTACCCTTTGGACTATTTTGCAGATAAAAAGGAGGGAGGATACCTAAGTAATTTCATTAGTGCTTAGGAGGCCTCTTTGATCTTCAAAGTACTCGGCGTTGTCCGAGAGAAAAGTGCTCAATATCCTAGATAGAGCTACTGTAGTGATAGGTTTGGAAAATATTTTAACGCCATCTTCGTTACCCTTTGGACTATTTTGCAGATAAAAAAGAGGGAGGATACCTAAGTAATTTCAGTAGTGCTCAGGAGGCCTCCTTGATTTTCAAAGTACTCGGCGTTGTCCGGGAGAAAAGTGCTCAATATCCTAGATAGAGCTACTGTAGTGATAGGTTTGGAAAATATTTTAACGCCATCTTAGATCCCTTTTAGACTATTTTGCAGATGAAAAGGAGGGAGGATACCTAAGTAATTTACGTAGTGCTCAGAAGGCCTCCTTGATTTTCAAAGTATTCGGCGTTGTCCGGGAGAAAAGCGCTCAATATCCTAGATAGAGCTACTGTAGTGATAGGTTTGGAAAATATTTTAACGCCATCTTCGTTCCCCTTTGGACTATTTTGCAGATGAAAAGGAGGGAGGATACCTAAGTAATTTCAGTAGTGCTCATGAGGCCTCCTTGATTTTCAAAGTACTCGGCGTTGTCCGGGAGAAAAGTGCTCAATATCCTAGATAGAGCTACTGTAGTGATAGGTTTGGAAAATATTTTAACGCCATCTTCGTTCCCCTTTGGACTATTTTGCAGATGAAAAGGAGGGAGGATACCTAAGTAATTTCAGTAGTGCCCAGAAGGCCTACTTGATTTTCAAAGTACTCGGCGTTGTCCGGGAGAAAAGTGCTCAATATCCTAGATAGAGCTACTGTAGTGATAGGTTTGGAAAATATTTTAACGCCATCTTCGTTACCCTTTGGACTATTTTGCAGATAAAAAGGAGGGAGGATACATAAGTAATTTCATTAGTGCTCAGGTGGCCTCCTTGATTTTTAAAGTACTCGGCGTTGTCCGGGAGAAAAGTGCTCAATACCCTAGATAGAGCTACTGTAGTGATAGGTTTGGAAAATATTTTAACGCCATCTTCGTTACCCGTTGAACTATTTTGCAGATGAAAAGGAGGGAGGATACCTAAGTCATTTCAGTAGTGCTCAGGAGGCCTCCTTGATTTTCAAAGTATTCGGCGTTGTCCGGGAGACAAGCGCTCAATATCCTAGATAGAGCTACTGTAGTGATAGGTTTGGAAAATATTTTAACGCCATCTTCGTTCCCCTTTGGACTATTTTGCAGATAAAAAGGAGGGAGGATACATAAGTAATTTCATTAGTGCTCAGGGGGCCTCCTTGATTTTCAAAGTACTCGGCGTTGTCCGGGAGAAAAGTGCTCAATATCCTAGATAGAGCTACTGTAGTGATAGGTTTGGAAAATATTTTAACGCCATCTTCGTTACCCTTTGAACTATTTTGCAGATAAAAAGGAGGGACGATACCTAAGTAATTTCAGTAGTGCTCAGGAGGCCTCCTTGATTTTCAAAGTACTCGGCGTTGTCCGGGAGAAAAGTGCTCAATATCCTAGATAGAGCTACTGTAGTGATAGGTTTGGAAAATGTTTTAACGCCATCTTCGATCCCTTTTAGACTATTTTGCAGATGAAAAGGAGGGAGGATACCTAAGTAATTTACGTAGTGCTCAGGAGGCCTCCTTGATTTTCAAAGTATTCGGCGTTGTCCGGGAGAAAAGCGCTCAATATCCTAGATAGAGCTACTGTAGTGATAGGTTTGGAAAATATTTTAACGCCATCTTCGTTCCCCTTTGGACTATTTTGCAGATGAAAAGGAGGGAGGATACCTAAGTAAATTAAGTAGTGCTAAGAAGGCCTACTTGATTTTCAAAGTACTCGGCGTTGTCCGGGAGACAAGCGCTCAATATCCTAGATAGAGCTACTGTAGTGATAGGTTTGGAAAATATTTTAACGCCATCTTCGTTACCCTTTGGACTATTTTGCAGATAAAAAGGAGGGAGGATACCTAAGTAATTTCATTAGTGCTTAGGAGGCCTCTTTGATCTTCAAAGTACTCGGCGTTGTCCGAGAGAAAAGTGCTCAATATCCTAGATAGAGCTACTGTAGTGATAGGTTTGGAAAATATTTTAACGCCATCTTCGTTACCCTTTGGACTATTTTGCAGATAAAAAGGAGGGAGGATACCTAAGTAATTTCAGTAGTGCTCAGGAAGCCTCTTTGATTTTCAAAGTACTCGGCGTTGTCCGGAAGAAAAGTGCTCAATATCCTAGATAGAGCTACTGTAGTGATAGGTTTGGAAAATATTTTAACGCCATCTTCGATCCCCTTTAGACTATTTTGCAGATAAAAAAGAGGGAGGATACCTAAGTAATTTTAGTAGTGCTCAGGAGGCCTCCTTGATTGTCAAAGTACTCGGCGTTGTCCGGGAGAAAAGTGCTGAATATCCTAGATAGAGCTACTGTAGTGATAGGTTTGGAAAATATTTTAACGCCATCTTCGTTACCCTTTGGACTATTTTGCAGATGAAAAGGAGGGAGGATACCTAAGTAATTTACGTAGTGCTCATGAGGCCTCCTTGATTTTCAAAGTACTCGGCGTTGTCCGGGAGAAAAGTGCTCAATATCCTAGATAGAGCTACTGTAGTGATAGGTTTGGAAAATATTTTAACGCCATCTTCGTTACCCTTTGGACTATTTTGCAGATGAAAAGGAGGGAGGATACCTAAGTAATTTCAGTAGTGCTCATGAGGCCTCCTTGATTTTCAAAGTACTCGGCGTTGTCCGGGAGAAAAGTGCTCAATATCCTGGATAGAGCTACTGTAGTGATAGGTTTGGAAAATATTTTAACGCCATCTTCGTTACCCTTTGGACTATTTTGCAGATAAAAAGGAGGGAGGATACCTAAGTAATTTCATTAGTGCTTAGGAGGCCTCTTTGATCTTCAAAGTACTCGGCGTTGTCCGAGAGAAAAGTGCTCAATATCCTAGATAGAGCTACTGTAGTGATAGGTTTGGAAAATATTTTAACGCCATCTTCGTTACCCTTTGGACTATTTTGCAGATAAAAAGGAGGGACGATACCTAAGTAATTTCAGTAGTGCTCAGGAGGCCTCCTTGATTTTCAAAGTACTCGGCGTTGTCCGGGAGAAAAGTGCTCAATATCCTAGATAGAGCTACTGTAGTGATAGGTTTGGAAAATATTTTAACGCCATCTTCGATCCCCTTTAGACTATTTTGCAGATAAAAAAGAGGGAGGATACCTAAGTAATTTCAGTAGTGCTCAGGAGGCCTCCTTGATTTTCAAAGTACTCGGCGTTGTCCGGGAGAAAAGTGCTCAATATCCTAGATAGAGCTACTGTAGTGATAGGTTTGGAAAATATTTTAACGCCATCTTAGATCCCTTTTAGACTATTTTGCAGATGAAAAGGAGGGAGGATACCTAAGTAATTTACGTAGTGCTCAGAAGGCCTCCTTGATTTTCAAAGTATTCGGCGTTGTCCGGGAGAAAAGCGCTCAATATCCTAGATAGAGCTACTGTAGTGATAGGTTTGGAAAATATTTTAACGCCATCTTCGTTCCCCTTTGGACTATTTTGCAGATGAAAAGGAGGGAGGATACCTAAGTAATTTCAGTAGTGCTCATGAGGCCTCCTTGATTTTCAAAGTACTCGGCGTTGTCCGGGAGAAAAGTGCTCAATATCCTAGATAGAGCTACTGTAGTGATAGGTTTGGAAAATATTTTAACGCCATCTTCGTTCCCCTTTGGACTATTTTGCAGATGAAAAGGAGGGAGGATACCTAAGTAATTTCAGTAGTGCCCAGAAGGCCTACTTGATTTTCAAAGTACTCGGCGTTGTCCGGGAGAAAAGTGCTCAATATCCTAGATAGAGCTACTGTAGTGATAGGTTTGGAAAATATTTTAACGCCATCTTCGTTACCCTTTGGACTATTTTGCAGATAAAAAGGAGCGAGGATACATAAGTAATTTCATTAGTGAGCAGGTGGCCTCCTTGATTTTTAAAGTACTCGGCGTTGTCCGGGAGAAAAGTGCTCAATACCCTAGATAGAGCTACTGTAGTGATAGGTTTGGAAAATATTTTAACGCCATCTTCGTTACCCGTTGAACTATTTTGCAGATGAAAAGGAGGGAGGATACCTAAGTCATTTCAGTAGTGCTCAGGAGGCCTCCTTGATTTTCAAAGTATTCGGCGTTGTCCGGGAGACAAGCGCTCAATATCCTAGATAGAGCTACTGTAGTGATAGGTTTGGAAAATATTTTAACGCCATCTTCGTTCCCCTTTGGACTATTTTGCAGATAAAAAGGAGGGAGGATACATAAGTAATTTCATTAGTGCTCAGGGGGCCTCCTTGATTTTCAAAGTACTCGGCGTTGTCCGGGAGAAAAGTGCTCAATATCCTAGATAGAGCTACTGTAGTGATAGGTTTGGAAAATATTTTAACGCCATCTTCGTTACCCTTTGAACTATTTTGCAGATAAAAAGGAGGGACGATACCTAAGTAATTTCAGTAGTGCTCAGGAGGCCTCCTTGATTTTCAAAGTACTCGGCGTTGTCCGGGAGAAAAGTGCTCAATATCTTAGATAGAGCTACTGTAGTGATAGGTTTGGAAAATATTTTAACGCCATCTTCGTTACCCTTTGGACTATTTTGCAGATAAAAAAGAGGGAGGATACCTAAGTAATTTCAGTAGTGCTCAGGAGGCCTCCTTGATTTTCAAAGTACTCGGCGTTGTCCGGGAGAAAAGTGCTCAATATCCTAGATAGAGCTACTGTAGTGATAGGTTTGGAAAATATTTTAACGCCATCTTCGATCCCCTTTAGACTATTTTGCAGATGAAAAGGAGGGAGGATACCTAAGTTATTTACGTAGTGCTCAGGAGGCCTCCTTGATTTTCAAAGTATTCGGCGTTGTCCGGGAGACAAGCGCTCAATATCCTAGATAGAGCTACTGTAGTGATAGGTTTGGAAAATATTTTAACGCCATCTTCGTTCCCCTTTGGACTATTTTGCAGATGAAAAGGAGGGAGGATACCTAAGTAATTTCAGTAGTGCTCAGGAGGCCTCCTTGATTTTCAAAGTACTCGGCGTTGTCCGGGAGAAAAGTGCTCAATATCCTAGATAGAGCTACTGCAGTGATAGGTTTGGAAAATATTTTAACGCCATCTTCGTTACCCTTTGAACTATTTTGCAGATAAAAAAGAAGGGACGATACCTAAGTAATTTCAGTAGTGCTCAGGAGGCCTCCTTGATTTTCAAAGTACTCGGCGTTGTCCGGGAGAAAAGTGCTCAATATCCTAGATAGAGCTACTGCAGTGATAGGTTTGGAAAATATTTTAACGCCATCTTCGTTCCCCTTCGGACTATTTTGCAGATGAAAAGGCGGGAAGATACCTAAGTAATTTTCGTAGTGCTCATGAGGCCTCCTTGATTTTCAAAGTACTCGGCGTTGTCCAGGAGAAAAGTGCTCAATATCCTAGATAGAGCTACTGTAGTGATAGGTTTGGAAAATATTTTAACGCCATCTTCGTTACCCTTTGGACTATTTTGCAGATAAAAAGGCGGGAGGATACATAAGTAATTTCATTAGTGCTCAGGGGGCCTCCTTGATTTTCAAAGAACTCGGCGTTGTCCGGGAGAAAAGTGCTCAATATCCTAGATAGAGCTACTGTAGTGATAGGTTTGGAAAATATTTTAACGCCATCTTCGTTACCCTTTGAACTATTTTGCAGATAAAAAAGAGGGACGATACCAAAGTAATTTCAGTAGTGCTCAGGAGGCCTCCTTGATTTTCAAAGTACTCGGCGTTGTCCGGGAGAAAAGTGCTCAATATCTTAGATAGAGCTACTGTAGTGATAGGTTTGGAAAATATTTTAACGCCATCTTCGTTACCCTTTGGACTATTTTGCAGATGAAAAGGAGGGAGGATACCTAAGTAATTTCAGTAGTGCTCAGGAGGCCTCCTTGATTTTCAAAGTACTCGGCGTTGTCCGGGAGAAAAGTGCTCAATATCCTAGATAGAGCTACTGCAGTGATAGGTTTGGAAAATATTTTAACGCCATCTTCGTTACCCTTTGAACTATTTTGCAGATAAAAAGGAGGGACGATACCTAAGTAATTTCAGTAGTGCTCAGGAGGCCTCCTTGATTTTCAAAGTACTCGGCGTTGTCCGGGAGAAAAGTGCTCAATATCCTAGATAGAGCTACTGTAGTGATAGGTTTGGAAAATATTTTAACGCCATCTTCGTTCCCCTTTGGACTATTTTGCAGATAAAAAAGAGGTAGGATACCTAAGTAATTTCAGTAGTACTCAGGAGGACTCCTATTTTTTCACAGTACTCGGCGTTGTCTGGGAGAAAAGTGCTCAATATCTTAGATAGAGCTACTGTAGTGATAGGTTTGGAAAATATTTTGACGCCATCTTCGTTCCAATTTGGACTATTTTGCAGATAAAAAGGAGGGAGGATACCTAAGTGATTTCAGTAGTGCTCAGGAGGCGTTCTCGATTTTGAAAGTACTGGGGCTGCGATAGGAACGTATGTAGCATTGCACCGGGGCAGCAATAGGTACGTATGTAGCATTTACACCATGGCAGCAATGGGTACTTATATAGTATATGCACCGGGGCGGCAATAGGTACGTATATAGTCTGCACACCACGGTGGCGATACATACGTATATAGTATGAATACCGGAGCGGAGATAAGTACCTATATAGAAAGCGCAGATAGAGGTGGTACTTTTTATAGAAATATGTCATACTATTGCCCTGGGCAACGTAGGAGAAATGGTGGGGAAGAAGCAGCCTTCCCAAAAGGCAAAATTAAAAAGAAGCGGTGAAATGGGGCGACCAGGGAAGAGAAAGGTAGAAAGATAAATAGACGGCTATAGAGGAGGGGGGGAATAGAAGTTTGAATATAAAGATGTTACACACGCGATTTCTCCTCAATTTTATGTTTTCATGACCCCGAGCAACGCCGGGTAGCCCCGCTAGTCTATTATATAAACGTCACCTGTCTGTATGGATGTATGTATGTATGTAAAGCTTCTCCTCCGAAAGTACCCAACACACGGTCACACGGGTGACATCATTCCGACCGGCCAGCCCAGGCGCGTCTAATATCTCGGAACCGGAAAAAAAAATTGACTCTTCCGGGGTCGACTGAGCACTTTTCTCCAATGGGGGGTGGCTTTTAACTCCATTTTTCAACGTTATTTATACTAATTTGAGAAGAAAAATAATGCAAAGTCACGATAAACTAGATATGACGTCAGAGTAAGGGAGTGGCGGGTAGAAATTCACTCACACTACAACCATTTTTTTTCTTTCTTTCTTCTTCCCCTCTCACTCCCACACTTTCTTTCTTAATTATTAATAGACGCTAATATTCCTTCCCCCCTCCCTTCCTTACTATGGCCGTTCTGTTATCCTGATATAATACTTCCAGGCATTACCTCCTCCTTTCAGGCCAAATAGGGGGGGGAATGTCGGCATTCACCGATGTGCGTGCCACAGGCCAAATCTGGGGAGAGGGAGTGTCGGCATTCGGCGGTGGGGCGCCTCAGGCCAAATCTGAGGAGGGGGAATGTCGGCATTCGCTGGTATGGGCGCCTCAGGCCAAATTTGGGGGAGGGGGAGTGTCGGCATTCGCCGTTATGAGCGCCTCAGGCCAAATTTGGGGAGGGGGAGTGTCGACATTCGTCGGTGTGAGCGCCTCAGGCGAAATTTGGGGGCGGGGGAGTGTCGGCATTCGGCGGTATGAGCGCTTAAGGCGAAATTTGGGGGAGGGGGAGTGTCGGCATTCGGTGGTGGGGCGCCTCAGGCCAAATCTGGGGAGGGGGAATGTCGGCATTCGCCGGTATGAGCGCCTCAGGCGAAATTTGGGGAGTGGGAGCGTCGGCATTCAGGCCGAATTTGGGGAGGGGGAATGTCGGCATTCGTCGGTATGAGCGCCTCAGGCCAAATCTGGGGATGGGGGAATGTCGGCATTCGCGGTATGAGCGGCTCAGGCGAAATTTTGGGGAGTTTGAGTATTAGTCGGCGTGAGAGAGATCCCTACCGTGGGCGCGATCAGCCGTACTTTAGGGGAGAGGAAGTGCACCAAAGGAAAAGGGATTAAAAAATAAAATGATAATCTGATTTTTGATTCGAGAGTGTAAGATCGACACCTATCGGATAGGACTAGATAATACACTTGATCTCAAGGCAAAAATGCCGAGAACAGATACTACACTTTGATCTTAGCCAAAAGGCCGATTTATTTAGGCAGGTGAGTTCCTTCGGACAACCCTCATCTTTATCTACAGATGAAGATTTTACAAACCTTGGGAACTCACCAGACCTTAGGCATAGTGCCCGTTATGTAGGGGGAGGGGGGGTCGGGGATAAGTGAGACAAGCTGTTCAATGTTTTTTATTTCACAAAATTTTACAAACAACATAAAAAAGAACATTTGCTGACTCCAAACTAGATTCTTGCACCAAAATACCGCATTCACTCTGTGGGTTGATCCCTACTTAAAATATCCCCAAAAAACATCGATGTAAAAAAGAATTATCGTGGGAGTGGGAAAAAATATTAAAAACATCCAAAAAGAAAGAAAAATAAAGAACGAAATAAAATGGTAAAAAAGTTAGTATGGCCCGGCTTTCCCTCATGACTAAGTGTTAGACCGCCCACTGTTTTCCGGCACGAGACCGAAAACAAGCGGGTCGGTCACTAAGTGGGAGTGGGAACTTTAAGAGAGGAGTGTTCAAAAAATAAATTCATCGGGAATGGGATCGTGGGGTGGATGGCGTCTTCCAAGATAGTAATGCCAAGGGTTTCAAAAGACCGGGGACAAAATAAAACAGTGGAAGTGGGAATCTCTGGAAGCTCTCTAGTGCCGGCAAAAATAAAATAGGGACAGGATAACTTTCATTCCTACTAGTTTAAGAGGTTACCAGTTTTTTTTAAATAAATCCAAAAGGCCGACAAAGCTTAAAAAGTTTGATGCGATTTACTGGATTATTTATAACAAATCTACTGCAGTACAGCAGCCTATCCACTATACACTGTTCAAATTACTTTAATAAATTAACAAGTAATAATAACTATGATTTTCTTTCAACAAACATTGTACAATACTATTTAACAAATTATTACATGAGTTTTAAATATCAACAAAATTTTTTAGACTCCTCTAGGCCGTTTTTCTCTAATTCAACATAGCTTTTATACGCCATTTTTTTAACATATTCGAAATAATCTAATGTATTTCACCTCTCGGGCGCTGGCTTTTCAACCCCCACTTTCCGACCCGAGCTTGGGTCACATCTTACTGGTGGGAGTAGGATAAAAACTGGCCTTGTGCCTAACTCCTGGAGAGGAGTAAATTACTCTAATGTATTTGTGTACTAATCCGATAAAAATGCAGTCACTGTAAACATCCCATAATCCCTTGCCGGATGTACCCGGTCTTGCCCTAAATTGTGTCCGGTTGTATCAGATCATCCAATAACTTCTGTCCGGATGCATCAATAACAACATAGGAATCCTATGTTAAGTGTGTGTAGTGAAACAAGGGTTGCTCAATCACATCCGCACCTGTCCCATAATCCCTTGCCGGATGTACCCGGTCTTGCTCTAAATTGTGTCCGGTTATATCAGGTCATCATGACGTCAGAGAGTGGCAGATAATTTGAAAAATAATGCAAAGTGTCAGGAAGAAATTCACTCACACTACAACCTTTTAATAGACGCTAATATTCCTCCCCCTCCCTTCCGTTATCATGATAGGCATTACCTCCTCCTTTCATGCCAAATTGGGAGGGGGTGACGGCATTCGCCGGTGTGAGCGCCTCAGGCCAATTTTTTTCTTGGGGGGGGGGGATATTAAGAAAATCTATAATAAAGACCAATGTGCATTTAATTGTATCTATAATAAAGACCAATGTGCATTTATTTGTATCTATAATAAAGACCAATGTGCATTTATATTTATCTATAATAAAGACCAATGTGCATTTATATTTCATCGGGGGGGGGGGGGCTTTTCATTTATTTTTGATGATATTTTATAGTAATTTGAAATTGCTGAGTCATATTTAATTACGTAATACCTCAAGTTCATAAACCAATTAATGTTTTTTAATGAAATTTATTTTTTAGAGGGTAGCTAAGGAAGTGCGTTAACTCACGTTTAAAACACACAATTAAGGTGTTTAAAACAAGGTTAGAGAATATATACATAACATATAAAAGTGTATTCTTATGTAAAATTCACAGAGTAAGATGATGAGAGTATTCTCGAATCTATTAACCCAGCCCTTAGGGGTCCATGGGGAATATTTCATCGGGGGGGGGGGGGGGGCTTTTCATTTATTTTTCATTATATTTTATAGTAATTTGAAATTGCTGAGTCATATTGTAATTTAATTACGTAATACCTCAAGTTCATAAACCAATTAATGTTTTTTAATGAAATTTATTTTTTAGAGGGTAGCTAAGGAAGTGCGTTAACTCACATTTAAAAACAAAATTAAGGTGTTTAAAACAAGGTTAGAGAATATATACATAACATATAAAAGTGTATTCTTATGTAAAATTCAGAGTAAGATGATGAGAGTATTCTCGAATCTATTAACCCAGCCCTTAGGGGTCCATGGGGAATATTTCATCGGGGGGGGGGCTTTTCATTTATTTTTCATTATATTTTATAGTAATTTGAAATTGCTGAGTCATATTGTAATTTAATTACGAAATACCTCAAGTTCATAAACCAATTAATGTTTTTTAATGAAATTTATTTTTTAGAGGGTAGCTAAGGAAGTGCGTTAACTCACGTTTAAAACACACAATTAAGGTGTTTAAAACAAGGTTAGAGATTATATACATAACATATAAAAGTGTATTCTTATGTAAAATTCACAGAGTAAGATGATGAGAGTATTCTCGAATCTATTAACCCAGCCCTTAGGGGTCCATGGGGAATATTTCATCGAGGGGGGGGGGAATTTTCATTTATTTTTCATTATATTTTATAGTAATTTAAAATTGCTGAGTCATATTGTAATTTAATTATGTAATACCTCAATTTCATAAACCAATTAATGTTTTTTAATGAAATTTATTTTTTAGAGGGTAGCTAAGGAAGTGCGTTAACTCACGTTTAAAAACAAAATTAAGGTGTTTAAAACAAGGTTAGAGAATATATACATACCATATAAAAGTGTATTCTTATGTAAAATTCACAGAGTAAGATGATGAGAGTATTCTCGAATCTATTAACCCAGCCCTTAGGGGTCCATGGGTAATATTTCATCGGGGGGGAGGGGGCTTTTCATTTATTTTTCATTATATTTTATAGTAATTTGAAATTGCTGAGTCATATTGTAATTTAATTACGTAATACCTCAAGTTCATAAACCAATTAATGTTTTTTAATGAAATTTATTTTTAAGAGGGTAGCTAAGGAAGTGCGTTAACTCACGTTTAAAACACACAATTAAGGTGTTTAAAACAAGGTTAGAGAATATATACATAACATATAAAAGTGTATTCTTATGTAAAATTCACAGAGTAAGATGATGAGAGTATTCTCGAATCTATTAACCCAGCCCTTAGGGGTCCATGGGGAATATTTCATGGGGGGGGGGCTTTTCATTTATTTTTCATTATATTTTATAGTAATTTGAAATTGCTGAGTCATATTGTAATTTAATTACGTAATACCTCAAGTTCATAAACCAATTAATGTTTTTTAATGAAATTTATTTTTTAGAGGGTAGCTAAGGAAGTGCGTTAACTCACGTTTAAAACACACAATTAAGGTGTTTAAAACAAGGTTAGAGATTATATACATAACATATAAAAGTGTATTCTTATGTAAAATTCACAGAGTAAGATGATGAGAGTATTCTCGAATCTATTAACCCAGCCCTTAGGGGTCCATGGGGAATATTTCATGGGGGGGGGGGGCTTTTCATTTATTTTTCATTATATTTTATAGTAATTTGAAATTGCTGAGTCATATTGTAATTTAATTACGTAATACCTCAAGTTCATAAACCAATTAATGTTTTTTCGTGAAATTTATTTTTAAGAGGGTAGCTAAGGAAGTGCGTTAACTCACGTTTAAAACACACAATTAAGGTGTTTAAAACAAGGTTAGAGAATATATACATAACATATAAAAGTGTATTCTTATGTAAAATTCACAGAGTAAGATGATGAGAGTATTCTCGAATCTATTAACCCAGCCCTTAGGGGTCCATGGGGAATATTTCATGGGGGGGGGGGCTTTTCATTTATTTTTCATTATATTTTATAGTAATTTGAAATTGCTGAGTCATATTGTAATTTAATTACGTAATACCTCAAGTTCATAAACCAATTAATGTTTTTTAATGAAATTTATTTTTTAGAGGGTAGCTAAGGAAGTGCGTTAACTCACGTTTAAAACACACAATTAAGGTGTTTAAAACAAGGTTAGAGATTATATACATAACATATAAAAGTGTATTCTTATGTAAAATTCACAGAGTAAGATGATGAGAGTATTCTCGAATCTATTAACCCAGCCCTTAGGGGTCCATGGGGAATATTTCATGGGGGGGGGGGCTTTTCATTTATTTTTCATTATATTTTATAGTAATTTGAAATTGCTGAGTCATATTGTAATTTAATTACGTAATACCTCAAGTTCATAAACCAATTAATGTTTTTTAATGAAATTTATTTTTTAGAGGGTAGCTAAGGAAGTGCGTTAACTCACGTTTAAAACACACAATTAAGGTGTTTAAAACAAGGTTAGAGATTATATACATAACATATAAAAGTGTATTCTTATGTAAAATTCACAGAGTAAGATGATGAGAGTATTCTCGAATCTATTAACCCAGCCCTTAGGGGTCCATGGGGAATATTTCATCGAGGGGGGGGGGACTTTTCATTTATTTTTCATTATATTTTATAGTAATTTAAAATTGCTGAGTCATATTGTAATTTAATTATGTAATACCTCAATTTCATAAACCAATTAATGTTTTTTAATGAAATTTATTTTTTAGAGGGTAGCTAAGGAAGTGCGTTAACTCACGTTTAAAAACAAAATTAAGGTGTTTAAAACAAGGTTAGAGAATATATACATACCATATAAAAGTGTATTCTTATGTAAAATTCACAGAGTAAGATGATGAGAGTATTCTCGAATCTATTAACCCAGCCCTTAGGGGTCCATGGGGAATATTTCATGGGGGGGGGGCTTTTCATTTATTTTTCATTATATTTTATAGTAATTTGAAATTGCTGAGTCATATTGTAATTTAATTACGTAATACCTCAAGTTCATAAACCAATTAATGTTTTTTAATGAAATTTATTTTTTAGAGGGTAGCTAAGGAAGTGCGTTAACTCACGTTTAAAACACACAATTAAGGTGTTTAAAACAAGGTTAGAGAATATATACATAACATATAAAAGTGTATTCTTATGTAAAATTCACAGAGTAAGATGATGAGAGTATTCTCGAATCTATTAACCCAGCCCTTAGGGGTCCATGGGGAATATTTCATCGAGGGGGGGGGGGGGAATTTTCATTTATTTTTCATTATATTTTATAGTAATTTGAAATTGTTGAGTCATATTGTAATTTAATTACGTAATACCTCAAGTTCATAAACCAATTAATGTTTTTTAATGAAATTTATTTTTTAGAGGGTAGCTAAGGAAGTGCGTTAACTCACGTTTAAAACACACAATTAAGGTGTTTAAAACAAGGTTAGAGATTATATACATAACATATAAAAGTGTATTCTTATGTAAAATTCACAGAGTAAGATGATGAGAGTATTCTCGAATCTATTAACCCAGCCCTTAGGGGTCCATGGGGAATATTTCATCGAGGGGGGGGGGAATTTTCATTTATTTTTCATTATATTTTATAGTAATTTAAAATTGCTGAGTCATATTGTAATTTAATTATGTAATACATCAATTTCATAAACCAATTAATGTTTTTTAATGAAATTTATTTTTTAGAGGGTAGCTAAGGAAGTGCGTTAACTCACGTTTAAAAACAAAATTAAGGTGTTTAAAACAAGGTTAGAGAATATATACATACCATATAAAAGTGTATTCTTATGTAAAATTCACAGAGTAAGATGATGAGAGTATTCTCGAATCTATTAACCCAGCCCTTAGGGGTCCATGGGGAATATTTCATGGGGGGGGGGGCTTTTCATTTATTTTTCATTATATTTTATAGTAATTTGAAATTGCTGAGTCATATTGTAATTTAATTACGTAATACCTCAAGTTCATAAACCAATTAATGTTTTTTAATGAAATTTATTTTTTAGAGGGTAGCTAAGGAAGTGCGTTAACTCACGTTTAAAACACACAATTAAGGTGTTTAAAACAAGGTTAGAGATTATATACATAACATATAAAAGTGTATTCTTATGTAAAATTCACAGAGTTAGATGATGAGAGTATTCTCGAATCTATTAACCCAGCCCTTAGGGGTCCATGGGGAATATTTCATGGGGGGGGGGCTTTTCATTTATTTTTCATTATATTTTATAGTAATTTGAAATTGCTGAGTCATATTGTAATTTAATTACGTAATACCTCAAGTTCATAAACCAATTAATGTTTTTTCGTGAAATTTATTTTTAAGAGGGTAGCTAAGGAAGTGCGTTAACTCACGTTTAAAACACACAATTAAGGTGTTTAAAACAAGGTTAGAGAATATATACATAACATATAAAAGTGTATTCTTATGTAAAATTCACAGAGTAAGATGATGAGAGTATTCTCGAATCTATTAACCCAGCCCTTAGGGGTCCATGGGGAATATTTCATGGGGGGGGGGCTTTTCATTTATTTTTCATTATATTTTATAGTAATTTGAAATTGCTGAGTCATATTGTAATTTAATTACGTAATACCTCAAGTTCATAAACCAATTAATGTTTTTTAATGAAATTTATTTTTTAGAGGGTAGCTAAGGAAGTGCGTTAACTCACGTTTAAAACACACAATTAAGGTGTTTAAAACAAGGTTAGAGATTATATACATAACATATAAAAGTGTATTCTTATGTAAAATTCACAGAGTAAGATGATGAGAGTATTCTCGAATCTATTAACCCAGCCCTTAGGGGTCCATGGGGAATATTTCATGGGGGGGGGGGCTTTTCATTTATTTTTCATTATATTTTATAGTAATTTGAAATTGCTGAGTCATATTGTAATTTAATTACGTAATACCTCAAGTTCATAAACCAATTAATGTTTTTTAATGAAATTTATTTTTTAGAGGGTAGCTAAGGAAGTGCGTTAACTCACGTTTAAAACACACAATTAAGGTGTTTAAAACAAGGTTAGAGATTATATACATAACATATAAAAGTGTATTCTTATGTAAAATTCACAGAGTAAGATGATGAGAGTATTCTCGAATCTATTAACCCAGCCCTTAGGGGTCCATGGGGAATATTTCATCGAGGGGGGGGGGGAATTTTCATTTATTTTTCATTATATTTTATAGTAATTTAAAATTGCTGAGTCATATTGTAATTTAATTATGTAATACCTCAATTTCATAAACCAATTAATGTTTTTTAATGAAATTTATTTTTTAGAGGGTAGCTAAGGAAGTGCGTTAACTCACGTTTAAAAACAAAATTAAGGTGTTTAAAACAAGGTTAGAGAATATATACATACCATATAAAAGTGTATTCTTATGTAAAATTCACAGAGTAAGATGATGAGAGTATTCTCGAATCTATTAACCCAGCCCTTAGGGGTCCATGGGGAATATTTCATGGGGGGGGGGCTTTTCATTTATTTTTCATTATATTTTATAGTAATTTGAAATTGCTGAGTCATATTGTAATTTAATTACGTAATACCTCAAGTTCATAAACCAATTAATGTTTTTTAATGAAATTTATTTTTTAGAGGGTAGCTAAGGAAGTGCGTTAACTCACGTTTAAAACACACAATTAAGGTGTTTAAAACAAGGTTAGAGAATATATACATAACATATAAAAGTGTATTCTTATGTAAAATTCACAGAGTAAGATGATGAGAGTATTCTCGAATCTATTAACCCAGCCCTTAGGGGTCCATGGGGAATATTTCATCGAGGGGGGGGGGGAATTTTCATTTATTTTTCATTATATTTTATAGTAATTTGAAATTGTTGAGTCATATTGTAATTTAATTACGTAATACCTCAAGTTCATAAACCAATTAATGTTTTTTAATGAAATTTATTTTTTAGAGGGTAGCTAAGGAAGTGCGTTAACTCACATTTAAAAACAAAATTAAGGTGTTTAAAACAAGGTTAGAGAATATATACATACCATATAAAAGTGTATTCTTATGTAAAATTCACAGAGTAAGATGATGAGAGTATTCTCGAATCTATTAACCCAGCCCTTAGGGGTCCATGGGGAATATTTCATCGGGGGGAAGGGGGCTTTTCATTTATTTTTCATTATATTTTATAGTAATTTGAAATTGCTGAGTCATATTGTAATTTAATTACGTAATACCTCAAGTTCATAAACCAATTAATGTTTTTTAATGAAATTTATTTTTTAGAGGGTAGCTAAGGAAGTGCGTTAACTCACGTTTAAAAACAAAATTAAGGTGTTTAAAACAAGGTTAGAGAATATATACATAACATATAAAAGTGTATTCTTATGTAAAATTCACAGAATAAGATGATGAGAGTATTCTCGAATCTATTAACCCAGCCCTTAGGGGTCCATGGGGAATATTTCATCGTTTAAAAACACAATTAAATTTTAGGGGTCAGGACAAATTTTTCAGGGGTCAGGCCAAATTTTTTATTTTATTTTTTTTTAACTTAAAATATTTCTCAGGGTTGTGGGACACTGAAAAAAAAGTTGGTGGGGGGGCTGGAGAGATTAGGGGGTCGGGGAAAATTTAAGGGTCAGGCCAAATTCTTTAGGGGTCCGGCCAAATTTTTTTTTTCTTTTTTTGAACTTAAAATATTCCTCAGGGGAAGAGTGAAAAAAAGTTGGAGGGGGGGGGCTGGAGAGATTAGGGGGTCGGGGAAAATTTTAGGGGTCAGGCCAAATTTTTTTTTTTCTTTGAACTCAAAATGTTTCTCATGTTTGGGAGAGTAAAAGAAATTGATGGGGGCTGGAGAGATTGGGGGGTCGGAGAAATTTTCAGGGGTCCGGAAAAACTTTTAAGTGGTCGGGCCAAATTTTTTTATTTTTTGAACAAAAATATTACTCAGGGTGGGCGAGAGTAAAAAAACTGTGGGGGGGGGGGGGGGCTGGAGAGATTGGGGGGGTCGGGGAAATTTTTAGGGGTCAGGACAAACTTTTTATAGGTCGAGCCAAATTTTTTTTGTTTTTTTATTTTTTTAACTAACCATATTTCTTAGGATTGGGAGAGAATAATAAAAAAGTTGGGGCCGTTCTGAAGAGATTGGGGGCTCGGGGAAATGTTTAGAGGTCAGGACAAACTTTTTAGGGGTCGGGCCAAATTTTTTTATTTTTTTATTTTTGGAACTAAAAATATTACTCAGGGTTGGGCGAGAGTAAAAAAAAGTTGGGGGGCCTGGAGAGATTGGTGGTCGTGGAAATTTTTAGCGGCGATATAAACGTATTTACCATTCGCACCGGGGCGGCGATAGGTACCTATTTAGCATTCGCACCGAGGAGACTATAGGTACGTATTTAGCATTCAGCGGTGGCGATAGGAACGTATATAGCATGTGCACATGGGATGCCATAAGTACGAATATAGCATGCGCACCGGGAGTGTAAAAAAAAATTGGGGTGGGGGGCAACATTTTTTTCCTTTTCTTTTATCTTTTTCATTGACAATATTTATATGTATGGGGCAGGATGAAAAAAAAATTTTCGGGGCGGGGGAGCTAAAAAAATTTTTTTTTTTCTTTTTTTAAACTAAAAATATTTCTATGTATGGGGGGAACATAACATTTTTGGGGCGAGTCAAAAAATTTTCTTTTCTTTTATATTTCTTTTAAATTAAAAATATTTCTAAGTATGTGGGAGGATGGAAAAAAAGGTTCGTTGGGGGAGGCAAAAACATTTCTTTTTTTCTGTTTTTAAATAAAATTATTTATATTTATGATAGTGACAATACATGAATGAACACTATTTTGTTTTTCAAACACGACAGGGGTGCACTAATATGAGTTCTTACGTGTGCGAACTGGGCTGGAGATAGGTACATATAGAGTATGTGCACTCTTGCAGAGATAGGTAAGTATGTAGTATGCACACCAGAGCCGCGATAGGTACGAATATATTATGCGCACCAGGCCGGCGATAGGTTTATATATAGTATGTGCCCTGGGGTGGCATAGGTACGTATATAGTAGTGTATAGGGGTGGCGATAGTTACGTATTTAGCATTCGCCCTGGGGTTGCGATAGGTACGTATTCAGCATTCGCACAGGGGCGGCGATATGTACATATTTAGTATTCACACTGGGGCAGTGATAGGTACATATGGTGTATGCACATCGGGGCGGCAATATGTACGTATTTAGCATTCACCCCTGGGCGGAGATAGGTACTTATTTAGCATTCAGCGGTGGCGATAAGTACGTATATAGCATGTGCACATCGGCGGCAATAAGTATGTATATAGTATGTGCACCGGGGCGGTGATAGGCATGTATTTAGCATGTGCACTGGGGCAGCGATCGGTTCATATATAGCACGTGCACCAGGGCGCTGATAGGTACGTATATAGCACGCGCACCGGGGCGGCGAACGGTACATACTTAAAATTCACACCGGAGCGGCGATAGGTACGTATTTAGCATTCACACCGGGGCGGCGATAGGTATGTATTTAGCATTCACACCGGGGCGGCGATAGGTATGTATTTAGCATTCACACCGGGGCGGCGATAGGTACGTATTTAGCATTCACACCAGGGTGGCGATAGGTATGTATTTAGCATTCACACCGGGGCGGCGATAGGTATGTATTTAGCATTCGCACCAGGGTGGCGATATGTACGTATTTAGCTTCCGACCCGGGGCAGCGATAGGTACGTATTTAGAATTCACACCGGGGCGGTGATAGGTACGTATTTAGAATTCACACCGGGGCGGCGATAGGTATGTATTTAGCATTCGCACCGGGGCAGCAATTAGTACCTATTTAGCTTCCACACCGGGGCGGCTATAGGTACGTATTCAGAATTTAGGGGTGGCGATAGCTACGTATATAACATGTACACATGGGCAGCAATAAGTACGTACATAGCATGCGCTCTGCGGCGGCAGTCAGTACATATATAGCACGCGCACCGGGGCGGCGATATGGACGTATATAGCACGTGCACCGGGGCGGCGATAGGTACGTATATAGCACATGCACCGGAACGGCGAAAGGTATGTATTTCGCATTCGCACCGGGGCGGCTATAGGTACGTATTTAGCATTCGCACCGGGCCGGCGATAGGTACGTATTTAGCATTCGCACCAAAGCGGCGATAGGTACGTATTTAGCATTCGCACCAAAGCGGCAATATGTACATATTAATTATTCGCAATAGGGCAGCGATAGGTACTTATGTAGCATGCACACCGGGACGGCGATAGGTACTATTTAGCATTCGCACCGAGGCGGCGATAGGTACTTAAATAGTATCTGCACTGGGGCGGCGATAGGTACATATATAGTATGTGCACTGGGGCGGCGATAGGTACGTATATAGTATGCACACCGGGGTGATGATAGATACGTATATAGTATGAACACCGGGGCGGAGATAAGTTCTTATATAGAAGGCGCAGATAGAGGTGTTACTTTTTATAGAAATATGATATACTATTGCCCTGGCCAACGTAGGAGAAATGGTGGGGAAGAAACAGCTTTCGCAAAAGGCAAAATTAGAAAGTAGCGCTGAAATGGGGTGACCAGGGAAGAGAAAGGTAGAAAGATAAAGAGACGGCTATAGAGAAAAGGGGGGGGGGAGAAATAGAAGTTTGTATATAAAGATGTTACACACACGATTTTTCTTCAATTATATGTGTTTATGACCCCGAGCAACGCCGGGTAGCCCCGCTAGTTTTACATAAATGTTATTGAGACGATCATTGAGCCTTTGTTCGTACAAGGTATGCTGTCTTGGACAAAATATGTTTCAACTCCAAGCGACGCGTGTAATTTCTACGACCTCGGTATCAAGTTCGCTAGCTAATGATTTATGATAAAACACATTATTATTTTACTAACAAAACTTTGTAACAAAACACACTTGCTGATAACAAATTAATCATTTTATTAACATCAATAAGACATTTTCATTGTTTTTACACTTTGTTTAATTTTAGAATTATAATGTTATTCTGTAGTCCGGTGGTTATATATGCTGGTCTATTATCTAAGGTTTTAGCGGTCGATTCAATGTTTTTTTAACGGTGACTGAAATATAAATCTAAAAGGGGTGGGGAGCGACAAGGTTAACACTTACTTTTGCCCGGGGCAATAGAGAGGTTGGTGCTAAGGGGAAGGCACGGAGACCCAAACATCCGGGAAAACGATTTGTTGATCATTATTTTTTTAATATCCGTTCCACATTGGACGAGTGGTTATAGCACTTGTATTTGGGCTGGACGACCCGGGTTCGATCCCACTAACGGCATGCGAATTTTCGGGTCTGAAAACTCTCTCTGTCCCCCCCAGCAGTAAATGGGTACCTGACTAAAACTCAGGGAAGGTTCAAGGCAGCGGAAGGAGAGGGATGGGCTCCGCCTTTATATGCAGTGCCCTAGACACAGTGATTCTTAACAAATCACCGCCGCTACGATACCCGTGCGCGACCAGGCTATGCGACCTTTACCACAGTGACACAAAGTCGTGTTTTTTTTAATTTATGAATAAAAAAACTTGCAATTTTCTGGTACCAAGTGCTTTACAGTAGCAGCCCTAGAAGATAGATCCCTGGGCAGTGCCGGGTACCCTTGCTAGTCAATTATAATTCTTAATTTCGTTTTAAAACTGCACGTCGAAAGGTTACTCTCATAAGACTGTACATGTTTGGACATATGAAGGAAATAGATTATTTACTTGCTATTGTAAAGTTTAATTTAGACAGAATAAGGACTTACTTGATTGTTTATTGAATTCCAATGAATAGCACTGGAAAATGGTATATATATATATATATATATATATATATATATATATATATATATATATATATATATATATATATATATATATAATTATGGTTTATGTACATACTTATACGTTTCATTCTTTCCGAAACCGC
This sequence comes from Sepiola atlantica, assembly GCA_963556195.1. Lineage (NCBI taxonomy): Eukaryota > Metazoa > Mollusca > Cephalopoda > Sepiida > Sepiolidae > Sepiola > Sepiola atlantica. Next base: position 47,096,461 of record OY744523.1, read on the forward strand.
CAGGGTACAGATAATTATACATACCGATCGCAGGATTAAAAACCCAGTAAACACGGGTCTTCTATTTAACTCAAATTCTGGCGTCTTTACCAACTCAGCCATTATGAACAACCTGATAGATAAGAGTAAGTGTGTACCTATTATGTACATCTGCAGTAAAACATTATTCAACTTATGAAGGATCATGTATTTAAGTACGCGTACGGCTTTGTTAATAATACTCACTACAGTGAACAACCTAGATTGGGGCGGTAAATAATTATAAATATATGTTGATCTACACCGTGTATATATATATATATATATATATATATATATATATATATATATATATATATATTGCTTCTAAAATCATCCAATACACCTGGAACGAAATTGTAAGTTAAACGTTTATTTATTGTTTCTTCATTCTCCGTTTTTTAACTATTATTCTATTTCTTTTCCAGCTTGTACACTTATGATTTTCTATTGGTCGATTACACATATATACATATAAATATTCACTTAATCCTGAAGCAAATTTAGACACGATACCTTAAGATATATAATTATATATATATATATATATATATATATATATATATATATATATATATATATATATATATATATAGAAGAGAGCGAGGTTAAGAAGGGGGGATCACTTTGTCTAAATACAGCGAATCTAAAAAGCATAGTTCATTTTTCTTCCACCATTTTTTTTCTTTCAATTTCTATTAAAAAATCCCTATTTAATGATCATCAAAATCAAAATATGATGTAGAACAGTTATTTTATCTTTAAATTCTTTGTATATTTTACTAATTGTTCATTCTTTTTGGATGGGTTGGTGCGAACCCAGTTTAGCGCACTCCGAAATGGTATAATTAAAAATATGCCTATGTTACTCATCGGGTTACAGTGTATATATATATCTCATAATTCGTAAATCTCGGACTATTAGTTACTCAATGTTTCCTGTACAACGAAATATTTACCTAACCTATATGTATGCATCTCTCTAATGTAAAAATATCAAAGTATACAATTACCACATTTTACTCACCGTGTTCGGTGATATTATTTAGAACTCCATGATAATCCGTTTTTTTATTTATTAAATTATCCTTTGCATATATATATATATATATATATATATACATATATATATATATATATATATATATATATATATACATATACATATACATATACACACACATATATATATATATATATATATATATATATATATATATATATATGTATATATATATATATAAGAGCTATGTGTGGACGAATATTTTCACCCAAATTGTTAAGCAATTATGTATAATGTACAATGTATGAATACATCACATTTACCGTACTAGTAATGTGAAAAATAATCATCAATTAAAATATACATAGAAAACTAATACTGAACCAATGAGAGTTCTTTTTTAAAGGAACCCGCACATTAGTCATTCTTTTTTAACTTGCGTACACATTAGGTTAGGAAGGTATTATTATATTTAAAATAAGTTTACTGTTCCCTGGAAAGTTTTAAACACATCATTTTGCCACATAAAGGACTGAGATCGAATTATTCGGATTGATGGTGTGGAGAGCTTCAACATTTACCATCGTACATTTCCTAAACAGCTATGAATTTTAAATGAGTATTAATAACATTCTGTCTGAGTCAACGTTTGCAAAATATTAAGATATATCTAAACTTGATTTTTTTCCTTCACTTCTGTCTAGACAGGCTAAATCATAAATGTTCTCAGAGAAGTTGACACTCTTATGAACTTCTTTTCTCTAATCAATAGATCATTAGATATATAATATATATACATACATATATATATATATATATATATATATATATATATATATAAAGAGAGAGAGAGAAGGAGAGAGTTAGATGTTTCACTTAGAAGATAGATTATTCAGTGAAGACCGGGATTAGGCCAATAAAATAAACTCGATAATACTCGATTACAGGGTCCAGATCATCTATATGTTATGTTTTGAGTTAGAGTTTCAACAACTGACAATACACAATGTGGCGTTCCTTTAATTGAGGTATTGCTAGTTGTTGAAACTTCACTCCAAGGACTTAATTCCACTGATGATATGCCAAGCGAGTACCTGCTTGGTAGTGAAACACGTGTAAGAAAAACTTTTTAATTTGGACATATATGATAAAAAATAATATTTGAAAGAAAAAGTATTTTGTGGTGATGAATGATCTCCTGAACAGAATGCTTTGGTAAGCCTTAAAAAATAACACACACACACACACACACACATATATATATATATATATATATATATATATATATATATATATATATATATATATATATATATATATATATATATATATATATATATATATATATATATATATATATATATTAAGGCATCCAGTCATTATCCAAGCAAGCGTTGTTTTTGTTGTTGTTTACTTGAACACTCTAATAATGTATTATTTTAATAAATACAATTTATATTAATCTAAACTTTCGAAAATAAAAGTTTCCTTGTGAAAGCATTTTTTTTTCTTTTTGATCGTCCGATGTTTAGTAAACTTTTTGGTGTCGGTAAACACAGTTTGTGTGTCAGTGCGACTACGCTAGTTTGAATAAGTAGATGTGCTAACACATTTTTTTAAACAATTTTTCTTAAAACTACTTTATTAGAACGTTATAAATATTTTTATTTTAATTTATAACATTTATTTTAATCTAAACTTTAAAAAAATGTAAATGTTCACTGTCTAAGGAAAATGTGTTTTACATTTTAAGTGTAATTGTAAAGTAGACTTCTTGGTGTCAGAAAGAACAATCTGGTATGCCTGATAGCACGGCTACGCGGGGTTGGATCAGTACAGGCGTGGACATTTTTTTTTAAAGAATGTTTTGTAAAACTATAATTGTCTTAGTAAAACCATAGAAAAGTGTTTTTTTAATGAATAATATATATATATATATATATATATATATGTACATTTATAAATATATATATATATATATATATATATATATATATATATATATATATATATATATAGATATATATATACTAGTTGGCTTTTCTACATCGCTATATTTGTTAAACATTTGCCACGTGAAATACTAGTAACCAAAAATGTAAATACACACATAAGACTTATAAGTTACTTGATAACACAAGACAAACGCTTTCGCATTCATTTGTATAAATAGACAAACATTAACATGTTGGTTCTTTACAAAGAACATATTACACTTTTAAATGAGTTTTTAATGTAATCAAACAGAAATAAAAAGAATCTCCCTGAGAAAAATATGGCATTCTAAACGTGTGAGAGAAAGTCAGGTCAAACAGAGAAAGTTAGCCGCCTCTTTGTATTTCTGTACTCGACTTTGCCTCTCCCTAAGAATTCAGCGAGTGATGGTAGAACAATTTGTTTAGTAAGTACTCTATTTTCTTTATTAATATTATTAATTAATTACTCTGATTATCGATGAATTAATTGTATATATAGATCATAATGAGACAATCCAATTACAAATGCATAACATAACACACTAATTCATATTGAACAATTAAAAATGTTTATGCAAGATTTTCATACACATGAATGGCTTTTGACAGTTCCTAGGTAATAGATTTAGAGCATTTTAAAATATTATGTTGTATCATCGATTTTAATAATAATAACCTGTGTTCATGGTAATGTAACTTATTGTTAGACGTGTGCATATGTCTATATACCTGTATGTTCAAGATTGACTCCTACACTAATAAACACATAATTATGAATTTTGTAACACGGCTGCAAATCCTACCAGTTCGAAATGTTGGTCATTTTTGTCAAAGAAATTGTCATTCAAAGCCTGTAAAAGTTGGTTGATTTTCTTCGTGAAACCTTATATACCTCTTACATTGGTGACATTTTAATAATAGATATAACACAGCAATAATAAATATTTCTTAATATATAAGGATCTCTGAAATATTTACAAGTGTGAAATCGTCACAATATAGTCACACACGTCCATTTAAAATATGGAGTTTTTAAGTTTGCATTGATTTTTGTCGTCAAAAATTAATGACTCAATATTAACTCAATTTTAGATTTACTTAAGACACTATGCCTCAAATTTGAGACAGCTTATGAGATAAAATTATGTAATGAAGTTTGATAAACATTGAAAAAAATAATCTAGAATGACGTTTTGAAGCATTATACTTTGATTGTGATTTTCGTAAAGGAGCATATACGTAGTGGACACTGTTATTTCACGGCGTGGGGTAGTAATCGCATATACCAAAATAAAACTCCTCGCTCATGAATCGATGTATAAGTCAATATATTCTCTATAATTCGGAGTATTTATTATATTACTTCAATTCTAAAACAACATTTTACAGTGTAACCATGTTCAAGTATACAACAATATACAACATAACTCATTTGGTTCATATAGGACCTGGGCTGAAGTACTATATTCTTCAGCAATGCAAAAATTAAACTATTTTCATATATTCGAATCAAAAGTATATTTTCAGACATTCTCAACGGCTGTTTAAAATGTATATATTTCTATTATATATATATATATATATATATATATATATATATATATATATATATATATATATGATTACATGATATATAGAAACGAATCCAAAATGTATTTTAATAGTTAATTGTATATGGACTCGTGTATATTTTAAACACTAAATTGATATAAATTATAGTGTATGAACTATCGGGCAATTAGTATATTAGTTAGGAAAGTATATTTTATAATATGCCTGTCGTCAAGTCAATGCATATGGTGCTCGTTGAAAATGTTGTTGTTGGAAAGCAAAATTTTCTTTAATTTTAAATATTGAAATCTGAAAAAAACAAGATGTGTTTTTTTCGACTTAAATGCATATCGATTTTTTGTAGATTATTGATTATCATTGATTACCCCAAGTCTTTTTAAAATAAAATATGGAAAGTTAGCCTTCATTAAACTGTGTATTGTAATCATTTATTATATTCATTTTGATTTACGATGTAGTAATTCAATACAATTTATGATCGCGTGTTTTCAATTTAGAATTACACACATTGAATATTTCCCGGCATTCTATTTAATTCACCTATTCACAAAAATATGTTATTATTTTTTTAATGATTTCCTTTCCTTCGACGACTAATTAATTTTACAATTAAGAAAACAAATTATCCTCATTTGTATCACGCATTGCAATATCTCAATTATGACTCATTGTATCTGCCCATCAAGAAAATCAGTGTCTAATTCAATTGTTTGCATGTACTTAATTTATTAACTATTATTTATAAATCTCCCGCCAACACTATAGAAGACTATTGATATGAACTCAGCCTACGATGAGACTTGAAGCTCTACACACTGTCTCCCTATAATGTTACTGAATATTATATTTAGTCTTTTATAAAATAAATAATATGTTTAATGTATATTTCCTTAATTTCTTTCTTTTAAACACACCTTTATTATAACATTAATAAATACTTTCAAAACGTTTTTTCAGCAGTCGCTATACAAAGTGCATATCCCACTTTTAAAGCTTCTCGTAATGTCGTGTATTTTTAATATCTTACTCGGGGACAACATATAATATGTTTAAAAATTCAAATGTAAACCATCTATTGCAATGCCATTCTTTAGTTTAGTACACCAATAACATAGAAACATTGTAAATTATTGCATAGGTCTGGTATGGAAATATGGTGTTGCTATTTTTTATTTCAGTTAACATGAAATTTACAAGAAATTATTTTCAAAATAAAATATCCCCCACATACCTATAACAGTTTAGTGTCACTAAAAATATAGATAAGAAGGTAAATCTATATTCATTATAGCTGTCTGAAATCAGGAACATTTTGCTGATGCTAACACTTGAAAAGGATTCCACCAATTTCAGAAAAACATAATCAAACACATTTTCCTTCAAATATGCTAACCTAACTTACATAATATAATGACTGCAATAAATTAACAACATTAAAATCAACCTGTAATTTATAGTCGAAAAACCTATATCTATTATAATACTATATGTGTTAAACAAAAGACTACAAACAGAAGTCCAACGAGTGAAATCACTGGAATACTTCAAGTTATATGAAATAAAACTGATTAAGTTAGCTCTCTTGAAGATTTTGAAAAGTGCATGGAAACTACTACTGTTATACCATCCAACAACACAAAATTAAGTGACAAAATTAATTAATATAATATTTTTAGAGCCGAATAACAATGTTCAGTAGTCATACTTTACATTTTAAAGTTTATTTAACATATATTGTCAGATTAAAGTTAATAACTAAGCACTTGACTTTAAAGTATCAATTCACTTTATTGACAGATGTACAACACACAATTGGCATAACATCCGTATGCTTTTCGAGATATTCACAGAGTCAGAGTAAGAATTATTAAACGTATACACTAAAATAAATTCACATGATTAAAAATATATATATAGTCTTACAGGATACATTATTTTATTATAAGAGTGTCATTCCTCTTTGAACGAAATCACCAAAAAAGCATGTTAAAAAATCAAATCAAATATAGTTTGCCAAATGGTTAATAAATTAGGGCACATATTCTACACCGTGAATGATTTTGTATTAATCGTTCACGGTGTAGAATATTTGCCCTAATTTATTAACCATTTGGCAAACTGAAATACGTAAACCGTTTTGTAGACTGAGAAAATAATTATTTATCATATCCTTTTATTTGTATATTAATTCCCTACGATTATGCTTTTATTAGAGAAAACATAAGTAATACAAATATTTTTTAGAATCCAACTCCCCAAAATAGTATACTAATTTAATCGAAATAGTGACGATTATTGTTTGTTCTTGTATTGTTTTCTCTATTTGTCTCTTTTCTCATTTACCCTGTTTTCTCCTATTTTCATTATAATCTTCTCAAGTAATTTGTGTAAGCCTTTTGCGATTAGATCCCAATTAGGTTACTACTGAAAGTGTTGTGGTTGCAAGGTTGAACCATAATTAGTGAGGAATACAATGAAGACGCAAACAACAAGGAGAATGCAATAATAAGTGTATTAAAGAAAAGGTATATTTACAGTATGTACAAATGAAGGTGTCGAGTCAGAGAGTCTTGGTGGGATGAGATGTACGCTCTTCGGCGTCACTTCCGGTGGCATTTAGATAACACACACTAAGGCCAACCTAGGCTTGCCATTTATAGTGTAACGTTATTCGTATATGCAAATGAGTGGTTGCCACCACAACACCCCCCTCCCAAGATTTGAAGTCACAAAGATTTCAATATCTTTTTCTTTTTGGGTTTACCATCAATGGTTCATTAAATTTTCTTTTCCTACCTGATCTTCGGGGTGCAGGTGTATATTGAGGCGGTTCCAAATTAAAGGATTCGTATATGATATCTATGGTTTCCTCCTCTTCGACTGTTGTCGTATAATCATCATCTTGGATATGACGTTTTTTTATCTGATTTAGGTGCCTTTTATGTATACTCTGTGGACCTTTAATCATATATGTACAATCACCAATGCGTTTATCCACTACTCCACATTCCCAGTAAGATGTGTTATTCTTGTAGCACTTAAAATATACTCGATCTCCCGAGTTATATTTCTTTCTTCTCCTGTGTGTAGTGTTTCGGATAATTGCCTGTCTTGGCAACAGTTTATCAAACGCTGATTTTACCTTTCTGGCAAATATTAGATCAGCTGGTGATATGTTTGATGGTGTACTAGGATGTGGTGTGATCCTATAAACTTGCAAGAATTGTTGCAAAGCTTTTTCTGTTGGTGTTCCAATGGATTTCTTTAACGCTCGTTTTAGCGTGTCCACGAACCTTTCCGCAAGGCCGTTCGACCTTGGATGATACGGCGGAGTCGTGATGTGCTTCACTCGGAACGTGTCGCAAAATTCCTTAAACTCTGCGGATGTGAACTGCGTTCCGTTGTCAGTGACCAGTGTGTCTGGTACACCGAATCTTGCAAACAACTCGTGTAGGAACCCTATTGAGTTGTTCGTTGTTGGATTCCTGCAACGCATTACCTCCGGCCATTTTGTGTAACTATCCACTACAATTAAATAATAGTTTTCTCCTACTGGACCAGCGAAGTCCATGTGGATTCTCGACCATGGTTGGTCGGTTTTCGGCCAAGGTTTGTGTACTATAGGTGGGGATTTTGCTGCTAACTGGCATCCTTTACATTTATTTATTGTTGCTGCTATGTCAGTGTCCATGTTACGCCAGTATACGTAGCTTCTCATTAACGACTTCATTCGATTTATCCCCGGATGTCCCGTATAGAAATCTCTTAACATCCTATTCTGCAATGTTTTGGGTATTACCGCTCTCTCACTGTACAGTAACACATCGTTACATATGGAGAAAACTTCCTGCACCTGTGTGTCCGTTATAATTTTCTCTTTTATGTCCTTTATGTATTCGTCTTTCTCGGCTTCCCTTTTAATGTCCGACAAAGTTACGGGTAGTTCCTTAATGATGTTTGCTACCATATTTTTTACTTCAACATTTGTCCGAATTGCTGCAATGACTGATTCTTCCAGATTGTGTTTCTGTGTTATCAGTCTTGACAGTCCATCCGCATGGCAAATCTTTTTTGATGCTATATGTTGTAGCTGGAAATCGTAATTAAGTAAGATTGTACCCCAGCGCAGCAATCTATTTGCGGTGTATACCGGCAATCCTTTTTTTGATCCATAGATCGTGACTAACGGTTTATGGTCGGTTTCAAGTAAGAATTGTCTACCATATAAATATCGGTGAAATTTAGTCACGGAAAAGATTATGCTCAATGCTTCTTTTTCGATTTGTGAATATGCCCTCTCGGCTGGTATCAGCGTTCTCGAAGCGTGCGCTATTGGTTTTCTAGACCCATCCATCATAATATGTTGAATGCATGCTCCTAAGCCGTAGGAACTAGCGTCACTAGCGACGACTACTTTTAATTTTGTGTCAAAGTGCGTTAAGAATAATTCGGATGTTAGTGCGCTCTTTATTTTGTCAAAAGCGGTTTGACATTGTTGCGTCCAGTTCCAAAGTGTATCTTTTTTAAGCAGATTATTTAAGGGGGCTCGCAAGTTATGCATTCCTTCAATAAAAGATTGATAATAATTTGCGAGTCCTAAGAAACTCTGCAAGGTTGTTACGTTATCAGGTGCTGGCATATTTTTTATTGCCGAAGATCTGTCTGGGTCTGGACGTCGTCCATGTTTGTTTATTATGTGTCCAAGATACTTAATCTCGCTCATACAAAAGTCACATTTACTTTCTTTTACTTTAAAGCCGAATTCTTGTATTCGAGTAAATACTTGTTTCAAATGTTCCTTATGTTCTTGTAGGGATTTGCTCCTGACAACAATGTCGTCCAGGTATGCACATGCGCACTCAATACAACTTAGCATGGTGTCCATCGCTTGCTGAAAAATGGCAGGCGCTACTTTGATGCCAAAGGGCAATCGGTTGTATTTGTACTATCCCTTATGCGTATTGATACATAGTATTTTTGAGCAATTTTCCTCGACCGGTATTTGCAAATATGCATCGCTCAAGTCTATCTTGGAGAAGATATTACCACCATTTAACTTCGTGAATATTTCCTCTGGACTTGGTAGAGGGTAATGGTGATCTTTTAATAGGGAGTTGACCTCGGTCGAAAAATCTGCGCACATTCTAACGTCGTCACTCTTTTTCTTTACGTATACGGTGGGAGCTGCCCACTCGCTGTGTTCTATTTTTGATAGAATTCCTGTCTGTTCCAACCTATCTAATTCTTTATTAATCTTTTCCAACCCAGCGAACGGAACGTTTCGCTTTTTTCTAAAAATTGGGCTTGCGTTTTCTTTAAGTTCAAACGAGGCCTTGAATTTATTACAGCGACCTAAGTTAGTCGTGAATGCTTCAGGAAATAATTCTTTTAAATCGTCTTTTATATTTACTGTTGTTGGAGAAGAATATTCTATTTTTTTACAGAATGTATTGATTGGCTTATCCCATAGACCAAATTTCTCAATTAAATCTATTCCAAAAAAGATTTTCACTATTTTTCAGTACGAATATTTTTAATTTCTTCGTAATCCCTTTTAATTTTATCGGAAGAACAACTTCTCCTTCAAATTTTATACCACCACCAGTTACCGTCCGGGCTGATTTACTCGTTTTTATCATGGTTGGTTTTTTACCCAACTTTTTCCATGTATTCCGGTTTATAATAGAAATAGAGCCGGAGTCGAGTTGTAACTTTATTGGTGTTTTAAATATTTCCACTTTTACGTATTTTCGCCGATCTTTGTCTAATTTTGTATTTGATTTTGTTTGCTGTACTCTCTTTCTGGTGTAATCTTTATATCTGCAGCAATCGCTTTTGTGTCCCACCTTCTTACAAATGTAGCATTTTTTCTTCTTATGAGGACAATCTGATTCCCAATGCTTTTCTGCACATCTCTTACAGTTATATCTAGGAAGAGGCTTGTTATATTCTGTCCTATATTTATGGTTATTAGGATTGTAATATCCCCTTCCATTTTGATTGCTTTTCTTTGTAAAGTTCTTGGTTGGTGTGTAAGGTTTTCTAACTTTTCTTACATATGCCACTCCGGATTCTTCTATATTTGTTGAATCCTATTTTAGTGTAATGGCCGTTTCACAGTCCTCTGCTAGTTTCTGGAAGGTTTAAATCGTGCTCAGATTCCACCTTAGACAACACTCGTCTGCGTATTTCTGCATTTTTCGTGGAAACTAACCCTTGTCCGAAGATTAGACATTTAAAATCTTCTACCGTTAGTTCCGCAAGCTTAAAATTATCGCAGTTTTTATTGACAACTGATGCGTATGTCAAATAATCTTGGTTGTCCATCTTTCTTAGATTCATGCACAGCCATCTTTTATGAAAAAGAGATACATTTGGATTAAATAATTCTTTTAGTAATTTCACAGCTTCCATGAACTCTAATTCGGCAGTTTTTTTAGGTAATATGTAATCTATGAATTTGCTGTGTTCTGATGTACCCAATTTCCTGAGTAAAAGGCTCACTTTCTGGCTATTTGGCCAATTATTGCAGTCCAGGTGAAAGACATCCTCGTATATTGTATAGTATGCTTCAAAAGTGTTTCCTTCCTCCGGCACATAATTAAATGTGTCCATACTATTAAAGATAGTTGTATGGGAGAAATTAACACTGTCGACATTTTCTCGATTACTCTTTAGTAGTTCCAGTGTTTTAGCAAAACGTTCATTTTGTCTTTCCTCGCTTTTTTCTAAACGTTCATTTTGTCTTTCCTCGCGGTCAGCTTGTGCCTGATTTTGTCTTTCCTCGCTTTTTTCTAAACGTTCAATTTGTCTTTCCTCGCGGTCAGCTTGTGCCTGTTTTTGTCTTTCCTCGCGGTCAACTTGTGCCTGATTTTGTCTTTCCTCGCGGTCAGCTTGTGCCTGTAAAAATTGCATGAACATTTTTGATAATTCTTCCATTTTACTTTTTTTTTTTTTTTTTCGTGACGTTTTACTGTATTATCCGTTATCCAGTGACAACTTTAAAAAAAAAAATCCTTTCCTTGAGCTTTAATTTCTAGCTATGGTATTTCCTTTTAGTACCGCCGCCAAACAAATTATTAATTAAGAAATTCCTTTAGTTGTTGTTTTGCTAACGTGGAGCAGTAATTAGAATCCACTGGTGAACTTTTTTTTTCCGTAGGTTACTTCCTTGCTTTTCGTTATACGAGTCTGACCTGTCGTTTTTGCGACAGAACAAAATCCGCTGTTCGTTTGCAAGTTGGTCCTATAGTAATAAAAAACAGATTTGTCGTTTAGCGACAAAACAAAAATTCACTTTTACATTCGTTTGTAAGTCGGATTCCCAGAAAACGGCGTAAATTGTCGCTTTATCCACGTTCGATTTTTTTTTTTTTTCACTTAAGTTGAAAACTTTTCTTTAGCGTAAAATCCGTTTGCTCGTCAACACTTTGCATTGTACTTTTTTAAAAAAAATAGTTCTTCGGCAAACTGTTATATTTGACGCTTCATATCTCGTCGCCAACTGCTGTGGTTGCATGGTTGAACCATAATTAGTGAGGAATACAATGAAGACGCAAACAGCAAGGAGAATGCAATAATAAGTGTATTAAAGAAAAGGTATATTTACAGTATGTACACATGAAGGTGTCGAGTCAGAGAGTCTTGGTTGGAGGACATGTACGCTCTTCGGCGTCACTTCCGGTGGCATTTAGATAACACAATATTTATTTATATAAATTTTACATCCGTAAAAGTATATAAAATGTGGCACAAGGCCAAAAAGGGGCGGCGAATAGGTCAACTCTTACTTAAAAACGGTCTCATTTACCAAAATACCACATTCATGCTATACATCCATCGCTATCACCATAAGAGTCCATACTATGAAAACCTACTTAAAACCCATATGAAAATATGAAACGGGGGAGGGACTAAAAATATATATATACAAAAATAAAATGAGAATATTTACATGAAAAGAATAATTTGTTAGTAAAAAAGCCCCCCGCTATCACAATGTGGCAGAGGTGCCGGTTTGCTGGTCGAAATCGAAAACTCGAAAAATAAAGATTTGATGCGGGCCCCAACGCTTTATTTATACACACCTCCTTCGAAAATATCGAAGGGTGACCCGCATCCCGACACATCGACAATGTGTCACCTAATTTGGGGAGGGAAGGGGGATTTGATAAGGGGTAGAAAATAAAAAGGGGTTGGGAAGAGGACAAACTAAAAGGGGGAGAGTAATGAAAACAATCACACCCTAGCTAAGTTGTTGAACTTAAAATTCACCAAAAAAATCTAACAATGAATAAATAAAAATATACAGCTTAATCCTAACTTAATTGAAATTTACGTTCGTTTTTCGAACCCAATATTCTGCCTAAGGCACGTCTAAGTACCACTCTAATCTAGCCCCAGCCGTTCTACACAGTCGCGCACCAGTCACCCACCTTTCACCAAAATCTGCCGGAGAGAGTCTCACCCTCTCGGCCCTAATGCGAGCTTTCAGATAATATTTGAAAATCGCAATAAAGTCGAGAGGAGTGTAGGTCTCAGCTCCGTCTTGCATCTCGTCTTCCAAATCGCAACTCTCATAACAGCTAGCAAGCTTAAAAAAGTTAAACGTTTTTGACTATCCGTTGCCGGAGCCCAGTTGCTACATACATTAATGGGTTCCAGTTCAAAACACGACACATTAAGTATACGAACCATGAAGCCTGAAACAAGCCTAATCAGCGGCACGACAATGCGACAATAAACGAAGGCGTGACTTACTGTCTCGTCCTCGTCGCCGCATCTAACACACGTCGGAGAATTACTCAAGCGCGCTGAATGAAGCCTCTTACCGACCCAGAGTGCATTTCGAATCGTCAGCCAGGTCAGCGATGCCTCGTCGTTATCAAGACACCTGAACCCAGGCGCCCAAGGCCAGATTGAGCGAAGCTCCCTCTTCGTCAAATCGAGCCCCTCAATCCTATCTTCACGAACGGTCCCCCTCACCATTACCCGATATAATGCATTGCGGGACAACAGCAGAGTGTCAGAGAGGCCATCTGTCACTCTTAAAAGAAATTTCAATGCGCGTCTACATTCGCGATAGAAAGAGGCACTCACCTCGGGGTAACCTATGTGCCTCCCCCCTCGTCCAAGTGCACACTTCTCAAAGCCGGGAAGGCTTTCTTAGCGTCTTCCTTCCAGAAGACACCGTTTCCCTCACATTGTGTACTCATTCGGATTAGATAAAAGAGCCGAAGTGTGTGACATCGAATATCGATGCTCGGCATACCCAAACCGCCCTCAGAAGGATGAAGGTAACAAATCTCGCGACGGACCATATGGGCCCTTCCAATCCCTAAAAAATGGAAAAGAGCCCTCTGTAACTCAAGCAGAGTATCCGACGGGAGTGGAAGTACTGAAAGACGATATAGGATAATCGGGTAAATGTGAGACGCACATACGTCCGATCTCCCATTTACCGAAAGATTTCTACGGGTCCACAGACCAGCTGTGGCCCTTATCGATTTCAGGACTTCCGACCAATTTTTACTCCAGCTGAAGATCAGGACCAAACCAGACGCCGAGTAGCTTGCAAGGTCCATCTGTCCAGCCAAAGGGTCCCTGCAAGGAAACACCCTTCCAGGCACCGATGCGCAAGCCAACAGACTTAACGCAGTTGATTTTGGCCCCTGTCACCGTTTCATATGTTCTGATTTCTCTGCCGACGACACTAATCTCGGCATTGCTCGTTACAAGCACTGTTACATCGTCGGCATAGGCAGAATACTTCAACGTGGTGCAAGCACCTGGCAAAAGAATTCCACGTAGGACCGGATTCACCCTTAGCCTGTTAAGGAAGGGTTCCAAAACAAGCACATAAAGCATCGGTGAAAGAGGGCACCCTTGACGAAGAGATCTGGATAATCTGAAAGCCTCCGACCTCACCCCATTCACTTCTACCCTAACACCGGGGTTCGCATACAAGAGGCGAATCCAAGAGCGGAACTGAGGACCAAAGCCGGCCGCCGACAAAACAGCCTCCAAATACCGATGATCCACCCTATCAAATGCTTTGGACTGATCTAAATTGATCAGCGCGGCTTCAGTGTCGACTTTATCAATGATCAAGCGTATCGAATGCAAGTTATCCTGAATGGTCCGACCCTTTACAGCACAAGTCTGTTCAGGGCTAATAAGACTAGGCAAAACAAGTTGCAGACGATTAGCTAAGATCTTGGCCAAAATCTTTAACTCCGCATTAAGCATTGTTAAGGGCCGAAAGTAATCTAACCCATCCCCACCATTTTTGCTTTTGCGTATCAGCTTCACTAAACCCATAGTCAAGTACTGGGGAATATTCCCGTTCCTAAACCATGAATTAAACAAAACTGTCAGCAAGGGAACAAAAATGGGCGACATCATCAAATACACTTCATAGGGCAAACCATCAATCCCAGGAGACTTGTTAAGGCCGACCCGCTTTAACGCTTCCTGAACTTCATCCTCTGTTATGCAACCTTCGCACCTAGCCGCTTCGGTCGCCTCAAGGCGAAAAAAGTCAGCCAAATAGGGGTCGAATTGTGCTAAAGACAGAACAGTTTCCCGAGTAAAAAGCTCCTGAAAATGAGAGCAAAAAGCCTCCAGAATACCTTCGTTTGTAGTCACGAGCCGCCCATCCGGTAATGAGACACGAGCGATATGACGATCAGCTGCATGGCGAAACTCCTCTGCACGCAGTTCAGCGGCCATGTTTGTTGCTTCCGCAGACATTCTTTTTAACCTATTCCTAATTACTAAAGCCTGATGTTCTTTGAAAGCCAAAGAATTCAGCTTAGCCTTAATTATAGTAACACTAGAGCTATCCCCCACCTCAATCGCCCGATCTAATCTAGACTCTAGTGCCACTTTAACTGCCCTAGTGGATAGGTTGAGCCGTCTGCTAAAATCGGCAGTAAAGGACCTAATCACTTTCTTAAAATGGCCCCACTTCATTTTCCCAATTACAGCCCCCGTCAATTCCCGCTGTAAGGTTAGTAGAAGCTGGTCCTGGAAGCCCTTCACGTCGAACAACGAAGAGTTGAGTTTCCAGTAACCATCTAATCTAGGCTTAGGTCTATCTAAGTTCACACGGACCCGAACAAGTCTATGGTCCAAGTAAACTATATTATGAAAACTTGGACATTCAACTATCCCTACGTCGACTCCCCTAATTAAGAACCGATCGATATAACTCGAGAGTTGTCTCAAATCGGAACCGCGTCTAGATGTCCAAGTCCATACCCTATCACGGGGCTTTTCATTCCGGAACTTGTCGATAAGATCAAACTTATCGAGAAAGTCCCGAAATATTATAGCATCCTGATCAGTGTTAGTACCCCTAGGCCGATTACGATCTAAATCGGGATCAAGGACCGCGTTCCAGTCTCCCGCTAAAATTACCGTCCGAGTAGTATCCAAGAACTGCTCGATTCGCCGAAAAAAGGAACGAAGCTCAGAATGGCTATTGGGAGCATAAACCCCAACGAGTCGAAATGCTTTCCCCTTTATGGTAATATCCAAAACACATAGTCTCCCTTCCGGATCCATGTAGCAAGGGTCACACGACGCATCTAAAGTCTTGCTTACCAGCCAAGAAACCCCCCTTGCGGAAGAATTAAAGTACGCTGAATAAACGTGAAAACGCTTAGCCAACGCACCCAAATGGTCCCCTGAAATCAGGTGGGTCTCTTGCAAGCAACATACATCCACTCCGAGGCGCTGAAGGTCAGTAGCGACACGAAACTTGCGATCATTTGCCCTCAGGCCCCGCACATTTAGACTTGCTAGATAGAGAGCCATAAAGATGCCTTAGGGTTGAGTTTGAGAAACGAACATAAAAGAGGTCAGGATACCGACGGCTCTCCCAAATGACTGTTTACCCATTTGGTCGTTAATTAGACTATCATAGGAGATGCCGCCAATATCCTGAGGATACGTTAGTTTAGCTATCCTATACAGGGAAGGGTGAATTTTGATACGTAGCCTTCCAAAACAATCGTTTCTCATCTCCATCAATTCGCTAGATGTGTAAATGGCAAGAGGGAGGGCAAAATTGAAGGCCGAGTTCGCCTCCTCCAACATCTCCCATAGAGCCTTTGCTTCAGATCTTTTTCTTATGACAGTTACCACTCTTGTTGCGTTGGGGAAGTTTTCGGAGTCTTCGATAGATAAGCCACCAACCTCATCGAATTTTAATAGTCCGATGAGGTTGGTGCTACGCATATTCTTAGCTGTGTCGATTTGGGCCTGGGTACATTTACATATATCTCTTCCCGAGAGAAAAGTAGATTTTTTAAATCTCCTTTTCTCTAGGGAAGGACTCCTATGTCTTTTAAGAGTCGGAGGGGGCATGTCTTCCATGGGGGAAGGGGAGGGGGAGCTAGGCTCTATGGGAGACGCCGGAGAAGGTGCAGGGGAGGGATGCTTTGAGGGGGATCCAGGTGGGGAGCTTCTGGGGGTATTAGCAGGGGACACAAAAGGCGAAGGTCTGGGGGATTTTTTGGGGACTTTTTGGGGACTCAGGGGGATTAATTTGTACGGTTTATCGATTATAGGTCCAGTTATCGGAGGGGGCATTGATTTGGGGGTCTGAGGATTAGGGTTCTTTTTAGGGGCAGAGTCAGGAGTGGGCTTAGGGTTATTATTTACTTTTTTCAGCAATTTTTTTGCTTTTACGTAAGAGTCTTTTCCGGGGTCATGCTTCAACATTTCCTTTTCCCTAATCTCCTCCAAGGTTAGACGTCCCAGGGTTTTCTTTCCTGGTATAATGACCCATCCTTCCTTGTCAGTTACTTTATCCTCGCCTTTCTTAGCTGTCGGTAGTGCCGAAAATTCCTCGTCGGAATCTTCGCTTTCGGAGATTATTTGATGTCCAATAACCGACGGTGCATCAATGTGAGCTCATGCTCTCGATTTTTTACTTGAAGCAGAAGTTGTCTTAATTGTCGCTTCCTTTTTTTGGGACAATCCACCGTTAAGTGTCCCACCTCTTCACAAAACCAACAAATAGGTCTGCGGCCTGTGAGTATTATTGGTAATGTGTCTTCCCCTATGAGTAGATAATAGGGTATTCCATCGTAAGACTTTTTGTCCACAAAGATTTCAAAATTCCACACGCCCGAGAACTCCTCATGATTGACGTCGGTGATTTCGCCAAATTTCAGTAAATATGCGCCTATGTGCTCCCCCTTAACATGGAAGGGCACATTAAAAAAAGATACGGAAGAACGCCTTCTTCCCATGTACTCTGTTCTTAGTACATATTCCGGCGTTATTATCTGAGTTAGCGAAAGTTTGTTGCAGGTGTCTTCGTCTGGGAATAGAGCCGACCAAGTATTAAAACCTTTGGATTTAATAAGTCTTTGAGGTTTAAAATCGACCGCGTTCAACAGTTTTAGAATCAACTCCGAGGTGTCTCTGATGGATTTTTTAATTCCTTTGTCCATAAAACAAAGTGTCACCGTTCTTTTTTGGATTTCCTCCAGTTTCGGCAAATCGACCAGCAATCCAGTCTCTGTGACCATGTGGGTACATTTTTTGGCGTCCTCCACAAATTGTCGGACATCTATTTGAACTTTCGGTGGTTTTGACCACTCAGAACTTTCCGAGTTCGGCGATTCAGTAGTCATCTTGTTTGTAAGCACTAGAGGCTAGAAAAGAGAAGAAAAAAAAGTGGGGAGAAAAAAAAACTCCGTGATTCAAAAATAACGTAACAAAAAGTTCAACAATAACGAGAAAGTTCAATAACGGTAATATCAACAAGTAACAATATAACGGGAAATCCAACAATAAAAAATAACGTAACACACCAATAATCCGGCGCAAAGTGAATGTGTAGACAGTAACAACTGAAAAGTGAAAATCACGAACGCATTTAGATAACACACACTAAGGCCAACCTAGGCTTGCCATTTATAGTGTAACGTTATTCGTATATGCAAATGAGTGGTTGCCACCACAACAGAAAGTAACAGTACTTATTAAAGAAACACAGCGAATAAACCCCAATAATAAACTGCAAATTGCTTTATAGAGGAAACATGACTTTTTAGGGTAAGGAAGCAGTTTATTAATATGTATTACACTCAAAATACTAGCTTTTTTCTGGCCGCTCTCCCATATGTATACCTATAGTACCAGGCGTATCTGGTGTTATCTTCTGTAATGTTATTAACAAATAAATATGATGGTCTTATTATTGAATAACCGAGCCCTCTGTTGGAAAGTTTCTACTAAACGGAACATATATATACATATATATATTTATATAAGTAAATTTCGTGTAAAACAGAATCGTAGGATCAATTTTAGAGGAAGCTTATTTTAATCAATGAAACAGGCGGGTGGAAAAAAGAAAACTTGTCAAAATTACTTTAAGGCCTTATCGTCTGACCCTTCAAGAGGAAACGTCAGAATGGTAGATTAAAAAATAAAAGTCGAATGAGATATCAACGGAAAAAATTGTTTCAGTTGGAGAAAACGATTGAGAGAGGAAAAGAAAAAAGGAAATCTCTCAACGTTAGTGTGGCTTTGTATCATTAAAGATCTCCAACTGATGCTTCAAAATCTTTTGTCTACACAGGCTAGGTCGGGAATTGTTAATAACTAACGCCTCAATAATAGTGAGATGGTAGTTCGAACTGACACTGTGTAAAACAGAAACCCACCCATCGGAATAGTTGTCATACAACTATTAGTACTAACGAGGTGATTACCGATGGCTGATTCCTATGCTTGGAAGTTCCCGGATGATCTCGAAACCTTGTGTAATCGAATATCACGTGGTATGTGTTGTGATATTCTAAATTCTAATCTTTGTCAACGTAGTCAGCTCCACACTGACACCTGAATTTATAAACAACATAATTCTTTTGAATGGCTGGCAAAACATCCTTACGAAAAAAAGAGAAAAAGGTTCGAGTCGTGTAAACTACTCTCCACATTGTTGCTGGAAAACAACGTTGAGTAGAAGAAGAAATCCTTTTAACAATGTCAAGGCCATCAGAACCCAACCATGGGAGTTTCAAATGAATAGAGCAACGTGACGGGCCAATAAATTTACTACAATTAAATAAAGCAACTTTACGTGCAATGGTGCCTTTTATAGTATTGATGGGATATCCATTTGCAAGAAAAATATTAGTAATTTCACCAAGTTCCGCATCGAGTCGTGTTGGTGAACAAATCATAAGTGCTCGATGAGTGAGAGTCCCAATAAGATTTTTTCTTGCTCTTGGGGCGAAGGAAAACCAATTCAGATAAAGGCCTGTAAATGTTGGTTTTCTATACACACAGGTTTCAAATGATGAACCAGATTTAGACGCTAAAACATCGAGGAATGGCAGGGAACAACCCTCCTCGACCTCCATAGTGAATTGCAACGATGGATGCAAGTCACAAAGAAGACGAAAAAACTGTTCAGCATCACTCCGTGAGGGAAAACAAGCCAAAGTGTCATCAACGTAACGTGTGTAGAAAACTGGATTGGTCACTTTAGAAAATAATTGGTTTTCCAAAAATCCAACGAAAATGTTGGCTAACGATGGACCAAGAGGCTGCCCATGGATATACCATCAATTCGCCGATACCTTATATTATTGAAACTAAAAGAAAAATAATTTAGTAGCAAGTTCCATCAGTTCAACAAAAATTCGTTCAGAAAACTGTGGAGAAGTTAAGGGGCCACGGTCAAGATAATCTGCACATATACCAATGGTTTCATCCAAAGGTACATTGGTAAACAGACTACTAATTTTAAAGGAAGCCAATAACTCGGTATCCTTTGAGAGAGATAAGTTGTGTATATAAGACACACATTGAAAGGAATCAGAGGTACAATAGTCCGAATAAAAAGTAAGTACGGGTTTAAGAATATCAACTAACCATTTACCAAATGCATGTTGTGCAGAACCCAACATTGATAGACTAGGTCGTAAAGGAACGTTTGGGTTTATGAACCTTGGGTAAGCCGTACATTCTAGGACTTTGAGAGCCGATAGGTCGTATTCTCTCATATATCTCTTTAGAAATAAACTTGCTTTTATAAAGTTGAAGAAGCCTTTTCTGGATTGTTATTTCCATACGAAAAGTGTCACCGTGGCTTAAACCACCCATCTTGAAAAATATATTTTTATCATCCAAAATGTGTAACATTTTGGAGATATAATCTAGTTGGTTCAGGATTACAACGCCTGAACCATTGTCTGGACGAGTGATATAAATATCAGAGTTCGACTTAAGAAATTTCGCAGTTTCAAAATGATTTTTCTGCCAAATACAATCGCTAGACTTTGTACGTATAGCAGAAAACCTCCGACCAAATTCACCCTACTGGATGTTAACGATAGGTAATTCATCAGTGGAAATAGATGAACGTCTTTTTAGTTGAGAATATAATAGTTCAATCTCACTAATTATGTTGATTTCATCAACGCGGAGAGGAGGAATGCAAAATTCTAAGCCGACAGACAAGACAATGTTTTCAGTATTGGATAGAGCATAAGACGAATATTTAAATATATGTTTATCCGAATATGCTCTATACCATACATATACCACGTGATATTCGATTACACAAGGTTTCGAGATCATCCGGGTATTTTGAGGCACAAGAATCAGCCATCGGTAATCACCTCGTAAGTACAAATAGTTGTTCTGACAATATATATGAAGTCTGTATTGTATGAAAAATAACTTGGGAATTGTGGGATAGCAATTCCCAAGTAATTTTTCACACAATACAACATTTCGCCTTTGACTTCATTGAGTTCATCGTTGTTTTTGCCTTTCAATCCGCTTAATTGAAGACATGAAGAATATTGTTTTCTCAATATGGCCAATTCTATTTGATCCCCCCTCCAAAGACAACTGACTTGGGCGGAATCGTCGTCGTTACATTTCTACACAGATTCTTCTGGATTTACCAATATGTTTGAACCCTACACTATTTGGATATTGTTATTGGTGACTTTCATGCCCGCTTTGAACTTTAAATAAAAAACAAACCCTTTTTCAAATTTAGAACTTTGACAGTCCTCAACTGTCAACTTATCAATCATTAATTTCCTTTGATGATAAAGTTTTAATCTTTGAAAGCCTTGTTTAAGGAATGAAAGATAAGAAAAATAAATAGTTTTTATGAACTAAACTGCTCTTTCTTCAGAACAACTAAAAATAGTGATGTGATTCACTTTGCAGATCTAATTATGTTTATTTAACTTATCATATTTCTGCTCTATCCAGTATATTGAGCTTTCCTCACATCACAATAGGTCCAATTATATAAAAGTTTACTTTTTAGTTATACATTTTCATATACATATGTATACATACATACGTATCTATCTATCTATCTATCTATCTATCTATCTATATATATATATATATATATATATATATATAGAGAGAGAGAGAGATAGAGAGAGAGAGAGAGAGAGAGAGAGATAGAAGAAAAAAGAGTGATAAAAATGCGACGATTGTTCAAATTTATTTCAAATTTCAATTGTTCAATGCAAGGTGTATTCAGTAATAAACTAGTGTTTATTATTCTTTCCTTAAGCCAAGGGTTTTCAAAGATCGAGATCTTATCATCAGAGGAGAAATACAGATAGATAAGTTGGCATTCGAAAAAAACAAAGTTCAAATATTTGAAAAATATGAAAATTATTTTTTTTTAAATATATATATATATATATATATGTGTGTGTGTATATAGGTCCCTCCCCAACCCGAATATAATTTTAGTCGCCAGACTGTAAATGCTATCTTCCAAATGGCAGGGGCAGGGTGAACACTGGTGATTATTTACACGACCTGATTTCTTGAGAGACATTGAATAAACTCTCCTGCGCCTACGTTTACAATTTCTATTTATATATATATATAGCAACCTCTTCCCTCTCTGTTATACATGATGTAATTCCCGCCCCCCACATAATTATATATTAAATATGCTTAAATTTTCCCCCTTTCTTTAAATATGTATAAAATAGGTTGTCACTCCCTCTCTCTTTTATTATATCTGAATTGTCGACTGTGAATTCCCTTTTTTTTCAGTTTCGAATATATAATCATCTTAATTGGGTGCTTGACAATACCACAAGGTTTAAATAAATTATTGCATCGATGCTTATGTAATTTCGTGTTACTACATTTTATTATATATATATATATATATATATATATATATATATATATATATATATATATATATATATATATATATATATGAGTAACGTGATCTGTTTCTTTGCTTACTAGTTGTTATGAGAGGAGTTATTTGGTCGACACGACAGAAGGAAGTTTACGGGGAAGAGAACTTCACTGCTCCCCCAGATTGTCCTCATTTTCCAAGCTCGTCTGAAAATGCGTATCAAGCTGGAGAAGGTGAAACTTCCTCCGGCAAATTTCAACGAATGAAAGTTGCGCGTTTGTGTCGAGTGAATGGAGCTAATCTTGAGTGGTACTTGGACGGGCCTTAGACGAAATATTGGGTAGTCGAACCGAACACTGACCCTTTTATATGACCCAGTTAAGCAAGATTAGGTTATGTTTTCTTTCCTTCCCCTATTTTTAACTTAGCTAGATATATGTAATTTGTCATAGGCCCCTTTTTATTTTTCGTCCTCTCTCACCCCCGGTTTTTTCCGAACTTTTATTTTATGATTCCCATTCCTGACCCCAATTAGGTGACTGATTTCTTCTCTTGTCAGAGATGCAGTTCTGCTTTCGTAATTTCGAAAGAGGTGTTTGAATAAAGCTTTTCATGACCCGCATCGCCTTTTTTCGACTGGTAAAACTACTTATCGGCCACATTCTTTAGTGTGAGGTTCTTATACTAACACTTAATTTTATTTATGTTGTCATTGTATGTATATTTCATTTAATTGTATATAAGATTTGTATTCCTCAACTTCCCATTTTATGTATATATTATCATTTACTCCATGATTTACCATCATAGAGTAAATTTCTTGTGGTGATTGTGACTAGTTAAGTTAATAATGTTAGTTAGGTCAACATTTTCCCAATCCCCTTTTTGGCCTCGTGCCACATTTTGTATTTTTACAAATAAATATTAACCCTGTTCCTGAAGACAACTGCGAAAGTCGAAAGCGCTCGACAAAATGGCCGAATTGAGAACTATCGGGGAAGTACCTCACGAAGATGATATATAAACGCGAAAGTTCCGTGACGTTCAACAACGGTTGCTTATATATATATATATATATATATATATATATATATATATATATATATATATATATATATATATATATATATATATATTACTTGAAGAACAAGATGGTGTCCGCCTTAATGCGGATTAAAGTCATCAAATAATAGTACATCTTCCGTCTAGAATTCTGATTGAGTTTCTCATAAAATTACATTACATGGTTTGATGATAGAACAAGTCTATTATTACCGGCTTACACTTAAGAGGGTTTAAGATTTAATTAACATCCAGGCATGCTTGAGTTGATGGTGTCTAATTTATTAAAAAACTGTGTTATGCGGCTACGGTAGTCAAATGACATCCTGTTGCTGCAATCAGTCATCCATGCTAGTCCCAGGCCATGTGGCCTTGTCATGCGCAAGTTGTAGTAGGCAATGAAGTTGTTTCGCTGTACGTAGTGGTCTTAGTCCCGCCTGCTTGAGGTCAGCACGTAGTGTGCCCAGCAGATTTGTGCAGTGCCGTCCTATTCGCCGTTGGTAGACTCGCGAGCCAGTAACGGAAGAATCTAGTGTCTCTGTGCGGCAGTGTCCGGGCCCATTTGTAGGACATGGCCTAACATAGACCATCTTTGTTCAGCGACCTTTGTGGAAAGGGGTTTTTCGTTGCACAGCTCGTATAGTGCCTTTTTGCTGATAAGATTTTTCGGCCAGCAGTGCCCTGTTGTGGAACGGAGGTGTCTGCGGTGGAACGCACACAGCTTGTCAAGCATGGTATTTGGTATCGCCCAGCTGTTGCTATTGTAGGCATGATAGGCACGCAGTACGGTTTATAGAGACAAAGTCTTGTCTTCAACGGGATCTTGGTTCGCCGGCTCCAGAGTTTATGCCGCGGGGGGGTTGCCTTATGGTGTCTATTTAATATTTATCAAATATAATACAAATCAGAGACATTTAACATTGTAAAAAAAGGTTGTGGTAGTACTATTTCTCGTACATCTTTTTAAATACTCACAAGAAACTAAACTTCATGTAATATATATAAACTTACGTCCAATACGAATTGTGTGTACATTGTAACACATTCGTGCCATCTAAATGTTAACCAAGGGGTTATACTACTGTTTTTTTTTCAGTTTTGCATTATATTATAGTTTTCTAAATATTGCATGGAGTGATTTCTGATAATTTGTTTATTTTATTAGGAGTTTATAATTTACATACACATCAACAAACATAAACACATCCCCCGCTTTATAGAGATATGGTCATAAGCATATATATATATATATATATATATATATATATATATATATATATATATATATATATATATATATATATATAAGTACATGTCTACACACACACATATATAGTAATAACAATAATAGCTATATTAATAATAATGATCACAATGGTAACCACAATACTCATAACAATAGTTATAATGATAATAAAAATAAAAATAAATAATGATAACAATAATACAAATAGGTGTAGTCATAGTAATAATAATGGTAATAATAATAATGATAATAATAAAAATAATAAGAATATAAAAAATGGCAATACCACTAATAGTAATACCACCATTGCTACTAACATTAATAACAATACTAGTAAAAGCTATGGTAATAGTAATAGTATTTACAATAGTAATAAAAGTGGTGATATTGTCATTGTTACTGCTACAAACAATAATAATTATGATAATGGTAGTAAAAAGAACAGTAATAATAATAATAATAATAATAATAATAATAATAATAATAATAATAATAATAATAATAATAATAATAATCGCGATAATAGTGCCCAAATGGCAAATAATAATATTTAAAAATAATTATAATGATAATGATAATCAATAATAATCTATAATAGTAAGCAATGGTTGGATAAAAATAATCAGGAAATATTAGAGGATAAAGAAAAATGAAAAGGATGGCAATTAATATGAATTATAGTAGTTGTAAATATGATAATACGAATAGACTATTTGATAATATGATCTAAGGTTAAGATCAGAATCTAACTCTGCCTGATGAGATATCAGTTTATAATAACTGTTGATTGATAACATCGGCATGCCAGTGTAGCAGATTTTGTACATATCTGTGTAAATAAACATAATCATATAAAAGCTCTATTTGATATTGAGCACTTTTTATAAACCCGGTTTAAATTCTTTAGATTACTACCCTGTGGATGTTTTACCTTGATTATATATATATATATGTATATATTTATATATATATATATATATATATATATATATATATATATATATATATATATATACATATACATATATATATATATATATATATATATATATATATATATATATATATATATATATATATATATATGTGTGTGTGTGTGTGTGAAAAAAGACAAACGAAAAACAGGTTAAAATGCAAGAGGAAAACTAAAACAAGAGGTTTGACCGGTTTCGTTCGTATTAACGAACGTCGTTAGAAAAATATTTGGAAACAATTTTATTTTTAAGGAACACAAATGGAAAAAGGAATAGATGAA
This sequence comes from Sepiola atlantica, assembly GCA_963556195.1. NCBI lineage: Eukaryota > Metazoa > Mollusca > Cephalopoda > Sepiida > Sepiolidae > Sepiola > Sepiola atlantica. The sequence goes on from OY744523.1 coordinate 47,122,765, forward strand.
TCGATTGGTCGAAACTAATCATTTCGTTCTCCCATGTGTGTGCCTTCAAAATAAAATTGTTTCCAAATCTGAACTTTTTCTGAAGACGTTTGTTAATACGAATGAAACCGGTCAAATCTCGTGTTTTTGTTTTTCTCGTGCAATTTAACCTGTGTTCTTTGTTTGTCTTTTTTTCACAAATTTTTTCTACCACGGCATTTCACTTACATGACTTATCGTGCACCTTACCCTATATATATATATATATATATATATATATATATATATATATATATATATATATATATATATATATATACATACATATATATATATATATATATATATATATATATATATATATATATATATATATATACATAAATGGTTGATACAACGGCGTGGTCTCCATAATTACTGGAAGATATTCTTGCGTCGAATCGGTTGCATTTAGTTCATATTTTATTAGTTAATAGGTATAACGTACACATTGTTTAGATATATGCGTTTCAATAAGACAATGCAATTTAGTATGTACTTATGACTTTTATAAAACACGTATATGATGCCGCATACTTTGCCTGTAGTATTATAATTACAAAATAAATAACCAGTCCAAATATGCTAGGCCGAAACGCCCGGGTCAAGTTGCCCTTGGTCAAAGCCGTTGCTGTCTTTCTGCTTCTAAATGCCACTATAATATCGATCCGCTATCTTTATAGCACTATTAAAATACGAGTAGTTACAACCTAATGATGAGGAAACACATTTATTTCGTGGGCAAATAGTATCTAAGTATGCGTACGAGAGTATTATTATAAGCCACTTACTTGAGAACAACTGTCTAATTTACTATATACCCATAACACGTGTTTATGTAATTCTCGTGATTATACAGTCAATTGCATGTCCGTGAAAATGTTTTAAACATGATTTGTGTACCGTATTTCTGACATATTTAAATTAATCATTACTATGACTAGCAAATATATACTCCTCGTGTCGCATATTTCTGCTAGTTTTTTGTTATTTAATTGATCTATATAATGGGTTTGTCTTGTTTTAACAAAATAAAACATCATCCCATCCTTTATTTTAATAGATGAAAAACGGATTAGTAAAAGCATAGCTTTTAAACAAAGTGTACACTTTACGTCGTAAAATGTGAACCAACACATCCTGGAAAATATTTTAAATACATCTGGAAATCTGAAATAAAACAATCATGAGTGTAAATTTGCGAATATTAATTTATTAGAAGCTTTAAAAATAAGGATGTACATTTGAAAGACGCGTGATGTTTGGGGAAGTTTAGTAATGGGTATATATAGGAGCTGATTAGTAGATATTAAAAGAGAGCTATCAACACTAATAATATAGTTTAGTACCATTACTAGAAGTAAAAATATAATATTGTGCTTCGGACTGACATACATATACCAAACCTCTATTAGTAATAGAAGTAGAATAGTATAATTAGGAATAGTAATGATATATTTTAGCTTCAGCCAGGCATATCTCAAATATATATGAGTTATACATGTGTATTCTCAGTGCGTTAGTCATTTAATAAATAACGCCGCGACGAATGTAATCTGATAAATCGAGTTCACACCTGATCAGATGAATTGTAATTATTTACGCACTAATTATAATGTTTAATATATGTACCCACAAGAGATATAGAAAGTCAGAATTTGATATATTAAAATGTTTACGATGGATTACGTTGTTGCGCAATTAAGATACATCATGGATGGGTGATATGCTTAGACAAAAAACCTTCTCTATTTTCTTTACATTCTATCAAAGTATTTATTCCTACATAATTCCATGAACCTATTTAGTAACTTTAAGCGAGGGCATAGTTTAAAACAAGGTGTAGAAAATAGGCCTCCGTATAATGGGGCAAGCGGGATTTGAAAAAAAGCTGTAGCAATCAGATTAGAATTATGTCTCGTAACTGCCCGATGACAGAACACAGTTAGTGTAGTATCAGAACAGATAGTACGCTTCTCACTTTCTGTGAAGTTTAGATGGTAAATTTATAGAAGTGCACCTTTCGTATTTCGACCCCTAAAAAAAAAGTTTCTACTTTTTTGGGCGGATATTTGTTGAGGCTGTTTACATGTAACTTGCCCCAAAAAGTAGAAACTTTTTTTTTTGTTTAGGGGTCGAAATACGAGAGGTGAGATTCGGTGGCCAAGAAATGGGTGACCACTTTACGTATAACTTATATAGGAAAGTGACCCCCCTCCTAAAATCTAAATTAATAAAAAAATTTCATAATTTTTTTTCATAGCGGATATTTGTTGAGGCTGTTTATATGTAATTTTCCCAAAAAAGTAGACACTTTTTTTTTTAGGGGTCGAAATACGAAAGGTGCACTTCTATAAATTTACCGTTTAGATTTTCTATTTTATTCACAATGGTATATATTAGATTGTTTTCAATATATACTACTCTATTTTTACGAATTTACTTGATTTACGTACATATTTTTGTTTGATATGAATTAATGTATTGATCTTCTAAAAACTTGTTTTAAACATTTCTTTCGTTTGTAATATATTTAAATATGTGTAAATAATACAATAATCTTTTACGTGTATTATATTCTTGATGTGCTTACACAAAATATGGCGAACACGGATGGTCAGATCCCGCCTGGTATCGTTTTAATTGTGATAAGTGTAAAGCGTCGGATACTAACAAAGGTTTAATATGACCACACGAGGAATTGGAAAGATAGAACACTTTGGTTGGTCTATTCTCAGTGTATCTGACTTAAAGTGAGTGAAATCTCAATATGTGTTGAGTGTACACATAGGATTTGACAGGTGACGATCACTTTCGATCAGAAATAATTTTAAAAAATTTTTGATGGCGTCACAGTTCACCTGATTCCCACTTTTGTAACACACTGTTCTTTTTCGTTAACTCGCTTTGTTGCGGCTGAAGTTTTCACCAGAGCATACAATCAGCGTATATATTCGCTTAGATAACGAGCATTTAATGAACACACTGTAAGATGACAAGTATAACACACTTGATAAAATACGCACATTTTAATATACAATAATTTTGTGTCTGGATTTTTTAAATGAGAATTACTAATTGGCATGATTAGGACTAGACTACTGTTTGCATCTTCAGTGTTATTCTCAAAACCTTTTGGTCGTTGTAACCTACCCCCTTCTTCATCTGTATATTTTTAAACTGGGGAATATTTTTCTCGATACAACAATGTTATATTAAGAAAGCATAAATCATATTTCATCATGATCGTAGGACATTGGTCAGGATTGAATCTGTTCATTCCGTATATCTAAATAGAGATTCATTTCCAAACATGATATAGTGTGCCAATATTTTATTTTTATTTCGTTCCTTTTATGTTAGCGAACTACTAAAATATATATACATTTTCCTTTCGAGCAAGCTGAATTGTAATAATAGTGCCTTGCAGAAAAGTTTTTCTGCGATGCCATTCATGTAAGGTCTATCGAATGTTGCATTTCAACAGTAAATAGCAGAATGTTTCTTAACCAGCTACAGATGACACAAATCCGAAATGATATATAATTGAATTATAGGTTGCGTTTGTTTCTTTTGTTAGAGAATATTATTAGTTTTGTTTGCAAGGAACATGCTCTATTTCGTTTGACAATTGGGTTAGGCCATTCATTTAACTTTGTGTATTTAAACAGTATAACCGTTACAATAATGTAACTACAGTGTTGGATATATAGTTCCAATTCTCATACACACATTCATAATAAATAAGTGGATGATATTTTAGTAATAGCTATACTAACTCTGCGTTTCCTATGTTGAAATATATGCGGGTAAAAAAACAAGTAAAAATAAAGCTATATTTACAATTGTAGCATTGATATAAAAGTTTTTAAAAAAACATTTGGAATATGAGTTCACCTAATAACAACAACATTTAGTGAGGTGGTGTTTTCTTTAAAATACAACTTATTGGCGCCGCGTTTTAGTACAGTGTTTAATAGTTTTACCGAATCTGAACGAATTCGGTAAGTTAATGATATTATACTTACGAAATACCAATCAAATACCTATTCAATTTTAAACATCTTTTTTTGGAAATGCATATCGATTGTTTTTTTAACGTAATAATATATTTCAATTATTTTACAAACATAACAGATAATTACAATTAGTGAACAGCAATACCATCGAATAAAATTACAAATGGTATCTGTATATTTCTTTAGAATGTGACGCTTATTGAAACGAATATTCTGTTACCGTATCGATTCTATAAAGAAAGAGAACACTGAATTTTGTAAATGTATAGAAAGTGTTTTTCTGCAGCGTAAAACTAGAAAAAAATAATTCGTACACCCGCTCACTACATTACCACTTCATTGCAAGTATTATTCGTGTTTCTTTTATTCGTTTATAAAATGTAAAATCGTGAAACTTGATATTTGCTGTGTATCCTAAGTTGCTATATATGTAGAATAGATGATATTATTTCAAACCCTTACATGTATCTTTTGCGTCTTGATACACAACGAGCACCAGGTGTAAAAGTGACTGCGTTCGAATCTATAGTATAAGAATGGTCCTCTAATCTCCGACGATAATTTGCGCGAATCCGCATTGCTAATGACCAATGGGAAGGATACGTGGTAAATGCCGAAATTAGAAACGGGCGAAGGTGTGATTTCCGGATTTATGTTTATTTTGATTATTGGAAATATCAAAACTTGAGAAACTGGTTCAATATACTATTTAATACGAGGCGGATAGTAGAATATATATCGAATTCATATTTTTTCTAAGGCTATTAGTGGGAATTACAAATTAGCATGGCCAATTGTCTAACATGCTATGCTGAGTGCACAGCTAAAGTTATAAAGAAAATACAAACATGTTATTCAACGGCTAATTCATCAGATAAACAATTAGATGGTTCCCTTGGTATAGAGTTTTGTTTCAATTAGATCATTTAGAAAAAACACAACTAATATGGAATACATTAAATGATGTGCTTATTTACGAATATTGCGTTGAAACTTAAAAATAACTAACACATATTTAACTAATCAACAGTCACAATTTATTCGTTCTAAAATCAATATTTCTAGAAACGTGTTTAGTTATTTTATATTGTGTAACACTTTTATCGTGTATCTTTTTTACGTTAACCAAAATGACCAACACACATGGATCTATGATTTCCAATTCAGCGTCGATTTTCCTTCAACGAATCACAATACGACACAATATGTCCTAATTGAATCCGCCTTCTTTTTGTCGACTGCGTTAAGACGGTCGTTTTATATTCATTGTTAGGAAGATTGGACAAGTTTGTTATAGCAACAATTTTGTTGAACAATTCCTGTTACGAATACGCAATATTATATTTCCAGCATACACGTTGTTTATTTGGAAATGTCTATAGCGACATCACTAAAAGCACGTTTATGTTCAGCGTTCTTCTCTTCTCAAAATAACCTTATGTTAACTTAACCATATTCTCATGGTTGCTACACCGTATATGTAAATCCTTCTTGATTACTTTGTAGTATGTTCGCTTATATATCACCAGTAATCGATATCATAATATAGTTAAATAATTCCATTTACTCAGGAAATATATATATATATATATATATAAGATGTGTATATAATAATATTGTATATATATATATTGTCTTTACTGCCTAATTTTTGGGCATATATACATCTGTTAAATACACCCCACTCAAACACAGACACCCGCACACACACATAGGTATAATATATATATATATATATATATATATATTTATATATATATATATATATATATATATATATATATATATGTATATATATATATATAAGTATACATTTTTATTTATACAAACATTATGTGTGCATAAATAAAAAATATATACTTATAAACAGCTCTACTTGTTATTGAGCACTTTTTATAAACACTTGAGTTTTAACGGATTTTCATCTACAGAAACTAATACAATACATATACAATACTATATATATATATATATATATATATATATATATATATATATATATATATATTAGTATTTCATGTATTCAGATACAATTTTATGAGAAGACATAATTTTTTATGTATCAATTTTCAGTATTTACTTACCAACTGCTCTATACGTAAGTAAAGCTAGGTAGTAAGCTATGAACATATATTTATGCCAATTATGCTACATAGAGGCCTCCGCGTGTTATCCCCGGTACGGAATCTTCAGGCTAAAATGCCGGAAGATTGCTCCTGGGGATGAAACGCGGGAGCCTCTGTGTAGCTTAATTGTCATAAATATATGTTCATAGCTCACTATATATATATATATATATATATATATATATATATATTATATATATATATATATGAGATATGCATACGATATAAATATATACATATACATATATATACATAAGATATGTATACGATATAAATATATATATATATATATATATATATATATATACATATATATATATATATGTGTGTGTATATCTTATAACTACGTAGAATACATAATTTATGACATAATTAATATGTTGTACTCATTTCTGAAACATATAACATCAAGTTATTTACACTGCATGGTGCAATTGGCATTTAAATTTTAAGCTGAAAATAGTGTATCAATCAAAAAAATATCCCCTATCCCCTATTTCACCCTTTCGAGTACTTCTGTTATACTCTTACTCACTCCCCGCCTATTTTCAAGTTATCTTCATTTCTTCAAATCTTTTTCCAAAACTATGATCCCACCTACATACCAAACACACAGTTCCTCCTATCCTCTTCTTTCCCCAGCCCCTAACAATCCATGCCACACCTCATCACGACAAACACTTCAGCTTATCTTTCCTCTCTCCCGTCCTAAGCCAAATTCACTAACACTCTCACCCCTACCATTTTTCACTGCTGTCTTAATGTATCTACTGAAAGCTTTCCATATTAATTTCACTCTTTGCATTTGATACCTGTGAATGATTCGACGAGGAATCGTAAACGTTCGTGAAACCTGTCAAAGCTATGGAACATTTATCATTATTTTTTGTTATTTTAATAAAAAAAAGACATTCAGGAAATGTTTTTAAATAAAAAGAGTATCATTAAAACACACGAATTATGACGAGAGAGAAAGATAGAGAGAGATAGGTTAAGCATTGTAGATAGCAGTATTAACACAGTGGTCGTCGCAGTTCTAATGCACGTTCCGTTAGCAGTCACACCCTCTTGGCGGCGGGTGTCTATAATAGGTTTTATTTCTTGTTATTTATCAGGTTGTGTATAGCGGCCCTGTGGGCTACAGTGTCGGAATTATAGTTAAACGCATGAATACGGCAGTTGCCTGTAATGAGTTAAGGTAAACACAAATATTTATAATTATATATATATATATATATATATATATATATATAGAATTATAAAAAGAAAAAACTATACACACATTAAGGTTGTACACAGTATAACTTATTTCGACCCCTTAATTAGGTCTCCTCAGATGTATAAACAACCACGTCAAAAAACGACGTGGTTGTTTATACATCTGAGGAGACCTAATTAAGGGGTCGAAATAAGTTATACTGTGTACAACCTTAATGTGTGTATAGTTTGTTTTTTTTATAATTCTGTTTTGCTCTGTTTAAATTACATTGAGCTCTGTTATTCAGATTCTCAACACAAAATTGAAATCTACACACTATATATATATATATATATATATATATATATATATATATATAGAGAGAGAGAGAGAGAGAGAGAGAGAGAGGGAGAGAGAGAGAGAGAAAGAAATAGAGAGAGAGGGATAGAGAAACAGAGAAAAAGAAAGAGAGAGAGAGAGATTTATCAGATAAATATGCCGGCTAAAAACGACAAATGCAAAAAAATGTATTAAATTTAAATATATATATATATACATATATATATATATATATATATATATATTTAAATAAAATACTTATTTTTTGTATTTGTTGTTGTTAGCCGGCATATTGATCTGATAATATATATTTACATGTAATACTTATTTTTTTTGCATTTGTTGTTGTTATCCGGCATGTTGATCTAATAATTTTCGCGCATACACGTATCCTGAAAGAAGAACATTGACACTTAACTGGTAAATCAATCTTGCAACCTATGAGAGGAATTTAATATAACGCAATGGTATATGTTCCCAATGTTATTTAATTCACAAGTATATATTTTAAATAAACAAACCTTAATACAACAAATAATACCACTATACCTACAAATACGAAGTATATTTATGGCCGGGTGTTTTAATTATATATCGGATTAGACATGTCTCTAAGGAAAACTCATAAATTCCGTAAAGCTATGTCTCAATGACAATAAGCGAAAAAAGATTATGATGCCTATATTTTGTAACATATTTTCAAACTGTAGTATGCGCAACACCTAACAGCAGAAAACACATGCTGCAATACAGACACAATATATAACACAATCATATAAATATATATATATATATATATATATATATATATATATATATATGTATATGTGTGTGTGTATATATATACTTATAGATTCAAACAAGTACTATATATATATATGTGTATATATACAAATATATATATATACATATATATATATATATATGTGTGTATATATATATATATATATATATATATATATATATATATATATATATATATATATATATTGATATGTATACAAAGTAAAACCATGAATACAATATTCCAACATAAGGTGAAATCCAAAAATTACACCAATATTATTTGACAACAGAACACACAAAATAGAAACGGAACACACATATTAACATACTTACACTTGTGTCTTATTTCTTAAAATATATATCATCACGAGGATGTGTTAAAATAACCAGAGAAAAGTTGATGAATTCATAACAACTGGTTTCGGTTCTGCTTTTTTTGATTTTATATATATATATATATATATATATATATATATATATATATATATATATGTCCTGGGGTTTCAAATCACGCGACTGGTAGGGATTAGTTATATATCTACGCTGATGGGTCCAGATTAAAAAGGACGGAACGTATACATACATAGTTAATAGACAACTCAAATATTTATAATATATATATGAAACATCGTTATCTGTATGTATAAATAAGTAATATTTACTTTAAAATGTATAATTATACTCCCCTTTACAAGAATCGGGGCACTCTGACGGAATTTATAAACGAGCAGTAATACTATGGCTTAAAAACAAAATTCCGACCCCATTTGTTGTTGATGAAGAATCATTTTCAACTGCTCACTATAAGCGCTCGCTGATTTGGAGTGTATATATTTGAATCCCTCCTAATTGTCATGTGAATTCTCGCCGGTCCTGTGGAACGACACCCGACTGAAAATTAGTGGCGATTTTGTAAATTCGGGGGCAAGCCCCCCGACCGCCATGGATTAACATCCCTACACTGAAGATTGCGTAAGCCTGAAACGTCGATGTATGTAGGTATAACTAATTAATATGTACTTGAATATATATATATATATATATATATATACATATATATGAATAGATAGAAGGATAAAATAATCCGACAGTATGAATTGTATATGGAATAAGCGGAAGACCTAAAAAGCTCAACGTTTCGCCCAAATGTTATATGGGTTTTGTCAAGATCGAACGAAAAACATGCGAAAAATGACAAAAGACGAGAAAGTCAATAAAGTATGAGAAATATATATATATGGTTGTAGGGTTCATGTAGAGAGGGAAGATATGTAAATATGTATAGACTAAAAGCTAAATACATAGAAAGGGTCCAAAGGAAGACTAATTCAAAACACAGGGAATAAACCGGTGTCTAGATATATCTTGTTATCATGAATAATTGCTTTTGATAGGTTAGGGGAGATGAAGTAGAAGCCCATTCTCTGTTTAATTTTGTTTGTGGAAAGGGCTATGAGTGCAGATTCGATTAGTCGACGTGTTAATTTATTATGTATCATCTTGATTAAAGTAGATTTATCAAAGTCAAAACAATGCCCACACCCCATAGTGTGAGCATATAAGGTGTTAAGCATGTTGTTGATTTTAATCGCTATGTTATGCTCATAAATCCGCTTGTCCAGACTTCGCTGCGTCTCACCTATGTAGATCTTATTACAATCTAGACAAGGGATGGAGTATATGTTTTTTTTCGGGGGAGGGGGAGGGCGAAATATTTTTTTCGAGGGGCCGAAATTTTGAAATATTTTTATTTAACTAAAAATATTTATTTGTGTTGGGAAGGGTAAAAACAAGAATTAGGTGGGGGGTAAAACAAATGTTTGGTCCGAAAAAAAGCAATGTTTCACCATCCAAGAAATATGACTGGGGCGCCATCGGTTTACGGGTGAGCGTTTATTTCTGACGCACAGCCTAGCAAAAATAGGCGCCCGTAGGCAGGCTAGTACATATAATTATCTAAAATCCATATTCTATTTTTCTGCGTACTTCTGTTAGAGCTACTTCGATTATGCTAAGTAGTACAGTTAGTACATGAATCTAATTGTTAGACCTTGGCATGGGGTTTTACTCTTGGGGGGACTGTAATCATTGTTTAGAAGACAGGTCACTCCACAACCGCCCAGTCACGGCAGATTTAGCATCCCACGATATGTTTGTAGACTTTCCTACATGGGGTGTCTCAACGTGGAAATACATATCATTAACACATCTTTCTTGGTATCTGTTCAGACTTGAGACACAATGGATAGCCCTTGTAGAGGTGTCTGCGCGTGTAATTGTGAAATTATGGTTGCACAACTTTCACTTACCTTGAGTCAGCACTGCTTGAATTCAGTGGCAAGTAGAAGTACCAGACGACTAGAAACAATGTCTGGATTAGCGGACAGCACTTACAAAACCTGGTATTCCTAAATGGTCACTCTTTTACTACTGATCAGCGGTAAAGTCGCTATATATATATATATATATATATATATATATATATATATATATATATATATATACACTGAAAATGCACCTGTCTTACGACAATAAAAACTAATCTTTCTGACCAATACTTTTTACACCAAGTTCATGTACACTGCCTTACAAATACAAAACTCAAGATATAATGATAAACTTTATGTCAAAATTTATGTTTCATTGTTATATAATTATTATAGCCAACATTTAAGGTTAATATGGCACTGCACTGTGTTTTTCGGGCAAATATATGCTGATATTGCATCGCCAAGCTTACTCGGCATGCGCTTATGTTGTCTTAGTAAGATATTAAATGCATACTAAATATTAAGTGATAATGGTTACTGAAGGTGAGCCGTTTTCACTTAAAACTGAAGTAGTTGGTTGCAGGTAGGATTAAATTTATTTTATGAACAAATCATCAAAGTTCTTTATGTAAGGACCCCGATTTGATCGAGTAACAACGCATCTAGGATTACACGACATAATCCTACATGAGTTCTAGAAAAAACGGTCAACAGGAATTGAACAGGTACACTTTCTCGTTCTTTCTATTCACATATTTGAAAAGCGGCAAGCAGAATGGCATCTCTTCTGACACGTAGCTATTAAAGAAGGATTATTATTGTTCAGCAAAGAAATAAATTGAACAGCCGCTTCTTCACATCCAATACTAAAAAGAATTCCATCGCCATGACGAAACAAACGTCCACACGGTAAAAATGATTTGCATACTGGAAACCATACATCTTTAGTCAGGAGCCGGAACTAATATTCTCCTCATGTTATTCCCGTCGATCTTCGGATATCAAAATGGAAAGAGCTGAAAATTACCACAACATGGATCGCCAGTACTTAATTGAATATGTTCTATAACACACTGGCTATACTATTTACCTCAAAGGAATACGTAATAGTATCTCCACCGGTAGGAAATTAACGGACACAATTATAACAAGTGAAAGAATCACGGATACACTATAAATAATATGATTGATGCACTGGCTGATATAAGGTTACCAACTATTTTTCAACCCGAACTTATCCATGAATAAAATAATGATCCGAAGAGAATAACACATTTATTTCGGTGTCGGGAATCTATATGTAATAGAAATGGTGGAACAAATTGATTCTAATCATTTTGCTGATATACGCGATTTCTTTTCTCTAACCGAATTAAAGAAACTCTTCGGAAATCTTCGGGTAACATGTTATTGGAACACTATAATTGCTCCCGTTAACAGGAAAGCCTAACACGTTCTATAACAATGCCATCCCACGTGCATGCAGTATCGTTAAGTTTACTTATAACTCACTCTATTCGTGCCTCGGGGTAATATAAGAGTCTACACAGCTCAGCTGAGAATATTCCTTTCTCAGAAAATATTATTTCACTCACTAGAAAAATAACGATTATTTCAATGGAAGTCAAATAGTGGCGGGAAACTGTTTACTATATATGTGTAAGTAATAGTCACTTTAAAGTGACAATAGATAATATATTTTTACTTTCTTTTTTTTTTAAAGACATGAGGTCGATTAATCTTGTGCTTCAGATGGTAACGAGTCACGTTGTGTAATAATGTCCAAGTGGTGTGTGCTCTAGTCCCACGTTATAAGTATTAGTAAAGAGTTCTACTGTATAGAATGTATTTACATTTTGCAAAACTGTTTTAAACGAGTAAAATGCAGAGGCTTCCCTTTGATAATCCTGATGAAGATTTCTCCGCGAATCGAACATTATAATGAAATTAAATCATACGTTTATTTAAAAAGAGCCTCTGCATTTTACTGGTAAAAAGTCCCCCGTTTCAATTACAAAATGTATATACATTCTATACAGTGAAACTCTTTACTAATACATATAACGTGGGAGTAGAGCACACACCACTTAAACATTATTACACAACGTGATTCGTGACCATCTGACTCACAAGATCAATCGACACCATGTCGTTTAAAAAAAGAAAGAACAATTAAATATTATCTATTATCTTGATGAGGATTCCTGTGTGAATCGAAAATTTAAATTTAAATAATAATATGTTTATTTTAAAAAAGGCCTCTGCATTTTACTTATTAAAAAACACCGTTTCAATTACAACATTTAGATGCATTCTATACAGTGGAACGTTTTACTGCGACCAAAGCACACACCAGTTGTAGACATTATTACACACCGAGCTTCGTTAACATATGAAACACAAAATATCACGACACTACGCCGTTTAAAAAAGGAAGACAAACAAATGTTAATACATGTGTGTTTACTAGTATATATGCACTGTTACGAGAAACTACGATATATAACAACTAAATAAATACGGATACAATAAATTAACCGAACATGACACCAATTTGTATCAACGTATCAATCAAAAAACATTCTCCAAATTGTAATGTGTTTAATATTTAAAAGCTATATTGCTAGAACCTCTCATTCGATTATTTAAATATTGTAGATTTTCATTGAAGTATATCAATATGCATTACACATTAATTAAGCCGAATTCTCTTGATTAAAAAATATTTTAATACTTGTGTTGCTTAACCTTTTAATTTTACTGAATTGTAATCATAATTGTAACAACGCTTCTAGGCATGAGTTTATTAGTATTCCATGCTTATGTAAATGTTGTGAGAAGAAATCAAATTGGTGCAACTCTGTCATGTTCAGTGAATTAATGTTACCCGTATTTATTTAGCTATTTATATATCGTGGCCTTTCGTAATAGTGAATTCCAAAGTTTTAAAGAACTTCTACTCTATGGTTACAGGTGTCATTTGCCGTAGTGTAAACATGAGAACAAAGAGACTGACCATATTTTGAATTAGTTTCAAAAGTTACCCGATGGCAGATACACCGCACATAGCTTCTTCTCTTTCAAACTCAATTTCTTTGTCGAAAGCGAAATAATATGCCTCTTTGTAGCCTTTAAAATAATTACAGAACAAGCAACTCTAGGCGGTGATAGTATTTTAATTGCATTGACAATATGCAGAATCGAAAACAAAGTAACTATTGAGCATTTCGGTAGAATAATACTTGACTGGACTTACAATATATGCCACATTAAAAGAGGACTTTTGACAGTTGAACTCTCTCAAAAGTTCGCATTGATCCCAACAATAAAAAATGCCTGGAGATTTTTGTGTACTATAAAATAAGGAATGTCGAGTTCAAATCAACTCCGATCATATGTAGTAGATTATTAACAAATTAGGAATGTATAAATAAGTAATAACCCAATTATTTTGGTGTACAACCATGTGGGTGGTAAATTATTGATATAAAATTGTATTTGAAATTTCACACTGTGTTATTAATACAATTGTATGTAGATCAGCAATATATATTTAACGATTGATACACTTGAAAGATTGCCAATAAGTTTTCCCCAAAAACAGTAAATTTAAACGGGCATAATAAACTTCTTCTTAATATTACGTGTAGGTTAGGTATAAAGAATGAACACGTATGCATTTACGATACCCCCACATGTTTTTTTTATAATATTAGTGCAACTAGGGTCGCCAAGAAGATTATTAGGATTAATGTAATGAACAGTTTATGTCAACTCTGAATAATAATCAGGAATAATCGCATTAAAGTATAATGCATTTTACTACTATTAACTGTGGGGTTTCTGCGCATCTGCCGCCTTCGACAACGCCGAAACAGGGATCTTGTGAATCCATTTGAGCCTGAGAAGTAGCACAACTGACAGAGTACTTTCCGTTAAGCTGATGCATTTATTTCTTCTGCTTTTTCTTTTGGAACTTTGGCATAAGGTATGGGATAAATGCCTGCGATCGTGCGATCTATTGCTGAAAATTTCCCTCTCGACCATTAAATTCTGTCTGTGTGATAGATTCATGAAAGTAGCCGTTGATGAGCCTCAGTACGTTCATTTTAAAAACACTGGTTTGCCTGAAGAATCAAATTTAGGCTAAAGCCTCTTCCTGATCTGAATCAACGATCTCCAAAATCACATTCTAAGATCAGTCGTCGACATGTATGCAGATGATACAATTAAAACTTCAATGAGCAACAATGACCAACCTTTTTCTGATTACCTTTCTCCCGACCTTGAGCAATGAGAAAAAAAGGTGGCTACTTTATTTTCTTGCGTTCGAAACAAAGCTACTTTCTTTTTTGCCAAACCACTCTCATGCCCTCTTGGCCCTAATTGACATGAATGGCTTTAATCTTGCCAGAGCCCTATGCTTTGAAATGCTTCTGATGCTGACTTTTACTCCAAACCTAGAATGTAAGACTTACATCAACCATGGTGCCAAGGTCGTTAGAGAAACGGTTGGATCATTCTACCGCTCCAGAAGGTAAATCAGTCATAACGCACACCTCTACCTATATAAGAGCCATATGCGTCCTAAGATAAAGTACTGTTGCTATATCTGAAGAGTTTCTGCTCAGAGTACATTTCCTGCATTGACAGTGTAAAAACCGTGTTCAAAATATTAGAGATGGTGTGCTCTTTTTCTTTTCTACAACTTCTTTCTCACAGAAGAGAAGTCTCTTGTCGTGCTCTACTCTGTCGTTGTGTTCATGGCAGGTGTTCAACTGAGCCTAAATCTATGACCACCACCCTGTAAAATATTCACAAAAAACCCGTCTAGCTGCGCCCACTGTCTATAATTTTATTTTCACCTCTAATTGTCTAAACCTAGACGACGCTTTCATTCGTAGAACCCCTTGTCTGTGAAACTCAATGTCGCGAAGCTACTTCCCAGCTGACTTTAACATTGTCGTTTTCAAGTACAATGTGAAAAAATCGAGTTAAGCCGTCGTCTTAAATAATCAAATTTTTCCGAAATGTTATCACGACTAATCATCATGGTGTGGTCTAACCGTTGAACTT
>OY744523.1:47141096-47156096 GCA_963556195.1 Sepiola atlantica
CAGTCTGCAAAAGTTTCACCGTTATAATCACCAGGAAAACTGACGTGAAAAAATGAGTCAAACGTAACGAACAAAAACATGGTTTATAATTAGACAATGCCGTTGATGCATCTCATATGGATGAATTGTAATGCGTATGATGTGCGGACTTTATTTAATTATTAACTTGAGCCTACTATGCATCATAGAAAAAAAAGGAAAGCGACAAACATTACATCTAATCTAGGTATATATATATATATATATATATATATATATATATATATATATATATATATACATGAAGTGTGTTTTCGGTTATCGTAACCAACATGAGAATAGTAATTAATTAATATTGTTGTATTTTTAATAATTGAAAATAATACTTCGCAATTGTTTTCTATTTTTACACTGGATACACATATATCAAGTTGTCTTATTTTGAGCCCTTTTTTAAAATCAAGAAATTGCAGGTAACAAGATCTTGACAACTATTTCAACATAAACCTATTATATAATTAAAGTGATCGAATACCGGTGTTTTCCTGGAAAATTGAGCAACTCATCAAAATCCTACTCTTATTTCTGCGAATTTTAAAGTGTCTATCATTAACACTTATTGTGTTATGTAATGTTATAAGTAATATTTAAAGTTCGTTTTATTCATTTACTACTCATGAGAATGATCACAGCATCGTAACATTTAACAACATTGTGAGAGTTATTTTTATAAACAAGATGTTATACAGTAACACTGTAAGGCAGATAATTTGTAAACTGATGTTTTTAATGCAACATATTTGAAGATAAATGTGGTGGTCTGTACACGCGTCCAGAAATGGTTGAACAAACCTTTTTATCAAGTTGGTATTATAAACACTGTCAGTAAATACAGTTTCATTTAAAAAGTAAATAATGTACGGATTCGAAAATGTCACAGACAACGAGAATAATATAATCAACTTACGCTACTAACCGCTATCAGGGGACTGTTTAAGATGTTAATATTACACTAAGCGTGCATAAGTAAGAACAAGTGGTGGTCTCCGAAAAGAATATGTAATGTGTGTTTTTTTTTTTTACTTTAAGTGAGGAAAAATCAAACTCTAGAGTTCCCTACTTCCTAAAGTTAACTGTTAATATGTTAATATCTATCCTAAGCCTTTCTACCTTCTGATAACCTCCAGGGTACACAGTTATATTGTTATTACCTTCTTTTTTTAAAGGTAGGGTGGAGTTGACCTGACTATTTTAATAGTGTTACATATTACTTGTAAGTGTTATTTTGAATTAAATTGCGGCATGTGTATTTGCTCGCGATTAACAGAGAAGTAAGCGGGTGCGCTAAGAGAAAACTGCATATTAACAGGTGATATTTCATCGAGGTAAAACATATTTTTTTTAAATCCTGAAACGAGACGATTGTTTGAAATACACGCAGTTTTTAATGTGGGGAACATCCAGCTATACAATTCTTACTGTACTTACAAAACTCGGAATTAGGTTCAAAATAGTGATTGCTCCAACCTATAAAGATTATCATAATCTGGCCGAGAAAAGAAATGATAACCCACTTGTATTATTACTAATACGACTGCCACTGTCTATACATATTTACTTATCATTGACATCGTAATGCACTTTTGTTGAATGTGTATTAAGAGTGTGTAACGCTATTAAAGTAACAGTAAATAGAATTGTTCGATATAAATTAACTTAAGGCATGAACTCATCTAGTTTATTTCAACAAAAATCTGAAAAATGACACATTCAGTAAAAATATGGTATTATGTATGTTACCTGTTCTGCTCGTCTCGAAGTTTTGTCATGGATTGAGTATAGGGAGTATCATTGCATATACACATTTGAAGGGTGTAGAGTTGCTTCCATAAAGAATTGTGAGCAGCTTGGCTGACAGTCAACAAGGATTGCATCCGTATATGTAATGTCATCGATGTTCTTGTGCTGTGTTCGAGGTTTGCTGTTGTATACGTCAGTTCTGGTTTTGTATTAGTAAAATCGTGAAGACGACACATGTAGCTTCTCATCATGACAGAAATAGATTACGCATGAATCATTACATGTTTTACCTATTTCACTCCCATCGACACTTATTATTAACGTATTAACTGGTTCTCATAACATTTTAGCCATCTAACTTTTAAGAGAAAATCGTCTCAGCGCAACCTATAACAAGACATGGTTTACATGAATTTACACATGCAAAAAAAAATATTAATATTAAAAATCAAATTATTTAAAATACCTGATCGAAATATCTGAGTATATTCATTCTTCATTACGTGTTCTTATCATTATTTCTTATTTAGTGAATTCTATCGTCACAGGTTATATGATATTACTGCGTTTAAAAATATATATTATTGGATTAAATAATACTTCCATTAACCAATATATCAAGTTATATATCTAAATTAATAGTTTATACTGAATGGTCTAGGACTGGGTGTCACCAACCAAAATATAAGGGCCGAACGGCTCTATCCCCTTTGTAAATTCAGATAAAGTATACATTTCAAATGTGCAAATTAAAAGGGGAGCAATGGTTGTGTATTATATCTAAATGGTGAGCAATGCATTGGGTAAACAATATTACATTTTGCACGATTACTATGAACTAGCCATTTTCCGTATTTCCGAGTAAGACACGTAATTATTCAAAAAAATTTTACACCACAATATCGTTAATATATTGCGATGTGTGTAGGTGCAACTAATTGGTTTATTATTCATTGTGTGCATTAAGGACAACATAGTCATGTATGAACAGACACCGATAGGGCAAATGAGTTTGCGCATTTATTGCGATACATATTGTTCTAATCTGAAGCGTCAGATGTCAACAGACGCATCGAGCAACAAGCGGATGGAAGGCAAATTGTATAGTAATGTATAGAGTAATAAAAATGAAATTCAAGTGATAGTATACGCGAAACCTGACCAGAATATTTCGTGCATATATATGTGATCCAAACCGATCGTTTGATCTACAGCAATCTCTAAATAACCCATACTACTCTTTTCCTAGAAACGAACTGTCAACCTTTGAAAACAGTATATAATTCCGAGTAATACAGGGAGCATAAGTCCGGTTATTATTAAACTGATATACAGATACAGTATTTTGCACGTCAATTAAACACTTCATATAACCTGGTCGACTAAACAAGAACATAGGGATATCATTAATGATTCAGTTTTTCTTGCTATTGTAGGTTGATGTTGCAACACGTTTCGGCGTGAATTTCCTTTTATATTCGTTAGAATATCCGAGTGTAGCTGGACTGAAATATTTTCGTGAAAAAGCAAATACGTCATCGATTAATCTCACCAAGTTCGATGAGAAGATTGTTTAACTCATCATGCAGTTGACGGACATCTCAATCTTTAGTAATGTTTCAAGATCCAGTGTGCATGCCATTAAACTTAAACATTACAATACTTTAATAATGTCTTCTAACATAAAATATCAAAACACAATATAAAACATGTGTACAACTAATGACATGGATTTAATATCCAACAATGGAATGTCAAAACAGCGCAATAAATTCAAATTAACAGCGTATGTAAATACGCTTTCAGCAGAGAAAACTTAATGTATATAAGTTGGTAAAGTGGTTTAAGTGTAACGTTACACACACACACACATATATATATATATATATATATATATATATATATATATATATATATATATATACATATATCATTTTATTTATACAAACATTATTGGTTACATATGTGCATATATATATATATATATATATATATATATATAGTCTCGGAAGTTTCTCAACCATTAAAACTATATAAAAAAAATATTAAAAAAACAAAAAAAAAACAACTTATAGTCTCAAGTCTTCCAGTGGAAAAACACTCATGTAAGTCAATTTATTTTTAACAGTTATTATATTAGTTAGTTTCTAACACTATTTTAAGGGATAATCAGTTGTTTACCATGAAAAACTGTTTCGGGAATTTAAAAACAAGACAGTATTTAATTTCATGGCTTCCCAGCAGAGTTGATCAGACCCCACTTCCCTTAAAAGACAAAAACATAAACGTTCCTTATACTAAATCTACGTTTTGTTCCATATAAATGTTTTGCTAACTTATATTAGTTATTTAAGACACACACAAAAAAAAAATGTTTTACCTGTGCTGTTCGTCTGTTTAATAAAATTTATCCGTTACTTACAAAAATGTTGCTGCATTTTAAAGTGTTTGGACGAATCCATGACACTATTATTTAAGTGATTAATGTATTATTTTTAGTTTTATATTATAAATATAAAAAACATCAACACATCAAAAAATAAAAGATTAATAAATAAATATGTATATACATATATATATATATATATATATATATATATATATATATATATATATATATATATATACATACACATATATATATATATATATATATATATATATATATATATATATATATTCTTACTATGTGACACGTTAATTACAAACTCAAATATCGTTATAACATTCTAGTGATATATTATCTCTATCTCTCTCTGTATCCATCTAAGTTTTCTCACTCTTTATATATGTATATATATATATATATATATATATATATATATATATATATATATATATATATATTATATATATATATATATATATATATATATATATATATATATATATATATATATATATGATCTGAAATTCTTGAGTTCAACAATCTGTTAAATATTATCACCAGTTGCTATCAACGATAACCTACATTTCTTTGGTAAAGAACACTCTCGGCTTCTGAAAATGATGGCATGAACGTTGAGTATCAATCTCAGCGTGAGATACTTCTTATCAAGCTACTTTATTATGATGTAACACGACGAATGATGTCGGTTTATTTCTACTTATATATATATATATATATATATATATATATATATACGTTAAGACTAAATACTTATTATTTTGACTCCAGCACGTTTTTCCTTGCTGGGGACACGTTTTTCGTGACACAGTGCCATTAAATATATTCTAAGTTGTGTTTATTGGTCTGTGAATGAATATCAAATATCAATACTTGTAAACTGTATAGGAGTTATGCCGACACTGTTACTGGCTGCGTTTAAACTACCATTATTATCAAACATGCACCTCAATATTATCGGTTTAATCATCACTAACACCGAAATGATAGTCGTGCACTTGCATAATACTCTGATACGATTAGATATTGCCCAGTCGTTAAGAAACAATTTTTTTTTTAATAAAGAGGTGTTACTCTTCTATATTTTATGACGTATAAACTAAACAGTAGAATAGCATAAACCTTGGACAAATAAATTAAATAGACAATCTAACAGTCGCTGTGGTATGTATGCTATATTTGCCGAGTTCTTGCAAGGCATTGCGGAGTGGATTTACGACAAACAACTCAAATAAGTGTCCTGAAATATACGTAATTTCCAAGTACGTATTTAAAGAAAAGTAAACGTATACATAGTAATGATGGCTGTAATGCTCTGGGAATTAGACAGAAAGCCAATGCCGAATATATAAAGGGGGGTAATACCAATTGTATTGGGATTTGCTGCTGTTAATTGAGGTGAACGACACCAATTCCGGAATAGCAGACTTTTTGCCAAAGACAGGTTTAGTACAACAGCGTAGTTTGAGTCAAATGAAACTGATCGTCTGTTAATGCTCAGGATTCAGTTTTACCTTCAGTCGAGAGAATCAGACGTGACTTACTAAAAATGAAGCTTCAGTGCATCTATCAATTGGATCTTCGTTTTTAAAGCTGTTTACACATGCAAAATAATTGAGGAATGTTCGTACAAAATGACCTCCGCAATCTTGCTTAGCTATGATGTATCTGCCAATGTATGTGCAATCATAAAACCCCGTAACTCTAATTATTCTATAAACACACTTGTTGATGAGCAGATATCTGAAGTCCATTCAATGAAGGCCGGGCTGCCTGAAGATTCTATTACTCACTTAGCTCTCTTTTTGATCTTTATCAATGATTTTCCGAATTATCGTTTGAAATCATTCGTCAACATCGACGAAGAGTACACAGCAATACAGGAAAAAAAACTTCAGAGATAATTGGTGTTCCAGATTTCTCTAATTTATTGTCATTTTTCTCTTGAGCCTGTGCATTGGTATGCAAAATGGTATGTTATTCTAACACTGCTAAAACAAGGCTTTTACTACTGACGCTCGAATCTTCGTTTCGTTTCAGTTGAGATGAATGGCTGCCTCATTGAGAAAATGTATCTTGTATTAATATATTCTAAGAACTGTCAATCATTCTTGATTTGAAATAGAAATGTGTAATCAAATCTTTTACTGAGCTGGCAAGGAATATAGTGAGATCATGTTACCATAACATAAATTACCAACATCCTGACGAAATAATCATGGTATGAAGGCCAATAATTCATTATTTCTCTACTCTTAGTTGAGTAAAAATAATACTGCTCGCAAGAATTTTATGAGAGTCACATAGGTGTTGAGCAACTGCTGTTTTATCTTCGCTCCTGAAGCTCAGAGCATTATTCGTTCACTTGATAGAGAATAAAGTCATTGTTACAATCTACTGCATTGAGTCACTTTATTTCCCTTAAATCAATTCCTCACATGGGAGACGTGACAGGTATTGTTCTACTTTATAATTAGTTCAATAGTCGCGTTCAACGGAGTTACATTCTATCACCGCTTTATAAAAAATTACAGTTAATACATAACTCGTAACCGCCACTTGAATGTGAAATGTATTCTGCTCTTCAATGAACGGAATGTCTTTCACATACCTTCTAAACTGTGGAATACAATACCACACCGCTGCTGCCCTGCTGATTGCATATAGTCTTATTAATGAGCAATGTAAAATATTAACTGCCGTTCCCCTCTCTTATGACATCAAATTTGTCGTTGTCACCCATCGTGTGTAATACTCTCATAGTAGTGTACCCTATTTTTATGGTTCCTTATCAATGCAGGAGGGAGGGCCCGTGGACGAGTGGTTAAGCACTTGTCTTTGGAATGGACGACCCGGGTTCGATCCCACTCACGGCATGCGAATTGTCGGGTCTGAAAACTCCCTCTGCCCACCAAGCAGTAAATGGGTACCTGACTAAAACTCAGGGAAGGTTCAAGGCAGCGGAAGGAGAGGGATGGGCTCCGCTTCCCATATGTTGTGTCCTAGACACGGTGATTCTTAACAAATCACCGCCGCTACGGCCATGGGCAGTGTGCGATGTCGGCAACGACACTCGTGCGCGTCCAGGCTATGCGACCTTTACCTTTACCTTTTTGTTATCAATAATTTAGACTAATTGGACTCTTCCACTAACAATAAATACCGGAAGCACCAGCTTATCGTTGTTGAAACCATACCAGTATATACTAGCAGTCGAGACTGTCATACATCCACTCTTGTTCTGGGTTGTATTATAATTTGTAAATATACCTGTTTACTCTAAACTCTGAGTACGTGTTTTGATTCCGGACACCTTACAGACCAACAACACTAATCTATTTGAAATCGGATTTACTTGTGAGTGGGTTTTCGGCTTTGATAAGGTGTGAGGCATTTGTATAAACCATCCCGAACTGAGAACAAACACTATGTGTCGAGGCTTGCTTGACCACTTATAAAGAAAGAGGTATATATATATATATATATATATATATATATATATATAATAACACATTTTCAGATGTTATTTCTTTCCAATAACATAAATATAAAGCATAGCAACCGAAAATCATCGGTGCAGAATTGTAATTTTATCCCAAAATAATATAACATACAGTGATGGAAATTTGTCAAAAAATAATTTCAACTGATTAAAACATCATACACATGTTTGAAAACTGTATATGTATCATATATTTGTAAAACTCAGAACAAATAAGGCATACTATAGTGGTGTACATGTGATGATATGAAATTATATAAAAGCAGGTAGACGAAACTATCTTCAGGCGAAGATTCACCTGAACACAAAGTAACAACATAAAAAAGTGTTAATGTACTATTGTCAATTCTGGCTATTCAACTGAGCTGAGGATATATGTGTATATGTCTGTAAATCTGACCATAGAATGTATGAAGACGCTGACTATTTCGGATTCTTGCCAACATAAACATCCGATCAGAATATAATTGAACAATTGTGAATTAAAGAAAGTAAGGATCCTAAATAAATGCAGGCAATCTACGCAAGCTGCAGGATTACTGCCAAACAATAGGTAACATTCAGAGTAATAAAAACCCGTTGAATGTCACATTGAATCAGTCCATTATTCAAGATAAATAGGTGGTGGTCGGTTCAGCTTCTTAGATACGGAATTATCTGTAATAAAATAAAATTTCCTTTTTCAAAGAACAAGCTCCTTCACCTTTCGAACTAAATAAATAGGGGCATTTCTCCGCATGTGACCCTTTATTAAGAGATCAACTTAATTATGCTGTAAAAGCTACGTAATATAATCGATGTGATTTTCGAAAGTTGATTCATATGAGTGTATAGCTAAAAAATAGAAGTACATTATTCTATAGCGGGAAAAAAAAGATTGAAAAGCCGTGATGTTTATTTAATACAATTAAGGTTTAGATTGTCTTACATGATAACCGCAAGAAATTCGTGTACACTTTTAATCAAACTGAAATGAATCTGATCTAAATATTCGAGGTAATGTACTTTCAGAATATATATGATTATAGCAGTCCATCTCCATATAAAACAAACTAAATTATTACGGTTCGAACTAATATACTGTGATATAATTGCACCTTAGTCATTGAAATGAAATGTTATTATCCAAATACTCTAGGTATATGGTTTCGTAGACACACACGCACACACCCCCACCCCCACACACATATATATATATATATATATATATATATATATATATATATGTGTGTGTGTGTGTGTGTGGGTGTGTGTGTGGGTGTGTGTGTGTAAATGTGAAGGTAAAAATTCCGAGGCAGAAGCAGTGCAATATTGAAAGACCGGAATGTTGAATAAGAATGAACAAAAATAAATGACAAGAGATGGTAAATCTTAGATCAATTCAGTTATATTTCAAAGTTTAAATATAAAGACAGTAAATTGTAAAAGTGGGGGGGGGGTTACTGTTAAATATTTAAAGGTCTATAATTGTAGAGATGTTAATCTTTTAAGAGTAACAACCTCTCTTTTTTTAGAAAGAAACCACAAGTTGGACTGGCTGTGTCAGTTGAAGAGAGCCAAGTGGACGCTGCTATTCAAAAAAATAGAAACATTAGATTCGCAGAAAAAAGGACAAGTTCTGCATGAAATACAATAATTGAGATATGTCATAGATTACTAAGATGAATTAATTTAGTTAATCTTATATAATAATATTTGGATTTAATTTATTGTGTTGTTGTTGTTCTATTTTATTATTATCATAATTATTTTTTTTTATTTCATTATATATGTTTTCTTTATTATTAATATTAGTTTATATAGTATTAAATATATAATATTTATGGTAGATGTAATTGTAAATATAGGTCCGAATAGTCAGGTAAAAATTAAGGGAGATAATAAGGGATCAGCATTTAATGGTCAAAATAGAATACTTATTAAAATAACATAATATAATTATTCCATCTTAAGCCTTAATCTGTTATATTATACTAAACCATAATGTCGGAATAGGAGATTGTTAGAAGAGAAAGGAAGGGCAAATGGGTTATATATAATTAAAATTAACATTCATTATAACATAGTGAACGAATTATTGCATAGTGAACAACACTAATTCTGTGTAAGTATAATATATGGAAATTAAGTCTAAATAGTGTGAGTGACTTATTCTAAGTTAGGAAGAGTATCGACAATAAATATGAGGGAAGACACATAGGGGAAGATGGGTGGCAGGTAAGTAGACGGATATAGTGAAAGGGTGCCTGCATAAAAGGGTATAAGTACAACAAGGAAAACCAGAGTGTTGAGATCAAGACGGGTTAGATAGATAGGTGGTTGAGGTCATTGGGATCGAGTACAGACAAAGGAACAAGGAGTATAAAGCATGGTCCAAAGTGTGTACACTTGAAACAATCTAGGAAAAGATTGGGTTAATAAAGAAGACGGAACACATCTCGGATCTGTTATTTAAAGAGGGGCCACGTTTAAAAATAAGAAATGCTTTCGATATCCTCAGATTACCGATGTTTCTCCCTGAGGCAAGGATACGGACATCGATGATTCGTTGGGTGTTGCTACATAATAGGATATATATATATATATATATATATATATATATATATATATATATATATATATATATATATATATATACATATTTATATATATACATATATATTTCTATATATATATGTATATATATATATATATATTCATATGTATGTATATATATTTTATGTATATGTATATATATGTATATGTACACTTGTATATATGTAATATATATGTATATATATTAATTTATATAAATGAATATTTATATATATATATATATAAATATGTATATATATATTGATATATGTATATTTATATATATATATGTGTATATATATATATTTATGTATATATATATGTATATACATGTATATATATATATTCATTCATATGTATGTATATATACATATACATATGTATATATATATATATATGTACATATATATATATATACATACATATATATATATGTATACATACATACATATACATATATGTATATATATATATTTATATATATATCATTACTATTTCATGTATCCACATAGAATATTATAATGATATATATTCTTATGTATCAGTGTTCAGTATTTACTTCAACAGTGTTCGATACGTAAGTAGAGACGGGTGGTAAGTTATGAAGACATATTTATGGCTATTAAGCTAAACAGAGGCTCCCGCGTTTCATCCCTGGCCTGAAGATTCTCCGATGATACAACGCAGGAGCCTATGTGTTGCTTATTTGCCATATATATATATATATATATATATATATATATATATATATATATACATGAAGCGTTGCTACGGGTTAACACACGAGTAAAGTATGTATGTATACAGTGTGTTGATGGTGAATTAACTCAATAAGTGTAAAAATATAAGACTGAAAGGGGTAAATTTTTAACGAATATATTTATATATATTTTATGACAGACATAATTTTGTACTAACCAGTAAGACAACAAGGGTGTATCTGTAGGTTATATGTATATATGTATTATTATATGAGAATTGTTGTGTAGGTCGTTATCAGTATGTATATAAATGTGTGTGTACATGTATTTCTTTAATGTACATGTGTATATATACATACATTTTCGTGCGGGTGTGTATATACATGTATCTACTTATATGTGTGCGCGTTTATGTGTGTCTAATTATATCGGTGTATGTAGATATATACATGTGTATGTGTTATTTTTTGTATGTGTGTGTGGGTATATATAGGGTTAATATTGACACATTAACATGTATGTAGACAGGTTATTGTGTTGTGTGTTAATTTTGATTAGAATGTATCACACTTACAAATATTCTGCAATTGATACACCATAAAAGATAAAAGTGGAAAACAGCAGATACAAAACTAAATCGGGTCGTAAAAACAAGGAAGGCAAACCAATAATAACAATTACAGAAAATAAAAGAGTCAAAAATCACAAAATATAAATATAGGATTTAATGCCAACGAGTAAGAAAGGTAATTTGATACTAAGCTTGTCCGTTAAATTAACATCTTATCATAGTAAAAATCACGAGAATACAAATACTTCCAATATACATTTCATTTTTGTTTTTCAGTCTCAAATCTAGTGTAAGGGAGGTTAAATAAGGTTTTAAAAAAGGGGGGACTGAAAAATTACAGTTGAGATTTGAAAATGGGAAATATTTTAAAATATTATTAATACATTCTATACAAATCCCATGAGTCAATGTTTATAAGTAGCGTATATTTTGCCGTTACTGTTTTGAGGGTTAATAATGTGTATTCTAAATAAAATATGGAGGGAAAATGGGTTTAAGGATTATACGTATGAAAAGATCAAAAAGTTAATAACACACACATTAAATTCAAGTTTAAATCCTTGATTAAAGGACTTTATATCAATCAAAAAGAAATTTATATAAAGATATAACGCGAGGGTCGATCGGTTTGAAGGCAGTAACTCTGCAGAGTTCTTGAATGATGTTCACTCGGGATTTAACATTATTTACTAAGGTATAGTGATCGCTTATGGGAGTAATAATATTGGTGTATTAATTAGGACTGGTTTAGAGATGAGAGAAAAGATTGAGTCGTCAAGACTGAATCGGTTTGTGATATATTGGTAAGTATTATAACTAAGAAATTGTGGGGACTCATGGTAATAATACTACTGTGAAATGTGGGGTGTTACTCTCTTAATGACTGGAAAACTTATTATTAGGAAGGTATTAATTATTGGTTTTGAGTAATGGTGTAGATATGGGCCGATTAAGGTATTTATCCTAATTTTTATGTTATTTATATTTATGAGGGTGGAAGTCGGTATTTTGTGTCACAATTATGGGGTTATGTATTAAGCAGAGTGATTGTATCTAGGTTTTTATGTGTATCAGTGAGCCCAATTTATTACTAGTGTTTGTCTTCTGTGGAAGAATCCTTTTAATATTTCATCTGTGTGTTCAAACAGACTGTATCACCGTAAATTATGGCAGTTAATATAGTATTTTTCGGCATCACAGAATGGCGATCTATTAATGGGTGGAGGGATCAATTAGTCTTCTCAATACTACTTTCTTTTTCATCTTTAAGTTGCCATATCCGGGTCGTAAGTGACTTAAGTGTCTTGCTTTTTTATCTGAAAAATATGTTATAGTGCGTACAATCTTTGCTTGAAGCTTCCCTGTGACATGGCTATATATTGTTCTGCTCTACCGCTAGTCTGGTTTGTGACATTAGCTTCATATACGAGATAATCGATTTTGTAATTCTCTTTTAGGGGCAATTATTTTTGTCCTGGCATCAGAAACCTGCGTTTACTACTGTATTCGGGCTCTACAGAGATTATTTTTTCTTATGGATAAAAGTACCTAACCTTCATAGAATATCTGTGTAAAGGGTTATGCATGTTATTTGTGGCAGCGACTGTTTGTCGAGTAAGTTGAGGAAAATGAGGCCTACCCTTGTCTTGGTATTGGTGGAAAAGGGTAGGGAAAACCAGATCACCGACCTTATTGCATTGCGGCTCCTCTGTGGTTAGTCTCGGGTGGGGACTATTATATCGCTTCTTTGAGCCCGCTGTCGCGGAGGGATTTATTGTAATAGGGTGCTGCCTGGTTGAAAATTCGTGGCTGGATCAGAGGTTTGAGATAATTTGTTTAATATTATTGATCATTTTAAAAATAAACAGTGGGGTGACGGACCTCTTGTGTATGTATTGGAGTGTCTTATCAGGTTTGTAGAAAGGTGTATGTGTGGTGTTTGTAAGGTTTAGCTTGGTGTCTAAGAAATGTGTTTTATATATATATATATATATATATATATATATATAATCTCGGAAGTTTCTCAACCATTATAACTAAAAAATAAATTTAAAAACAAAAAAAAAACAAAGTCCCAAGTCGTTCACTGGAAAACCACTCATGTAAGTCAATTTAGTGTTTACAGTTATTATATTAGTATTCTTCTAACATTATTTAAGGCATCATCAGTAGTTTACCATGAAAGACTGTTTCAGGAATTTATATATATATATATATATATATATATATAGATTTAAAAAGAATACGCGGAAATCTCTCTAAGGCCCTTTCGACTATCATCTCGTCAGGAAAAAATCGATAGTTTTAATTAATAATAACGTCGAAAGAAAGAGCAAAATGGGGAAATTGAGTGTGCCAAAATTATCGTTAAAGCGATTAAAATTCAATTTAATGATTTCGATTAAAAGTCGATTAAAAGGCACTACGTTAGGGGATAAAAAAAATGGGAAGGAGTTCAAAGTTCCCCAAAGAGATTCAGCGATCTTACAAATTCCTTCTGCCGGCACAAGGAAGGTTTTCGAATGGCAATAGAGACAGATTCCAATATTTTCAAATTTGAATTTTTCAATTCATTTTTCAATTCATTTTTTCAATTTCAAACCATAAAAGCGTTAAAATCTAATGAGGAAATTTACATTTGCAAACCAGACAAAGGTGCTGGAGTTGTGGTATTGGATCGTAGTGACTACGTTAACAAAATGTTATCTATTCTTAACGACACTACTAAATTCTGTAGACTTGGCCCTGTCGAGTCTGCCGATAATACTTGTAAGAACGAGATCAAGATGCAGAAGCGTCTTCTTTCTTTATTTAAAAAGAAGGTTTTTTCGAAAGAGGTCTATGATAGGATCAGACCCTCTGGGTCATTGCGACCTAGATTATATGGTCTTCCAAAAATACACAAGGAGGGGGTGCCACTTAGACCGATATTATCTATGATAGGGTCCGCCCAACATTCTTTGGCTCAGTGGCTCCTAGTAATCCTGCAACCTGTGCGTGATCTATACACGACGCACTGATTCCTATCGGTTTACTGAAGTTCTACGTGGGTTAGATCCGGATTCTGAGACATCATTTATGTGCTCTTTTGATGTCTCTAGTCTCTTTACTTATGTACCTTTAGATGAGACTATAACTATTTGTGCCGACGCTCTCTATGAAGGTTGCCTGACTGCCCCTTGTTTCTCTAGGGAGATCTTCATAGAATTGATACTTTTATGTACTAAATCAGTCGAGTTCAGCTTCAATAATATTATGTATAGTCAGGTCGACGGGGTCTCAATGGGTAGTCTATTGGCCCCCACTTTAGCTGATATCTTCGTCGGATATTACGAATCCGTTTTATTTAGGTCTGTAAATATGCCCACTACTTATGTTAGATATGTGGATGACACTTTTGCGATGTTTTCTTCGCAGAGTGGAGCACTTGCATTCTTTCATAAGTTAAATTCTATTCATGAGGCTC
>OY744523.1:47161096-47163596 GCA_963556195.1 Sepiola atlantica
TCTTCCATATCCTTCGAAATTAAAAATAGGATTGTTTAAACTGTTGTATAAGAAAACCTACTTATACGAAAGTTTAAATAATATTTTTGAATTTTATGTGATGAAAGTATTTTAACCTTAGGAAACTATCTATATCCAAATATCTGATCGATATATATATATATATATATATATATATATATATATATATATATATTTATATATTAACACAACGTTATATTTACAACATAAATTATAGTTATAAACTATGTTGTACACTTGTATTGGGATTAATAACCCAGTCATTGTTCGGTCAATACTTGTCGCTTTAACCCATTCAACTGCATTGTGGATTGACTAGTAGGTACCTAACTCACTGCGACCTTATGGGTCGCGTGACCTTATCAATATAAAAAACAAAACATCCTGGGTTTCGGCCCATTTTTTGAACATTTTTTCTAGGATCCATCCATCGGTCTACTGTTTTACGACAAAAGCCGACAGACAGCAATATCTGGTTTTAAAAACTAGGGAGGGCATAACCCCCTATTACTTCTTGTTATTCGGTCTTTCCTTGGCAAATATTGTATAACATGCCACAATATAATACGACAGGCCAGTACATGTAGACATTTACACGTAGATTATGTCTAAATGAAAAAAAATCCTAAAATTTAAATACCCCCAGAATCTATTGAACTGTAGAAGTCAGATAGCAAACAGCTGCCTACACATAATTATTTTTACCTTAGGCGGACAATGCAACAATAAAATAAAAATAAATAAAAAACAAATGTGTAAAAAATTATAATTTAAAATAAACCTAACAACTAAAAAACCAAAACCTAAAATGAAATACGATAAACCACGTGTTAAAATAGGTTGACCCATTATATTGACACAACAATGATACAAGATACATGCCACTCTATAGAAAAGAGAACAATAGAGCAGGATATAGAAAGTAACACTTACCAGCCCTTTGTTCGTGGGAAGTGCAACGATTGACTAAGAGAACAACAACCAATATGATTAATTAACTAGCTAGCCGAGTATATGCAAAAACCTGGAAAACAAAACCCATGCATTTTAGCCTGAATATTCCCCCGGGGATGATACGTGGGAGCGTTTTTGCAACTTAATTGTCATAGATATATTTTCATAGCTTACTATTATCATATACTAAATAACATATTACATTAATTCGATGAACTAATTTGATGAAATTCACAATTAATAAAACTTCTTGAATATATGATAATCAATGAATTTAATAAAATCTAGAAAAAATCTAGAATATTAAAAATGAGAGATTAATTACTTTACCTTACTTAATTCTTAAAATACGGAAAAACACATAGGAAAATAAAACAATCCGAAAATAAAAAGTAAATAATGAAAATATGAATATATATATATATATATATATATATATATATATATATATATATATATATATATATATATATATATTATTATTATTAAAACTAACAGTTAATCGATCACCATACATTTATCCAAAATCATACACATATTTTTGAACACAACATTTATATCCATTTATATACATAACCTAACTTTAACACTTATTAATTTCTATTCTTTGCGAGACTGGTTTTTTTCCTACGCTGTCACTGTCTGTCTTCTGGCATCCATGTTGGCAGATTCTATGCACATACGGGGTTTTGCTCTGGTGTTTATTATTTTTTACAAAGGGAAGTTGCTGTTCCCGAAATATTAAATATATGATTTTTATAATCATCTGGACATCACACAAACAGCTAACCTCACACTTGCTATTATGTATGATTTTAAGAGACACTAAATAGTAAGTCACATTTCGTATTCGATATATTATTTTTCTTCCTTCCAGCCTACATCTTACCCGGAATTGGCATTGCCCACAACCTTTTAAAAACATACTACTAATATATATATATATATATATATATATATATATATATATATATATATATATATATATTTATATATATATATATACATTACCAGATTAAGATTTAAAAAATTCATCTCACAAACATACTTCAATATGTATTACTAATAGTTATGAATAAACAATACAATCAACAAAGTAATTCTTTAAGTTAGAGTTATTCTCTCCGCCATCTTTACACTCAAAAGTGTATATCTTGTCTTTGGCAATGATCATACTTTACATTTGAAACAAGAGACTGTATAGCCCCAGTATTTCTGAGTTTAGAATGCTGAATAATTACGGTTCTTACCTATCGTACTACTACTGTCAATGCATTATATAGCACACTAATAATAACAATAATACATTGTTACACGAACAACAGTGACTCAGAATAGAACTTATGTAGAATATACACACTGCGCTTTTTTGCAGGCTAGGTTAGACCTGACACGTAGATAGGGTGGCAGGGTTGGGAACGCCCTCCCATACACTTAGAACCCACCCACCCCTGAAATTTGTAATCAGAAAAAATATTTTAGATGAAGAAAATATTAAATAGAACTTATATGGAGTCTAGGAAAA
>OY744523.1:47171096-47201096 GCA_963556195.1 Sepiola atlantica
TAAATTTCGTGTACAACAGAATCGTAGGATAAATTTTAGAGGTAGCATTATTATAATCAATGAAACAGACGAGTTGAAAAAAAAGGAAAATTGTTAAAATTACCTTAAGGCCTTTTCGTCTGACCCTCTGAGAGGAAACGTCACAATGGTAAATTATAAACTAAAAGTCGAATGAGATATGAGGGGACAAAACTACTTTCAGTTGGAGGAAAAAAAAGGTAAATCTCCCAACGTTATGGTGGCTTTGAATCATTTAATATCTTCCAACTGATCCTTCAAAATCTTTTGTCTACACAGGCTAGGTCGAGAGTTGTTAATGACTAACGCCTCAATAATATTGACATGGTAGTTCGACTTGGCACTGTGTAAAACAGATAACCACTCATCGGAATACTTGTCAGAACAACTATTTGTACGAACGAGGTGATTAGCGATGGCTGATTCCTGTGCCTGGAAGTTCCCGGATGATCTCGAAACCTTGTGTAGGCGAATATCACGTGATATGTGTTGGGATATTCTAAATTCTAACTTTTGGGATGTCTTGCCAACGTAGTCAGCTCCACATTGACACATGAATTTATTAACTACAAAATTGTTTTGAATGACTTACGAAAAGAAGAGAAAAAGGTTCGATTCGTGTAAACTACCCTCAACATGGTTGCCGGAAAACAACGTTGAGTAGAAGAAGAACTCCTTTTAACAATGTCAAGGCCGTCAGCACCCAACCATGGGAGTTTCAAATAAATAAGGCAACGGGACGGGCCAATACATGTACCACCATTAAATAAAGCAACTTTACGTGCAATGGTGCCTTTTATAGTATTGATAGGGATATCCATTAGCAAGAAAAATATTAGTAATTTCACCAAGTTCTACATCGATTCGTGTTGGTAAACAAATCATAAGTGCTCGATGAGTGAGAGTACCTATAAGATTTATTTTTCGTGCTCTTGGGGCGAAGGAAAACCAATTTCGATAAAGGCCTGTAAATGTTGGTTTTCTATACACACATGTTTCAAATGATAAATCAGATTTAGACACTAAAACATCGAGGAATGGTAAGGAACCACCATCCTCGACCTCCATAGTGAATTGCAACGATGGATGCAAGTCACAAAGAAGACGAAGAAACTGTTAAGCATCACTCCGTGAGGGAAAACAAGCAAAAGTGTCATCAACGTAACGTGTGTATAGAGCCGGCTTGGTCACTTTGGAAAATAAATTGTTTTACAAAAATCCAACGAAAAGGTTGGCTAACGATGGACCACGAAGGCTACCCATGGATATACCATCAATTTGCTGATACATTATATTATTGAAACTGAAGGAAACTGATTTAGTAGCAAGTTCCATCAGTTCAACAAAAATTCGTTCAGGAAACTGTGGAGACTTTTTTTTCCCACTCGTCTGTTTCATTGATTATAATAATGCTTCCTCGAATATATATATATATATATATATATATATATATATATATATATATATATGTATAAGCAGATATTTATATATATATATACATATATTTATATATATATATATATATACAGATATTTATATATATACATATATTTTAATATATATATGTATTTATATATATACATATATTTAAATATATATATGTATTTATATATATATATATATATATGTATATACATATATGTATATACATATATATATATATATAGAGAGAGAGAGAGTGTGTCAGGAAATATAAGAGTAATCCGACGTGTTGTAAAATGTAAAATGGAAATAAAAACACAAGAGATATGTTTTGATTATATATTCATCAACGTTTCGTCTTTGGTTTAAAACTTACTCAAGATGAGTATTTGAAGAAAACTTACATGCAAGTACATCGACATTTGTGGGGGACATGATGGAGTCATACACAAAGATTAGTTATCGTGGCTACTGTTTCTGCTGGAGTGACACCCAGGCTCCAAAAAGTCGCCGGTGGCAGAAGCCTATGACTTGTCGCAGCCCGGACTGTCTTCCAGCGCTCACAGTAGTAACGGCTATTACATTTTATGTATCACTCCATAATGTCCACCCAAAATGTCGATGTAGTTGCACGACATTTTTCTTCAAATTATCCTCTCATTAACTGACCTACCCTCATATCTAACACTAATTATACTCCGTTTCCACCACTACACTCATTACATACCACTTATATTAAATCATCACACACCCAAACAAACAAATAGCCTCCTCCCCATATGAACATCAAGCTCCACACACATTCAGCAACACACCAAAAACTATATTCAACCTAGTCAACTAATCCACCAAAATAAGTAACCTCATGACCTGGCATTGTTAATTACTTACTGCAAACACATATAAAGTTTTTCCAATAGCATACATATATTAACTAAAATAAATAAATAATAAAATAAATATAATACATGAATAAATTAAATTTTTAAATAAATAAATAAATACCTAAAACATTTTTTTTGAAAAACCTATATAAAGAAATATGTAAACAAGTTTTAAATTATGAATATATAAATAAACAAATAAACAAACAATAGCACATACGTACATTCACATGTATACATGTGTGTATGTATGTATACATATATATGTATATATATATATATATATATATATATATATATGTACATATGTTTCATATATATAACGAATGATTTATTACACATATGTCCACCGACTTAATCTATGAATTAATTCGCATAACAAACAGAGTTGCTTCTATATCATATAGTAAATACATATCATATTTATTCGATAAAATAATTTGACGAAACTCACAATTAATATCACTTCTGGAATATATGATGATCAATACGTTTAATTTTTGAAAATTTAGAATATTTAAAATGAGAGATTAATTACTTAACTGAATATAAACACTCTTAAAATACATAAAAAATACGAAGATAACACACACTGAAAATAAAAAGTAAATTATCTAAACACACATTTAATTTTAAATATATATATATATATATATATATATATATATATATATATATATATATATATATATATATATATATATATATTATTAAAACTAACAGTTGATCGATCAGCATGCGCTTGTTTTGTCAGATTCTCTGCACAGTCGGAGAGAGTCCTTCTGGTATTAATTATTTTTGAAAAAGGGAAGTTTCTTTTCCCGAAATATTATATAAATCATTTTATAATCATCCGGACATCACACAAACAGCTAACAACACTGTTGCTGTTATGTAAGATTTTAAGAAAAAATAAATAGTAATTCATATTTCGTATTCGATTTATAATTTGTGTTTCTTCCAACTAACATCTTACCTGGAATTTGCATTCCCTACAAAAAAAAAAAATACTACTACTATACCCAACAATACTTCAACCAAACTACCATTCTCTCTCTCTCTCTCTCTCTCTCTCATATATATATATATATATATATATATATATATAATGTGTGTATACGAGCAAGTCAGTGTAAGTGAAGTAACTAGAACAAATAGAGGGAATAGAAAAAGAGAACATTTAAATACAGCAGCAAGATCAGAAACTGCAATCACAAAAAGAAACATTCTCATATCAACAGAAAATTGATGCAGAAAAAATATATTTCGGATAGAACAACAAAAAATTAAAACTTTTAAACAGACGTAAAATCAAAGAACAGAAAGCGGAATATAAGAGGAAAACGGATGCAGAAAAAAATTAATATCATAAATAAGCTGGATGCAGAAAAAGTTCATTGCAGAAAGAACACAAGAAAAAAACAAGCTTAGTATAGAAACAAAACACAACAAGAGAAATAACAGAAATAATATAAAATAAACATTTAATCAGAAAGGCTGGATAAAATAAACATATTTGAAGAGATGTTTCTTCATTCCAAACAGTGGGTGTCAAAATGGTAAGTATGAAAATGTGTTTTTACAATACATTTTTTAACCCAATATTGATAATTTTTACTACAATCCTGATACCGAGATTACGTTTTCCTCGTATTTCAGACAAGTCAACTACATTTATAATACGTACTGTTCACATATTATTGATCTTTACAAAGTTCGTGTTTTTAATGAAGTTGAGTAGGGCTAAATATATTTAATTATATGTTATAATAAAAAGCAGCAACACCACATCTGGTGAAGCATATTGACTTAATTGTGTCAATTTAAGACTTCTGTTTTTAAGAAAATGTCGAAATAAATAAACCTCACAAGTTACGATGACGAAGAGTACACGACTTTTGCTAGAATAGTTGACAAGTACTGCGATGATGTAAATTGTAAGAGTTAGTTCTAATGATTTAGAATGTTGTTTATTATCGATAAAAGATAGGAAAGGCTCCTTAACTAAGGAGTTATATAAAGTGCACGTACATTATTTCTGTAAAAGAATTCAATACTACAGTTTAAAATGAAATACAGAGAACTGTAATTTATTAATGGGACAAATTAAATATATTTAACAAACAATTGAATGGAATAGTAAAATACCCTATTCAGAGCGACCCATGCATGAAAAGAATATACCAGCGTCAGATAACATATCTTCATTGTCCAGTTTTCTTTGGGTTAGCTAATTGCTAAAGCAAATATATGATATATATGCACAGCTACAATCAGCTCTAAACCAAACATTTAAATGAGAAAAACTCTTAAGTTTTGACTATAGAAGTGCAAGATACAATTAAGAAAATTAACATTCTGAACACTGATTTGTTTTTAAAACCGTATGAAGTTTCTTTTTACAAACATACCATAAACCTTTATTTAAAAGTTATAGAGCCGTAAAGTGCTTTCCCAACATATACAGCGAACATATTAAACTAAGGTTAACCATCTTACTTACTTATATTTACAAAATAAAGTATATTCCGTCTTAAAAAATCAGTGATGCGGAGAGACTGTCTAGATTTATATGAACATATGTTGGGTTTTTTGACGGAACTATAATTATATATCAACACAAGTTGGGGTGAAACACAGGTAAGATAACTTTTAGGTACACATGAAGAAAAAAAAACAAATATGAACGATGATTTTCTTAAAGAATGAAAACAAAGTTGTACTCGAAAAGAAACCGACAAATTACTGAAGTATATTCTATATACGTTTATGTAGTTATCTTCAGTATTCGAGGAGTCATTCCGGTCGAATTACACTTTGCTGGGTCATTTGATGTGTTTTTGAACTTGGTAGTGCCAGATAGTGACACTAAATGGCCAATACTATATAAGTGTAAACACCCCCCCAGAATACGCAACCATTGTTTTTTTGTATGAATTGGTGGTATGTCCTGTAGTATCAGAATACACGTAATCAATTCAGTTCCAGTGAATTAAAAATGTTTTGAAACTCGTATTTAGTTTAGCACACACCAATCGCGACGTATCATGCGAGAATCAATCGTGAGGCTGAACAATTTGTTTATATTTTAAAAGAGCGATAAAAAAGTCAACTCAGAATTTTCGGAAATTGTGTAGGATGGCTCCTAATAATAACGTGGCAGGTAGCGTGTCACCAGCGAAATATACGTTCACTAAAAAAGATAAATGCTATATTCGACAGACTCTTACCAACTCATAAGAAACCGTAACGTAAAATCGAGTTCAATTAAGACGTTATAAACTCGGAGAAAAGTCTGTTTGTATTTGAACATACAACCAATTATTTTGTGAAAGCGAACTGGAAAATAAAGTGATTGGGGAACCGACCAACATTTAAACAAAAAATAAATATGAATAAAACTGTAAAAATATATTCGGCTGAGCTTAGGACAATATTATAAACACATTATTGATGTGAGTCCTGTTTTACACGTTGGAATTGCACATCATGTAAGTAGCTTCTGAAAATCGAACATCTAAAAGGAAACAAGAAAATACAGACTGTATCGAAGTATACCTGTAGATGAAACGAAATCGACTCCATATAGAGATTAGACTAAAAGTGTATGGTTTTATGTGATCTGTCCTATTAGAGTACTTCTAGTTAATGGAAACACACTTTGCGAGAATGACGGTGTGCTAAAGAGTGGTAAAAATATAAGTTTAAGTTAAATATACTATTCCTACTTTTCTATTATTCTATGTTATCATCCATTTCACCGGACAACACATATGATATGAAAGGTGAAGTTATAATGTCAACTTTATATGCACATTTTAATATTATCATACAGTTCGTCTTACTTGATTAATAATGACATATACGACGATAAACTGAAAACTAATCAGGCAGCCTCCGACTTGTTAATCGTTGAACTTTGTGGAAAACCTATGAGAAAGCTGAGACGAGCTTTGTAGTTTAATAGCTTTTGACTTGACTCCCTTAAAATCATGCCGGCAGCTTTCAAAGAGATTCCGTATTAAATGCTATAAAAGAAGTTCTTTGATTTTACCACAATTATCATCCCCCTTGGGGTAGTCACTAGACACACAAATCGCTTGATGTCTTTGAAACCTCGAATCTCTAGATGATGTGGCAATATAATTATCTATATATCTATCTATCTATCTATCTATCTATCCATTTATATATCTATCTATTTATCTATCTATCTATCTATCTATCTATCTATCTATCTATCTATTCCTATATACATATCAATATATCTATCTATCTATTTATTTATTTATTTATTAATGTATTTATTTATGTATCTATTTATCTATATATGCATATGTCAATGTATCGATTTAACTATTTATATATATATATATATATATATATTAAGTTTTTTGCTCATTTGTTGTGACACTTAACCGATCATTCGACGCACAATCGAAAACGGTAGTGATCCATATGGCTCATTAATACATATGTTTAATTTTAATACAAAAAACACCATTAGAACAATTTTTAAAAAATTAAAAGAGGATCA
The DNA here is from genome assembly GCA_963556195.1 of Sepiola atlantica. Classification (NCBI taxonomy): domain Eukaryota; kingdom Metazoa; phylum Mollusca; class Cephalopoda; order Sepiida; family Sepiolidae; genus Sepiola; species Sepiola atlantica. Next base: position 47,177,958 of record OY744523.1, read on the forward strand.
CTGAACTGACGAATTCTGTTATTTTTTTACAAAGTTGTCATATATACTGTGGAAATTTGGTATATTTTCTAGTAAGTCATGGGTTGCTTCCCTTTGTTTGAAACCGATTGAGGGTGAAGCCTTTCAGTTTTTGCTTACGTGCCAGGTTGACGGTCACATGGATTATTTTGCGTGGGGGTTGGGTTAGGTTGAAGCCATTTTGTGTCACGTGGTTTCTATTTTTAGAAATGATGCATTAGTTATGTCTCGATTTGATATCGTCGCGAAGTTTAACCAGAACAGACTTGGGCGCCGGAGTCGACACCTGTTAAAACTATTTCTCCCTGTTGGGACGTTACATTTTGAGAAGAATTTCTACTTGAAGAAATTTAAGAAATAGAGTATCTCTTTGCAAGAATTGACTTTTATGTATGAAATATTCTTCTTTCGGTCAACGAATATTTCCCTTTGAAGATGTTTCAGGTCAGAGACTTGGAATGAAGAATTATGGAGAATTTGAACGAGACAAAAATATCTCCGGCCACGAAATTGCCTATGTTGAAGAGCTTAGCTCCCGAGAATTGAAATACTTTGCTGTTGAGAAGATTCTAAATCAGAGATTAAGAATCGTTAAGTGTGATCGTCCTTGCAACGCAGATCGATTTGAAAGAGATAACTTTGAAAATTGGATCCTCACATGATCGCATGTGAAGCTATTTGGGACAAACTGTGAAAAAATCAAGTATTATGTTTATCTGAAATTTGGACTGTTCTAGTGACGTATTTCTTACGTTGGGTTTGCTATAAGAAAATTATAGAAGATAAAGAAAGAAAAAAAGGAACTTTGTGACAGACGTTTGATAAAATAAAAAAAAGGGATATTTTTACCATGGAGGTTGTGTCGGCATTTAGCACGGTTTGTCAATTTTATTACTTTTGATTGTAACTTTGGTGTAAAGAAAAAAAAAAGAGACTATTTGATTGATTTTGTAAGAATACTGCCTTTGCTTAGATTGTGTTTAATTTGTGAAGAAAAAAAAGGATTACTTATTTTGCGAACGAAAAGTAATGGTTTTATTATCTGCCTCCCTTTTTAAGAGTGTGTCTATTTTGGTTGTATATAACTTTAATGTTAAGAAATCCGGATGTAATTTTTTGATTTTTATTTTGTTTGTACGTTATCTAGGAATAATTAATTTATTCTAGCTCTGGAAAAAAAGCAGTCCAAGCTACCTTTTTTTGTAAATAAAACTTTGTTTTAACTTTTATGAACATCTTGTACTCGTCCATTCCTTCTTTCTTGTTATAATTTTTTTGTGATAATTCTCCTAGGTAACATGACTTTTGTTTAGAGCGGTTTTCGTTAACACCCACGAAAAATCCGACACTCTGCTTTTTTTGTTCCAGAATTCACGTATTGGAAAGAATACTCGAAAATGTGCTACTAGTTTAGATTTAGAGCTATTTTTTTCTATTAAAAGCATTCTGCTTTTTTATCCCATTTTCGTTTGGGTGGACAAACTTCAGACGATATGCTGGGATGATATCTATCTTTCTTCTATTAAAAGCATTCTGCTTTTTTTGTTCCAGAATTCGCGTATTGGAAGAAATGCTCGAAGATTTGCCACTGGTTTAGATTTAAATTAATTTTCTTCTATTGCTGTTTTTTGGTACCTAAGTCACTAGAGGGAACTTACTTCAAGTGATAATCTCCTTTCTCCTTTGGCGCCTAATTGCGTGTATTAGACGTGATGCCCGGAATTCGGCGGCCTTTGTTTCCTTTGACTACAATTAAACATAGTCAAATACGAGATGTTCAGGTTTTAATACTGTTTTAAGCTGACTTTTTTTCTTTTCCTTTTTATGTATTTTATGTGAAAATTGCATGTTTTGAAGTCTGAACGCCATTTTTGTTCGCCACGTGAAGTCATTTTAGTAAATCTCCCGCGTATTCTTAGTCGCCATTTTTGGAAACTGGTGAATGTTAGATATTGAATGATTTTTGTGTAATTATTGTTCCCTTGAATGTTTTCTTTGACTGACAAGTGGAATTGTTAGACTTTCATTTGAACGAATTTGGTTAACTATGGTACAGCCTTTTCCCATTTTTTTTTGTAGAAATCTTACGTAGATAATTTTACGTTGTCATTTTCCCGCCATTAAGAAGATGTTTGGCGCCTCTTTTATTTTAGCCCAAACCTGATCGCCATATTGTATTTTCGCCATAATGGCGTCTACCCCCACTGTTAATCTTCTTGTAGAAAGGCGAGATAGTGTAAAAATCAAAGTTGATACTATTATTGATGTTCTTGGGGGTGGCGAGGGGAGGAACCGGGAATTTGTTTCTTCCCAGAAGGTTAGGGGTAAGGAACTCTTTGCGTCCATTGATTCACTCAATGAGCAGATCACAAGTGCCTATTTTGAGAGTGAGTCTCGCGAAGAGATGTCTGAGAACTGTCGGAGCGAAACGTTATATCGTATCTATGTGGATCGACGTTTCAGCGAATTGGAGAGCATGTGGAGAGAAGAGGACTCTCCACCCAATAGGGAAGGGGAGAAGTCTAAAGCGTCACTTTGTAGTGTGACACCCAAACTTAACTGTCCTATTTTCGACCTCATGAGTTTGGAACGCGACAAATTAGCGTATCTCAACTTCTTTAAGGAGTTCTAAAATTGCGTGTCAAATATACCTAGTGAGTCCACGAGGTTGATCATTCTGAAAAATCACCTATGGGGCTATGCCCACGGAATAGTGGGACATCTTTTCATTTCGGATGCCAACTTTGAGGCAGCGATAGAGATCCTAGAAAGAGAATTTTTAGATAAAAAGGTTTATTGTAAACTCTATTTTTAGGGATCTCCATAGTGCTAAACCTCTTGGGGATTCTGATACTGACTCGGTGAAGAGCTTTCTAACTAAGGTGAAAGCTAAAATATACGAGCTGAAAACCTCCTTTGGTATGGATTTTCTAGAGGAGGAGGCCCCCGGCAATCTGTTGCTAAGTAGCATTATTTTTGAAAAACTTCCTCTTTCTGTGAGACGGGAACTGATTCATACTGTCAATTGTAATTACCCATCTCTGGGAAATATCTTAGATAATTATTCTGAGGTGTTGCGCACGTTAGACATCGTCAAACCCAGGATGGTTAAAACTGTAAAGCCCGTCGCCAAACCGCGTTCGTCTGGTTCCTTTAGATTCAGGCCCGCTAGTGCTGTTAAGAAGCCCTCCACTTTGGAGAACTTTTTTGTAAAAACTAAACCCAGTCGACATAAGTGCTTCCTTTGCAGTAGTGACAGCCATATTGCGTACTATTGCCGGAAGTATCCCTCTCTAAGGGATCGGGTACAACGATGCCAATTGGCTAAGTTGTGCACCCGTTGTACTAGTCCGTTCCATAACGCCGAGGCTTGACCCGGTAAAAGTGGTCGTCTCCTCCCCTGTTGCAAATGTAAAAGTTGCGAGCATGCAGGTGCGTTGTGCCCTGACTTTGACAAGTCTCGGCTGAATACTAACCCCTGTCTTCAGGTGGGAGAAGTGAATCTTCTCCTGCCTATAATTAAAATTGACGTGGTCGATAATGGAGTTGTAAAATCTTTTAATTGTCTGTTGGATTCAGGAAGCCAGCGCTCCTATTTGTCTAATGGAGTTCTGGACCTATTTAATTGCCGTTCTGTGTCTGTAAAGAGAAGGGACTTATTTATTAAAACTTTTCTCGGAACGGCCAGAAGGAGCCTAAATGAACTCGAGTTGCGGGTAAAAGTGCCGAACTCTGAGTGTGTTATACCTTTTTTGGTGGACGAAGGCTTTGACCTTCAGTTTCACGTCAGGGGTCTGTCTACTGCTATTGAAGGTATTATTGCGGGTGGGGGGAAATTGGCTGCCGACTTTTCAAATGTTAAAAATGATTGTATTACTGTACATGGTTTGGTAGGTGTTGACCTACTGATGTATTTGGGACCCATGAAGTTGTCTCCCTTCATGAATAGGTCGGTTTTCGAGTTTCCTCAAGGAATTGTGCCTTTTGGAGATATGTCCAATTTTGTGAGTCCTGTTATGAAACAAACTGATACCTCCGTTGTTGGCGCGAATTACAGCCAAGTTGTGTCCGAACACTCACAGTGTCTTATGACACATGTTAATTTTGTGCTTGAGCCGAAGTCTTAATACTTCGACCCATTCGATTGTTTTATTTATTCTTCTGTGGAAAGAGCCGTGGACAAGCTCTTTAGTTTGGAAACGTTAGGAGTTACTGAGAACTCTGTTAGTGATTATGACAAGAATAAAATTGATTCCTTTCGAAATTCGATATCGTACCGAGACAGTTGCTACTATGTAAGTTTGCCATGGGATGAGGGAAAGTTGCCTTCTGTTCCTTCCAACCATCAAGTGTCGTTGAACGTACTTGATAAGGTTGTCACTCGTTTGACGAGGCAGGGTCTGTATGAGGACTACTGCCAGATTTTCTTAGAGCAGGAAAGGGAGGACATTATTGAGAGAGTGGAAGTGAATCCAGAGGATTTCACTCATTATACTTGGATTCCTCACCGTCTGGTTATTAAGGCTACTGGTCAGAGTACCACAAAGATAAGGCCGGTGTTCGACTGTTCGTTGCGAACAGGTGGACATCCCTCTCTAAATGATTGTGTCTACCAGGGAATTAACCTTTTCACGGATATGTTAGAATTACTGTTGAAGTTTCGAATGGATCGTTATGTCCTGTTGGCTGACGTCCGTAAAGCTTTTCTCATGATTCGGTTGGAAAGCGAAAGAGATAAGAATTGGTTTTGCTTTTTTGTAAAATTGAATGATAAACTGGTATGTTATCGTTACAAAACATTGATTTTTGGGTTTGTGCCCAGCCCATTTATTTTCAACTTCGTCATTAGACATCATGTTGAAAAATACCCTCATAGTTTATGTAGGGATATGCTTATGGAAAATTGTTATGTGGATAATCTTATAAAAACTCACAATTCACAGAAAAGGTTGTTGGACCTATACCTGAATGCAAGGAGTATCATGCAGGATGGTAATTTTTCATTAAGGTCCTGTAATTCCAATAATGATGTTTTGACAACTCGAATGAAAGCTGACAGAAGTTTCGTCACCCATGATTCTCCTCTGGAGAGGGTGTTGGGTTATGCGTATGATCCTGTGCAGGATAATTTGCATGTGACGGCCGGTTCCTTAGATGTGCCGGCTAATACAAAAAGGGGCATCCTATCGCAGAACTATTCCATATTCGACCCTTTGGGGCTTGTTTTACCTGTAACTATCAAGGGAAGGCTAATACTCAGTGAGATATGGAAAACTCAGGTGTCATGGGATCAGAAGATACCGGAGAGTTTGCAGCTCACTTGGAACAAGTTGTTTCCTGAGTTGATGAATCTGCATGGTGAGAGGCCCAAGATGTGCTGTTGATTCCTCTGCTCCTGCCACGTTAATGATCTTTTGTGATGCTTCACAACAAGCCTTTGGCTTTGCGGCTTACATTTTCCAGTATGGGGCTGCTAAATTAATATTTTCCAAGGCTAAAGTGGCTCCTTTGACAAGGAGAACTTTGCCGTCACTTGAGTTGTTGTCCGTCTTTTTGGCGATGAAATGTATCCCTAATCTTTTGAAGGTGTTTCAAAAGGATGTGGTCAAGAAAATAGTGGTTGCGGTGGACGCACAGGTCGTGCTGTCCTGGATTCTGTCCGAGACAGTTGTGACTAAGAGTGTATTTGTCCGAAATAGGTTAAAAGATATTCGAGTGGGAGTGGATGAATTGTGTGAACAAGGTTTGGAAGTAATGTTCAAGTATGTGGACACTTCTGACAACCCTGCCGACCTGATCACCAGGGGTATTTCCTTGGAGAAATTCAAATCTCTATTGCCCTTTTGTTTATCGGGGCCGCAGTGGCTGGTCGGTGAGAATTTTACCTGGCCAGTGTATGATTTGAACTGTTTGAGTTCTGACAGTCAGAGGTTGGTGCTGACTAATGCCATTTCTGTGTCTCCTGTGATTCAGGAATTGTCACCGGTAGTGGATTTTAAGAGATTTTCTTCCTTGGGAAAACTCATGAGAGTTTTGTCCTACGCGTTTAAGTTTGTATTGAAATTGCGGAAATCCATGAAAGAACCAGGCCTAGTGGCCAAAATGTATTTGATTAAGTTTGAGCAGTCCTTGCTTAATTCCAGGGAAAAGTCCTTTTTGTTGAACCCCTCCAACCGTGAGATTCCTCCGTTGGTGGCTAAGTTGGATCTTTTCCTGGATGATAAAAGTTTGATAAGGTCTGGGGGAAGGATTGGTACATCCAGCCTTTACCCTCCGGAAATGTTACATCCGATTTTGTTACCTCGAGGCAGTCATATAACTGATTTGATTATTATGGACTGTAATTTCAAGTGTAAACATTTGGGTATTGCAGCTACCCTCACCAAACTCCGTTTGTCAGGTGTCTGGATACATAAATCCAGGCAGGCGGTGAAGTCGGTTATTTCTGCCTGTGCTCTGTGTAAAAGATACAATGCCGTATCTTTCAAATACCCCCAGGTTACCAATTTACCTAAACACAGAGTAAATTTTGTGAAGCCCTTCAACCATACATGTATATACTTTACTGGTCACTTGTGGGTTGAGGATGAAAGGGGACCGCAAAAAATGTATATCTTGCTTTTTACATGCTTCAATGTGAGGGAGGTCCATTTGGAGTTAGTGAGTGATATGTCTACTCACTCAGTGATACTATCATTGGTTAGATTTATTAACATTTATGGGGTGCCTTCCCATATATACTCGGATAATGCTAGATCATTCGTTGCTGGATGCAGTTTGATTAAGCAAGTGCTTGTGTCTGACGAGTTCGAGGAGAAATTTAGTACATTTGACATCAAGCACCTGACGATACCTTTATATTCTGCTTGGTTCGGCAGTGTTTGGGAGCGTCTTGTTAAGACGGTGAAGGTTTGTCTTTACAAGTTAGTGAGACGACAGAGGTTGGGTTATTTCGAACTTCTTTCTGTGTTGTCTGATATACAGAATGCTATTAACTCACGTCCTCTAACTTATAGATGTTCTGGAGATGATGTTTTGGATATTATATCTCCAACCGCGTTTATTCGCCCGCATTGTAATAATTCAATTTTTATAAATTCTGAAGAATGTTTTCTTGAGAATTCTCCTCCATCTAGGACTGACCTTTTGGAGAAGTTAAAACAGAGGGATCTTCTCTTACAGAGGTTTAAAGTTTTATGGTATGAGGAATACCTGCTCGACTTGAGAGAGCTGAGTGGCGATCTATATCAGTTTGATTTTAGTGATGTCATCGCTGTAGGCGATGTGGTTCTTGTTAAGAACCCAGCCAAATCTCGCCTATATTGGTCCTTGGGTATAGTGATAGGTTTGACTCCAGGTGATGATTCTCATATTAGATCTGCCCTGATTAAGAAGGCAGATGGTTCCTCTCAGGAACATTCTTTGAGACACCTTTTTCCGATGGAGTTGTCGGTTACTCATTCCCATCAGACCTCGCAGGTTCCCGAAGAGCCGTGTGGTTCCGAGGATCCTGATGTGGTCCAGTCGGATGTTGCTGATAGAGATCATGCCTCGACTTCCAATTCTGAACCCATTCGAACTCGCAAGAAGGTGAGTGAACGGGATAATGACTACTTGTGGTATTGATGTGTACATGAGACATGTATATAACATTGTGCGTTTTTTGTTCTTCTTCGTCGGGAGAGTGTGGAAATTTGGTATATTTTCTAGTAAGTCATGAGTTGCTTCCCTTTGTTTGAAACCGTTTGAGGGTGAAGGCTTTCAGTTTTTTCTTACGTGACAGGTTGAAGGTCCCATGGATTATTTTGCGTGGGTGTTGGGTTGGGTTGAAGCCATTTTGTGTCACGTGGTTTCTATTTTTAGAAATGATGCATTACTTCTGTCTCGATTTGATATCGGCGCGAAGTTTAACCAGAACAGACATGGGCGCCGGAGTCGACACCTGTTAAAACTGTTTCTCCGTCAATAGTTGGAACGTTAAATTTTGAGAAGAATTTCTACTTGAAGAAATTTAAGAAATAAAGTATCTCTTGGCAAGAATTGCCTTTTATGTATGAAATATTATTCCTTCGGTCAACGAATATTTCCCTTTGAAGATGTTTCAGGTCAGAGACTTGGAATGAGGAATTATGGAGAATTGGAACGAGACAAAAATATATCCGGGCACGAAATTGCCTATGTTGAAGGGCTTAGCTCCCGGGAATTGAAATACTTTGCCGTTGAGAAGATTCTAAATCAGAGATTAAGAATCGTTAAGTGTTATCGTCCTTGCAACACAGATCGATTTTAAAAAGATAACTTTGAAAATTGGATCCTCACATGATCGCGTGTGAAGCTATTTGGGACAAACTGTGAAAAAATCAAGTATTTTGTTTATCTGAAATTTGGACTGTTCTAGTGACGTATTTCTTACGTTGGGTTTGCTATGAGAAAATTATAGACGATAAAGAAAGAAAAAAAAAGGAACTTTGTGACAGACGTTTGATAAAATAAAAAAGGGTTATTTTTACCATTGAGGTTGTGTCGGCATTTAGCACGGTTTGTCAATTTTATTACTTTTGATTGTAACTTTGGTGTAAAGAAAAAAAAGAGACTATTTGATTGATTTTGTATAAATACTGCCTTTGCTTAGATTGTGTTTTATTTGTGAAGAAAAAAAAAGGATTACTTATTTTGCGAACGATAAGTAATGGTTTTATTATCTGCCTCCCTTTTTAAGATTGTGTCTATTTTGGTTGTATATAACTTTAATGCTAAGAAATCCTGATGTTGTAATTTTTTGATTTTTATTTTTGTTGTACCTTATCTAGGAATAATTTATTTATTCCAGCTCTGGAAAAAAAGCAGTCCAAGCTACCTTTTTTTGTAAATAAAACTTTGTTTTAACTTTTATGAACATTTTGTACTCGTCCATTCCTTCTCTCTTGTTATAATTTTTTTAGTCACAATTCTCCTAGGTAACATGACTTTTGTTTACAGCGGTTTTCGTTAACACCCACGAAAAATCCGACATATATATATATATATATATATATATATATATATATATATATATATTTCACAAAAATGCGGGATCTTGTGTATTAATATTCTTAAAAAGTAACCTGGAACAGTAAAGAAACAGTGGAATAAACTATTTAAATATTGAATCCGGTATTGAGGTTTTTATAATTAGATGTACCCTTTACCACACTTAATTCTAAAGGTGTAAAAATGGAGAAAAATGTATTGGGTGTTCTTCGCTTTTTCTTGCATATTGGTATTTAATTTACACAAGAATGACATGAAACATTAGTTTATTATTTTAGTTTATACGTCCCTGTTTCCTATTAAAAAATATAAACTTTAATTGTGGAAATTACATTTTATTTTTTTCCAAATTGAAACTGAAAATAATTGTCTGTGATTGTCTGTAAGTAAAACTCTGATTACGTTGCATAGTGGATAGTGTGTGACTGTTAACATCCCGTCTGTTTAATTATTAATTATACTTTACCCTACAAGAATTAATTGTTAGTAAACAATTGACCACTGTTTAAAATATTTTTTTGAGATGCTTCTTTTAAAAATGTTAAAATGTGTCATTTACTTAAAGAGTAAAAAAAATATTCTTGGGCTGCTGAGTACACATTAATTCGTTAACGACAAGTCAATTATCATTTTGAAGTTATTAAAAAAATGTTCAACTCAAATATTTGACGACATCCTGTAGCACGTGGTGTCCAAAAATCAAAAAAAATATTTTTGCGCGTGCCGCTTTTATATTAATGAACCATAAATATTTTAAAATATGTAAGTTTTACGTTTTTGGGAGGGGTTCCCCCTTAATACAAATATACACCCCTCAAACATTTGTTTATAAATATTATCTTACAGTGTCAGTTTATATACATCCAAATATGCTAGGACATTTAAAGCAAGTTCAAATTAGTTTCTATTCGACAGTTTGAATACTTCCAAATTTCTTTCAAACAGCGAACCCGAAGTAATAAATTTATTATTTCAAACTATTTAAATAGCTCAGTTGTTTACGAAGACACCGAAATACATTATGATGAATTCAATTTTTTAGATGAGGGTTTATAATTTGTAGAATTTGGTATATTCGGACTACTGTTCTCATCCTTGGTGTTTTTATCACAACGTTTTGGCCGATGTAACCTCCGATTCAGTTCTAAGGGACAGGCATCTGAAGGTTGAAAGTTCAATCCTCAGTGCGGGCGATACAAATAATTGCGAATTACCGGAGACTTCTTCCCAGTCATGGCAGATGGAAACAGTTAATTCTACCCGCGTGGATTTAATAAAGAGTTCCGGTCGAAATTTCGGCCAGATTCCCGAGTTCGACAGAAAGATTCTCGAGTTTGACAAGGTTCACCTGAAGAAGGTCGGAGATTACATCGGCCGAAACGTTGTGATGAAAACACCCAAGATGAGAACAGTAGTCCGAATATACCAACTTATACAGATACTATACTTTGCAATATTTGTTTGCACAAAAATATAAAATCATACAAAAAGATATACTATATTTGGCTCCTAGCCAAAAGTGTTAGTAAGTATGTGACCGTTCTTGTTAATATTTTGATTGCCACCTGGACTTAAGGTTATGTATATAGTTAAGGGATTTTTTTTTGGGGGGGGGGGGAGCGACTGTTTCCACATGCACTTAGGGTTAATAAAATGATTAATAGATGTTTAATTGCCCCTCCCCCCAAAAACAACACAATGTGTATCTCTTAGCAAAAAATATGGTAATGTGCTCTTAAAACGCTACCGAGATTGCGATCAGCCAGAAATGGTTGATCAGTTTAAGTTATATTAAAATTCAAAACCTAAAATTCTAAAATATTTATTTTCATTTTCTAATACGTAATCGCCTAAAAACAGGATAATCTCATTTTTGCTTACGGGAGGGAGTGAATATGTATACTGTTGTAAGCATTATTTACTTAGCGCAATAATTATATAAATATTTTTTAAATTTTTTTCAAAAAAAACATATATAAAAAAGACCACACTTTAAATTTCATATCGAACATCTTTGGTTTCATCGCTAAACAAACAATACGAAACTAATAGAAAAATATACTAATATTTGGGGGCTAAAATCTTTAACACACCCAATATTCAATATCTTCAATATAGCAAATGTTTCTACATTTTCTTCATTAATAAACAGAATTTTCAATGTGGCATTTGTTTTGGCTTCTTTTATCTAAAAGTGGTTTTAGTTTTTTAAGTTCGGCTTTTTTTATCTTTTATCCTGAAAAATTTAGTTTCAAAAGTCAATTCTCAGTTTATTTTAATATTCTACTAAATGTCACACATCTCTGTTTCTATGATGCCACTCTTTTTAGTACTAACATATTTAGAATCAACTCATCGAGTTCGATGTTTCTATTTTTCCATCCTTAAATTATATTCATAATCTAAAAAAAAATGGCGAGTTAAAGGGCATTACGAGCGTTACTCAATTGGCATATTTCTCAATTTAAGCTGCACAACGCTCCCATATCTTCAAGTCCTTTCGAGATATATGTTTACATCCATTGTGCTGGTTGCTACATTTTAGGTATGAACACAAATAACTATTTAATTTAAATAAACAAAAGAATATGGTTATTCAAAGTCAGTAAGGGTCGGTAGTCTACACCCCGATGACAACGCATATTTTGAATAACTTTTTTCTCATAGACCAAATTTTAATTTCTTTATGTTTAAAAAAAAGAAGCTTGGCACTAGTCAAATCTAGTGCGAAAAAACGATGAAAACTGTATTAATGACAATCCCAATAATTGGTGGCAATTGGGTAAATGTTGATCGAAAGCATAATATTCACACACTGCCGTGTCTGGATTATATATATATATATATATATATATATATATATATATATATATATATATATATATATATATAATAAACCCGATTGATTTTTGATATTCACTATATGTATCATGTGTGGGTAACAACACATGTGGTGTATAGTGTGCCTTGGTATATGTATCTAAAACCGCATTCCTCCTGAACAACTATTGATTGAGTCTAGTATCAGAGAGAAGTTGATAAATGAATTCATTAATACGTGGGTCAAACTAAATTTGCACGGATACTGTTTATACTCTCAGATGCTTTTTAGACAGTATAGTGTGTCTGATTTCCTAAGAAAGTTAGATTGGTGTATATCATTTTTATCAGAAGTGAAAAATAATAATTCATTTAAACTAAAGATGCTTAAAGAATTAATAAATACACTACATTTATTCTATTACATGTAATAGCTGGAGTTTTTTTATTATCTCACACAATGAATTGTTATTATGTATGATATAGGTATTTTATCATAACTATGAGAGAGAATATTCTTTTAATTTAAATCATACGATATAGGTAACCATTTTAAGTCAGATAATTATTCAGCACACAACATAGTTAATAAATAATCAGTATGTTCTTTGTTGATTTCATAAAAGTATACTACAGAGCGAATGCATATTAAAAGATAATCGTAAGGAGGTTGTGTATCAGTTGCATGAGCGAATAATCTTGTATCGGTCTCCCAGACAGGCAGTGGGTTGTAATTAGGCTTGGCGATTATGTAACCATCGTGTGTGTATCACATGAGCAAGCAACTCTCCTAAGCTCAATAAGATGTATACTAAATGAATCATCTTGGCGCGAGAACCAGATAGCGTGATAACCACGACCCTCTAGTTCCCGTATTTGTCTCAAACAGACTTTACGTGGTCATGTTCTCTCCTCCGGGCCAGCGATGGAATAGTGGTTTACGTGATTTCCTCTTGTCTACATTAACCAGCCTAATCTTCTCTCTTAGTTTTATTCCTGTGTTTCCAGTATCTAAATCTTTACACCACTTTAGTTTTGAGACGATTGTTCATTTCATGAGGAATAGTGACCCCGATTTGGTTTCTATTACAATCAGATATGGCTAGACAAGTTACGCTTCCAAGTAAGTCGTTAATCTGATGTTTTACTCGATGTAATGTCTACACTGAAATCGGATACCCGAGCTAAAATGCATTTGTTTGTTTCACAGTATTCCAACTTACTGATATAACTTAAAAATGAATCATTACTCTATCGAAATTAGAAAATTGATAATTATGTACAATTGATTAAATACATGATTCTATGGTACGCATAGCTATAGACATATTCTTGTTCCATACATTCTCAAAGGCTCGTTAATGATATACTATTTACGGAATCTTATAATTTTTCTATTTAAAAAAATGAGATGAATTATTAATTTCCGTAAGCTTCTCGTATGCATACATGATTAGAATACTGGATGTAAGCAAATCAACTGAGGGTCGATGTCATCGAGAGAAAACATAGGCTATCTATTTGTCAACACTTGTACAAAATTTGTCAACACTTGTACAAAATTTGTCAACACTTGTACAACATTTGTCAACACTTGTACAACATTTGCTAACACTTGTACAACATTTGCTAACACTTGTACAAAATTTGTCAACACTTGTACAACATTTGTCAACACTTGTACAACATTTGTCAACACTTGTACAAAATAAAAGTAACATTGCAAAATCTTACACAAATGATAGTTTTCTGCTCGTTTGTTAGAGCAAGCTATAACATGTTTTGTTTGTGGATTGCATTTGGATGTTTCCGCCAGTCCGTGTTTCAAATATAAGTCTTAATTGTTTATCATCTATGTACGTATACGTTTCGTCTTTTCATAATCTGGACTCATCAGTATAGAGATGAAACTATTAACTACTGGTCATGAGATGCGACACTCCGGACACCGAGTATTTACAACTCAAATCCGACATCTAGAACCACCGTTGAATAGCGAATAAAGAATGATACTTTAAACACTTAATTCGGCGGCTTGACCCTATAAAAGTGTTCAACTTCATGAAAAGAAACGAGGCATTTATAGCAAGAGACCTCATGCTATGTAAATACTACACTTACAGTGCTCATTTAGAGGTGTTTCTAGGAGCTACACATAATAAATATGTCTTGTGTATTGTCTATGTACGGATACGTTTCGTCCTTTCATAATCTGGACCTATCAGCATAGAGATATAACTATTCACTACTGGTCAGGAGATGCGAAACTCCGGACTCCGAGTATTGTACAACTCAACTCCCGATAGCTAGAACCACTATATATATATATATATATATATATATATATATATATATATATATATATATATATGAGAGAGAGAGACACAGAGAGAGAGATATGCGACCGTCTTAGAGTGTCATCCCTACACTAATGAGAGCGAAAGCTTGAAACACTGGCGTATGAAGGTACAATTTTTTAAATATTATTAATATCAAATTAATATTATGAGATAACAGTTGAGCTTTGTTCGGGAGAGTTAAGAGTAGAATGACACGTAGCTTTAAGGCGTATTACGACAACGTGTGTCACATAATTAGTCAGTCTTTCTAGATATGCCGCCTTTCGCATAAATAGAACTTAAATTCGTAATGTTGTGATGTACCGTGAACTAATTGTTACAGCGCTTGCCTAAGGAGTCTGTGTTGATTTTGTGGTAAGGGTTCGAACCGTGCAACTATCTGCGAGCGAAGGCTTGAAACGCTGGCATATGTTGGTTATAACAATTGATATATAAAATAAATATACGTATATATATATATATATATATATATATATATATATATACATATATATATATATATATATATGATATTTTTCCTGTTCCACTTTTGTTATTATAGACTGCTAACCAAAAACTCCATATGCTATTATTTTCACTCATCATGTCGACCATTTCGTCACCTTTAAAATATTATTACATTTATTCCGATCTAGATGTCCTTTTACAAAATACATAATACCACAATGAAGGTGTTAGACACTGTCTCTCTAATAATTATTTCCTTCCTCAACACTCACATTAGCGGGATATTTATTTTTATAGGCTATATAAAATTGAGGCATTTGACTTTTATTTTTATATCTTTAGTGTACCGTACATAGTGCAGTATATTTAAAGTATAAATAACAAACGCCTGGTCAATTACAAGTATATTCTACCAGGCGTCCTGACTGTATTTGAGGAATATAGACATATCGGATAAGATGTGAAATACACTGAACGCTACATGTAGTCTGAACATCATATGATATACACTATTGGTGTGTCATGTTTCTTAGTTAGTGTGGGTGTGTTAGTGCAACGTATACAAGGATGTTCTGGTGATCGCATTAGGATGTGACCAGGCGGTTGAGTTTCGAATTGTTGCGCGAATACACTTGTACGTCTAGCAACATCGATGAATCGTACATGATTTCGTAATTGTTATTTTAGAACATCAACGTGTTAATGTTCAATCCTATATTCTTCCAAAGTGATGTAGTCTTGTTGAATAACAACATATCCTATGTAATTTGCATGAAGTTAATCACACGATGATCTGGGAATTAGAAATCTACTGAAAGTTATTATAAATAGTTGAAATTCATATCTACGCCTCGCCCTTTCATGTCAAGCGTATAAAAATGTATCGAGTCAAATATAGCATTCAATTGTCCAGATAAAAAGTTAAGAAGGGAGAAAAAATAATTACGTACATCATGCAAACTTTTCCGGGAGAAATTCTGCATTTTCCACGTTCATATATCTGTAGAATTTAATATTTAAACGTATATTTCTCTTCAAATAGAAGACTGTCAAAAAGTGGTATCACTGTTTTCTTGTAAAAATAATTGCCATTCAAAGTAAGGCGTTTGCTTTCAATACATAACTCCATGTTATTTTATTTAAGTATAAGCAATTAAATATTTCATAATGAATGAATGCATTTCAATATTTATATTCTTCTTATCGAAGAAGTATTTAACAAGTAATTAAAAAAAAAGATATCAACCATGTTACATGTTTAAATGAGAAAAAATTTGGAATCGACGGTTTCAAATTCTAGTATATATTTGTTAGACCGGCCGTTCTAACAGAAAAGAAACTACCCCGGTTCCCACTATAAATAGTGTGAGTACACATCAGGTAGAAAAGGACAGTATTGTATCTGTCTAGCCGAGTGCCAGTCAGTTTCCTTACCTTTGTACCTTTTATGTTTATACACTTGTTATTTTAACCCAACTTCGACTTGACTTTTTCTTTTTACTGTTGGACTACTTCACAACAATATTACATACTAAATTGTGATGAACGCTAATACGTACTTAAAGAAAATAAATTATTTTGTACTTTGACAATAATTCCCAACACTATTCATACTGTTTTCCGATTAATTAATTTATTTTTGTTATTATCACTTATGTTTGAATACATGTTTCGAAAAATGGCATGCATCATAATTCATGACGTAACGCCAAAGCTATACTTATGTGGTTATGGATGTTTCAATCTTTATTTATGATATAGTTCAGTTGGTAGAACGTGATATTAAAGATCTAATGGTGTAGGCTACGATTTCATTGGCTCTGGTGTATTTGCTGGGGATTTAGTAGTTCCTATTAATGTACGATATTCACGCGTATTTTATTCAGGTAAAAACAAATTGAAACTGATGTGTATGGTGTTACGGTCATACTGACTGACAGAATCTCTCCATGTATATATATGTACGCAATGCAACAAGTTTCATCTTAAATAAATATATCTACTTTTGCTTACATTAAAGTAATTGTCGCCTCTTATAAGTAGTCGGGATATCTATATCCTTAATTGTGGTCACTCAAAATAGAGCAACATGAACATTCCTCTAGTCTTGAAAGATTATCCCCATCTGACCGTGTGCAGAACACAGATCATACTTGGTATCATGACTCGGAGTAAATGTAGTGCAAAAAATATCATATGCCAATTTCGATTTATGACGGTATTTTCGATATTTTGTAAAATAAATATATAATAGGCATATAATGAGCAAGAATTCGTCATGGGGCGATGCAAGTTTAAAAATGGGTGAATTAAAAACGAAGCCATATATATATATATATATATATATATATATATATATATATATATATATATATATATAAATATATATATATGTATATATATATATATATATATTATACAGGCACACAATGCAATATTTAGAAAGGAAAATATTTTCGAATAGATTCTGATAGAAAAAATGTACATTTTTTAACGAATATTGAAAAACGGTAGAAAAAAGAGAAATTGAATGATGAAAATAAAAAGGAATGATAAGGTGTCACCCGAAAATGAAAAGGAAACGTCATCTTAGAAACATCCCCTAATATATTGAAGTCATAATCGTGCAGTCTCTTTCAATCATGCAAGGATACATCTCAAATACATTCACAAAGGAAAATATTGATTATATTGTTCCCACAAAATGTATATATGTCAGATTTCATCGAATAATATGCTATTATTCACAAGCTACGATCGAAAATATATATCTACGGTGAATATCAAACGCTCCCACTAATTCTCACATAAACCAGTGAGAATAGATGGATACTAATAGAATACATACTCGATCATTCTCTGTGTTAAATATATACTAGTAACTATTTTTTAACATATTGTGACAACATTCGTTATTTCATGTTGGTTATAAATAGACCGTAGGCAAATCCTAAAATGGCCTCTGAATTTTATTTCATTTTGACGACTTGATCAGATCACTGAAATATAAAGATGGCAAATGGAAGATCATACACCAAAGACTATCATACTAGTTGATAGAACTGTAAATGTAATCTAGTGGTAAGAAAAGCGACCATCTTTAAAGAGAGCTACCGATTTTAAATTACATATGAGTGCTTAATTAAACATTACGTGTACTAATATCAATAAGAATTTGAATTAACTTATGTTCGTCCTGGAAGATTGGAGTACCCTGTTGTTATACTAAATTACATTTTATAGCCAGATTTTTGTACATACATATAATATATTTCCTAACAAAATAAACACACACATTTTTCGCATTGTTTATATTTGGCATGTTGATACACTTATATCGTGACAAGAAATACATTACATCAGTGTATTATTACATTTTTCAAGCATTGTGCAAGTAAATGCGTTATTGTGCTGTTTATGTCTATATAGTGTATATTACAGTCTTTAATGATAGTGTGATAAATAATTCTCAAAGCAAGGCGAACACTTACGCTATCTATATCTCTATATCTCTCTCTCTTTAATGACTGTCGCAGTCAGCCGAAGCGCTTACTCTCTCTATGGCTCTGTCTATCTCTCTCTTTCTAAAATGTTGTCGTACGATTCAAGCAGCCGCCTGACATTGGGAGAAGAGAGGCGAGGTTGGAAAGAACACACGACGTGGGCGACCGGAAACGGAACAGACAGCGAATGTCGCAAGGACGCGAAAATGAATACACACGAGGTGAATTTAAGAATACGTCAGAGAGGGCAAAACAGGCAGACGGAACGGTTGGATAAATAAAACTTAAAGGACAATCGTATCGCCGGTTTAGTCCAGAACATTATTACTCCCAAGGATTACGATTCCATGAACTTAAAGGACAATCGTATCGCCGGTTGTACCTAGAACATTCTTATTTCAAAAGATTACGATTCTAGGAACTTAAATGACAATCTTATCTAGGATTGAATCCATCTTATTCTGATTCCCAAGGATTACGATTCATGGAACGTAAAGGACAATCGTATCGCCGGTTGTACCTAGACTATTCTTATTCCCAAGGATTAATATTCAAGGAGACTATGTATTTTCGTGTCATCAGTTATATTGTATGTGCGTGGACTTGTGATCCGTATTATACTTCGAACAAACAGCTAAGTATTGGCCTATCTCTTGCCAGTATCTTTCTTATACAAATATATATATATATTTCGGCTGAACTTTCATGTTGCATACATCTGCACCCACTCTCCAAAATATACGTATGTCTCCCTCACTCTTTCTCGTGGTGTCATCTTCTTCTATTTGTTTATAAAAATCTTCATTGACTTTTAATTTCACTCGTGTATGTGTTCGTAATTTATTGCTTTTGTTATCCCAATTCCGCTTAGACGAATTTCACCGGTTAACTCGACATTCGACGATTGACCAAACATGATTAACGTGCCAACGGACATTAAATAAAATAAACATATGTGTAACGATCTGATTGCTAATCCGTACCGATCATCCCGCAGTTAGGTCGTAACAATAGTAACCATCTATTGAGCATCACAATATTTTATCAGGTTTCAAAATATGAGTATACTATCTTGTTATATATTATATATTGTTATGACAAGAGACAGGAAGCGAACACTCTCATCATTTTAGTAGTATACGATTGTCATCATCTCTTCAAAAGTTATTCAGTCAATTTTCCTCAGTGATTGTATTTTACACTTGCTGAAATAAACGTTCTTAAATGAAATAAATCAAGGAAACATGTATACACAAAATCCCAGTTTAATAATAACACATAAATTAATGTGTAGGTGTAAGTACCTATACAGCCGATGCTGTATCTGATTGCACATAAAATAGCTCCCTAAGATTTCTGAATGCATGCCCAACTCATTTTTTCAATAAATGAATTAAGAGTTTTTTTTTTAAACTTTTTTAATAGATGCCCCTGATAATACGACATGCGATGAAGTAATGTAAGCTGATCAATTACTGACTGATATCATATCCAATGCAATATTCTATAGTGTTTAAGTCAATTATCCTCAAATCTGTTGATGTTATCGTAAACAGATATAAGCGTGCATGAATTATGGATGTCGGCGAGATTACATTGCTGAAGACATCTTCATATAAACTTACAATAATCATGTTAGCACTGTTACTGGGTGTAAAAGTTGCATGTAAAATATACGTGTATCTGCTCCTACTTGTGGAGAGTAAAGTATTGTGTCTTTTACTATGATGACTTTATGATTTGCATGATTACCAGATAAAAGAAATGGAATTTGATGTTGTGTGGTAATAACACATTTACTCTTATCATTGATGATGTTAAACATTAGGCAATGTTAAAAACAGTATTTAACACGGTCGCCTCGTTGTATCAAACTGAAGGAACCTTATTTCACTGATCGTGAAACGGTTAGCATGCATTGGCATTACGCGAGAACAACTACCTACTCTTATAGGCTCGTTAAGGAATCTGGTAGGTATCTGCTGGTATTTGGCAGTCACAAAGTGGCTTTCTTGTTGTTGCATATACTTTAAAATCTTGTATCTTCTCGTCCTCGTCGCGTGGAGGGGTGTGTCGTCTCGATGTCTGCAACAAAACTTGCATGACCGATTCAGGAAGCACACCCTCTTTTAAATTTGATTTGTTTATTTCAGGCATCAGTTACCGTCGCCGCTGAAGATGTTTCACTAACGTCGGGAGAGAGACCACATTACTACTTTATCGTAGTTAATTCCTAGCTTAAATCCTGAGCCATTCGAGGAGGGGGCAAGAAGGAATATCATGGCGGTATTCTCTTAGGGAATGTAATTCTCCTAATCATTTGGAGACTACATAGAGAACTCGTCTGTTCGTCACAGAACCCCTATGTGCAGGTGCACCTAGACCCTTGACCTGAGGTCTCGCCGACGTGGTGGCCCTGTCAACATCAGTGAGCTCCGTTATTTTGCACTCGGTTGTACGGGTTCACCCACACTAAATCATGCAATCCAAACCAAAAAATCTCCCCACATACGTCCACTTCAAAATGCGTACGGCTTCACATGGACACAATCCAACATTGTGATCTATAGTGTTTTGCTCATTTTACAAGACGCTTCAAGGGAAAGGTTGATAAATGTTCTCTTTTACGGAAAGATTGATGACATTAAGTTATTGTAGCAATGCATGCCGTTGACTATACATCACATATAATTAAGGTATGGGAGTTAGATATGTATCTATGATTTCAAGTGGTTAAGTCAGTTAAGCTTGGGTGTCTGAACCAGGAATAATTTATATTATGCGAGAGACAGTGCCACTAGGCACAATGAATAGGACAGTATCATGTGTAAATTATGTATTCTATATTTGCCTATCACAAAAAATCTTGCTCGGAGGTGACTGCTAACTTTCAAAGTGTAGTTTCTATTTACATTATGTCTGGACATACTAGTGATTGTCTTGAGATGTTTTCTTTGTGTTTGGAGGAATATTCATATTAGGCATTGGCCTGATTTTATTTATAACTAGCGATACCCATGTTCTGACGTGGCCTATGGGAAACTGAAATAAAAAGTCGTTCTACTTCATATCTGTGATGATAAATATATATATATATATATATATATATATATATATATATATATATATATATATATATATGCGATTAGTATTAAATTAAAAGGAGGGAAATCATAAAAGCATGTAAATCAGATTAAGCGACATAAACAAATATTTTATTACATATGTTTATTTAATTGTTTATTCTGAAATAATTTCAGTAAATACATAGTTAATTAAAAATATAGTTTACATTATTTTGTTGAAACAGAGATGATTCTACTTTGATTTGCCTGTTTCGTAATGAAAAATATGTATTTATATAAGAATAAGTGAGCGCGTGAACGCAATAACATTACTGACGTGCCCATGAATCACGTAGATTCTGCCGTTTGCAAACGATCATGTTTTCATTAATTCAAACGATGAAGCGAAAGATTTGCAGAAACTCTAAGAGCATATATTCCCAACGATTGAATGTTTAGATTCCGGTATTTCTGTATTAAAGAAAGGGCGCGGTGAGTTGGCCTGCGTAAGGGGAACTCAATATAAGCGAGTACAATTGTTTGTTCAATTATTTGTGGGAGATGTATTAGTGAGAAACAGGTGGATCGGAATAAATGTGCATATCTTTTTAAAGGGACGAAATGTAGTTTTCCGTGAAACACGCAATAGAAATAAGCAGTATATGAAATAGTCGTTTTTAATTATGTTATTTTCAGATGTAGAACATTACCGTTATCTTTTTTATATAGATTAATCGGACAAAAAATATTGCCAAATTACAACGCTAAGATCTTAATGAACTTGTAGTGTTTGATATTAAAACTGTTTAGTGTGTTCGAGTCACTATAACATAAGATTTACAGAAGCTTCTGTCTGTGAGTTTTATTAATAGTAATGCGAGGATTTTAATCGAATATTGCATCTGAAAACGTGGTCTACAAAATAATTTATTTCTATATTTTTAATTACCTTTATTTCTTAAGATGCAACAAAAAACTTGCATTTTATTACCCACATGAGCGGCAACTAACGAACAGTTAAAAATGTTAAAAAAGAACGTTGCCATTTCACAAACCTGTAAGGAACTATAAACATCGAACCGACAACATCGAATAGATGAGCTACCATCACAGAATAACTAATTATTGCGTAAAAATAGATTCAGACTCGATTTCTCTGAATCATTTTATCATCTAAAATAAATAAGAAAAAAGTATAAGGACATTTTTAAATGATTTATAATAACATATTTCACTTCAGAACGTGGTATCCAAATGTATTTGGTTGTCTATTTTTAATTTCTTAAACATTGTTAGATGGTGAAAAACATTTATTTTTTCCACAAAAGCTGCTACGCGCGATAAGTTAAAAAAAGAAGAACGTCACAATTTAAAAAAAAACCAGCGACGAAGTCTTAATATCGCTCTGACAAAATCGCGGAGATGAGCACCAATGAAGGAAAAGCAAATGCATTGGCTTTAAATTAATTGGCTCTCTTTTTGTTTTTAGAATAACATGTTATTGTCCAACAAAATAGAACAATAATCATGTCAAAAACAAAACATTTAATAAAATATTACATAACAAACCGTGATCTCCAAAGGGTTATTTAATTACTTTAATTTCTTAAAATTCTTCAAGAACTTTAATTGAATAACCTATTTTAGCGGCCACGCACAATAAGCTAAATATTTTAAATAAAGAAGGTTGTCATTTCACCATCCTGCAACGAAATCTAAACATCGCTCCAACAACATCTAGCCGATAATCTACCATCACATGCACACACAGTTATTGATTTTGATTGATTCGGACTTATTTTCTCTATGGAATAATGTGTTATCGTTAAGAAAAAACAACGAAAAACACTTAAATATTTTTTAATAAAATATCGCATCTCAAAACGTGGTCTCCAA
>OY744523.1:47206096-47223596 GCA_963556195.1 Sepiola atlantica
CCACCTTGTCATTGTATAGGTGCGATCCTCGCCAATATTACCTAATTTTATTGGAAGCAGTATAGTATATGGTCGTGTTTCATGATAACAATACTTTCAAAACTATATTCTCGGTTTAGGGGGTAGAATACTATCTGTTCTGTTGTAACGATATAATCTCCTCAGGCATTACTTACCATTTTTAGCGGATGTTCGACATACTATTATGCTCTAAGTCATTAGATTCTATTTTTTGGATCAGTGTAGAATATGTTCGTTAAGCATTATAACATCCTATCAGGCTGGGAAATATGCGGACAGAGGGAGCATATATTTGCTAGTATATATTTATATTTATATATATGGTTCTTTCCAAATATGATCTAAGGTTAAGATCGGATTCTTACTCTGGATCTCAGTTGATAATAACTGTTGATCGATAACATCGACATGCCAATGTCGCATATTTTGTACATGTCTGTGTAAATAAAAAGTATCATACATATATATATATATATATATATATATATGTATATATATAATCATATATATATATATACATACATACATATATATATATATATATATATATGTATATATATATACACTCTAAAAACATGGATTTACAGGACAGCATAAATGTGTACCTTAACAGAACAATTCATCTGCATAGAAATGTGTAGGGTGTTGTTCGCAAGCAAAACACCTAAGTAATATTTTTAACGAACTAAAATAAGTTATAAAGTATAACACGATTGAAACACAGACACAAAAGTACTCGGGCATAAACAATAGTAACATTCCATAC
Source organism: Sepiola atlantica (assembly GCA_963556195.1). Taxonomy (NCBI): domain Eukaryota; kingdom Metazoa; phylum Mollusca; class Cephalopoda; order Sepiida; family Sepiolidae; genus Sepiola; species Sepiola atlantica. The sequence continues at coordinate 47,206,884 of OY744523.1, forward strand.
ATTGTAAACATCATTCCCAAGAAAGAAATATTGTACAATTGTCTGATTCTGAATATGAAAATGTGATTGATCTTGGGAGATTATATAATTTTGGAAAGCTCGTTAAATACTAGCGATAGCAAACAAAGACTTCATAAATGTCGTTTCCAGTCACATATTTTCGCTGCTGTAGTAGGACTCAAGTGTCATTTCAATTTTACTAAATTGTGTTAAAAACTGATGTTTCAATGATTCCGGAAGTGTACAGCTAGTCACACCACCCGTGAAAAGTATTTGTCTATTCCTGCAAGAAAACACACAGACATTTTATATTCCAAAAAATTATATGAACAAAATTATTGAAGTTACGTATGTTTTTTGGTCGTTTAATAAACCGTTCAGAGAAAATTAAAAACTACACATTTCAGGAATTTAAATATGATATAAACGGACACTTCTGCTTCATAAGCGACAAATGACAACATTATTTTAACAGAAAACCAAAAAAAATACATCTTTCTTCGAAGTCAATATAATTAATGCTGACGTTGAAGCAAGCTGAAGATTTTTATTATTAAATAGCCGTTAATAAAGTGTGTATGTTTTATATGATTCAATATTTAACTGCTGGAAGCCAGATATCGAATTTCGAGGAAAGATTGAACAAGTTTCATCTATTTTAATCAAACAAAATAAACAGCACGCAGTGGAATCAGATACCATCAATATCGAAATAAAAATAGTCCTTGCCTGTGTTTTTTAAAAGTGAAACACACTTCTGAACTAATTATGTCTAAAATATATTTTTTTCCGGAAATGATTAAATGTAATATTTTTTCTGCATTAATATTATTAACATTTAAATCTATTTTATTATGTAAATGGATGATTTTAGAAACAAATATATATCGTCTATCTAAGATACTTTACTGGCTTTAAACATGTTGACTATATTAACAAAAAAACGTTATATATTTCATAACTTAGTGCATAACTTGCCAATAATTATTAATATGTACTTTATATGTGAATGAGGCTTTAATATACAGCATTACACACTTAGTTTTTGTAGATACTCGTCTTTCGTATTCAATATAATGAATAAACGCTTAATTTAGTCAACAGGAATACGAATAAAACACACAGCTACTTAATACATATATAATTAATTATTATAGTATCTCAAATTTTGTCTCCAGTAAACTCTTTACTCATGGTAATTACTCAATTCATTGTAATGATTGTGTTTTATGAACACGTGCATTTATAACACGACATCACCTCAGGATGAGACATACTACAATAAAGTGAAATGCATTACGAGATGAACATATATATATATATATATATATATATATATATATATATATATATATATGATTATTTTTCTTCACACACACATGCACAAAATCTTCGACACTGGCTTGTCGATGTTATCGATCAACAGCTATTATAAACTGAGATCTCATCAGGCAGAGTTAGAATCCGATCTTAACCTAAGATCATATTTGATCAAATATGATCTACGGTTAAGATCGGATTCTAACTCTGCTTGATGAGATCTCAGTTTATAATAGCTGCTGATTAATAACATCGATATGCCAGAGTCGCAGATGTTGTTCATGTCTGTGTAAATAAAAATAATCATATATAAAAGCTCCATTTGATATTGAGCACTTTGTATAAACCCGGTTTAAATTCGTTGGAGTACTACACTGTGGATGTATACCTGGATTATATATATATATATATGTATATATATATATATATATATATATATATATATATATATATATATATATATATATATATAATCAAAAAAGTAAAGTTAAACACCATATTATTTATGTATTACTCACAGTTACGTCTTTATTTAAGACTTCCTCAGATTTAAGAAAAATGCAGAAATATCATACCTTTATTCATTTTGGTTTGCTAAAAATTGGCCAAGTTACAGCATGGCTATGGATTAGAACAAGCAATACATAGAAACCGCAATTCAGGCTGGTCCGTTATCAGCAGCAGTCTGTTCAATTCAAGGAAGGCGGGAGTAAATGGGGTGACGGCTTGAATTTATTAGTACCTATATCTATTTAAGCTAGGAGGTCTTTCTAATTAAATCAATCCTACATAAAAAATTGGTCGATAATTGGTGTGGGTCCTGCATTTCTTGTCATGCTCCGAATAAAAATATAGAAACAGAAAGAAAATGAAAAGAAATATAATTATCATTTTTAAATCAAAATGTAAAAGCATTGAGATTTTACCACTTTGAAACGAACATTCTGATTAAATAAGATAGGTTTTGAAATAAGGAGAGGGACTATTGTACTTATTAGTTAATTCATGCAAGGGTGAATGTATTAATTTATTTCTATGTATTTGATTAGTTTAGGGGCGTCTCATTTTAATATATATATATATATATATATATACTTATGTAAAGATTGTTAAAAGCAACATCATTCGCACGTTAAATTATACTTAGTATATGTTTACCATTTTGCCGATGGTCTGTTGTGTATCAACACTACTACCGCTGACTTGTTATTTAGCACTTTTTAACTTACACTGGAGTTTCATTGGAAACGAAATAATATATACACTACCCCCCACCCACACATACATATATATATATATATATATATATATATATATAGTCTAAAGAAGGTTTGAGTAGTATTTAAACAAAGAAAGAAAATACAGTTTAAATTCCCAGAAAAATCATGTTAAGCATCCCTTTTTTATGTTTAAATTTCACTGATATCCTTTTTTTATTAAAAGCAAAACAATTAAAGAGCGACTGTTATTTATGAATTTGAATGATTTGGGGGAGAATGTATCTCCCATACCAATAATAATGCTAATAGATACATTGGCTTTAGCACGATAGCACTATCTCGACACCTCACCATACATTTTGTAATCTGTAGCTAAATTTACTAACGATTACAAAAAAGAGTACTGCCATCACTCTGATTTAAGAGAAAATTCTAGTTCATAACACTTAAATAATACCTTCCGAAACAAATTTAAAACATGTAAAATACTGGAAGCTATCTACATGAGACAAAATCACCTACAATCAATAAAATCACGTTTGGAACCAGTTACAACATTTTAAAATGCTTAACTTAATTGCTATTTGATTCTGTGATACCACCCCAGCGTCGCTGAATTTTAATCGTCAACGATTTTCCAAGAACACAGCGAAAACCTTTTTTTGCGCGTGTATCCGCCCTCTTCCCCCAAAAATATACGTATATTTATTTACAATACGTTCATAGGGTGTATGTGTGTATTTGTGTATGTGTGTATGTGCGTATGTCTGGAAAATATTTCCAAAATACTTAACAGAATCTGAAAGTTGCCATTTTCTGAATTCTATATATTTCGAACTCATGATATCCAAAATTGGAAAAAACATAGATGTATCCGTATAGAAATGACCCACAACGGGTGACGGGTGCACACTAAATTCGTTAAACTTCTCTCGGATCGTACAATCTGTGCATAAATAAAATTAATAGACGGTAGTTCTGGGGAAATCAATATTTTTTTTAATAAACAGGCACACAAAAGACAGAAAAAGGAAATGATTGAGCATTTTTGACATTTTACATTTTGTAGACACTGCGCATCGCTACCTCATGTTTTCCGCGAGTTTCCGCCAGTGCACGCCACTGTCCGCCAGTGCCCCCGACTGTCAATCCTGTAAAGAATCGCCAACCCATAATTCAAAACAGGAAATGAGTCAGGATATTTTACATTTGACATTTCAGTAGATACTGCTTGCCATTCCCCACCACTCCCCGCTACTTGCCGAAACTATCCGAAACTGTCCGCCACTATCCACCACTCTCCGCCATATAAAGAAATCGTTTGCTCATAGTTCAACACAGGAAATGGGTCAGCATTTTTTTATTTTAAATTTTAGTAGACACTGTCAGTAATTCAGCGCTTTTCCTCGCCACTCTCTGCCCTGAAAACAAATGGTAAACTCATAATATTGAATAAATTAATGTCTCTTCAATAGTATATGGTCATTTATCTTCTATATAAAGTTAAGACGATACGAATAGTAATTGTATTTCTGCGTCTTTAAAAAAATGGGATTTACGTGATTTAAATAGTAATTAATAAACACCTTCATTTGCGCAATTCATGTTGTTCTTATTACACGATATATATTCAGCTTACGTGCTTAAACTAACATGTACATTCGTTAGACATTGTCCGCTTTCAGTCGAATTTTACTAGACACAACGTAACTTCTTATTGTGTCGAAAATCATCCAACATGTATACACATTTACGCACTCAACAATGATTTGCTTGTAATGACGGACGAGATAATAGCTACCAGCTTGGCTCGAAACAAGTAACATTTTTCCATAATAAGTCAGCGAAGGAGATACTTTTCTACTCTCTGGCATTTTATTTTTGTTCAATTAAGAAGAAATACTTTTCGTCGGTACATATTTTCCGATTTGATCTATTTGCGTTCTCTCGGATGTTGACACATTTAAATTCATTCTTTTATTTATTTTTCCCCCGAGCAACGCCGGGTTCCGCGCCCACCTAGTATATGTATATAAACATCCTAAGGCGAACATAGTTAATGTGAAATACAGTAATCGTTTATCATTTCGCTTTACTTTGATCGACCTTCTTAAAAGGCAAGTGTCCTCTTTTTCAGCCTAACACTTGATCCCTGTGTGAGATACATAGATATTTGAATGATTTATATAGTTATCGTTTCCTTCTTGAACGTTGACTTAGTATAGAAGTTACGAACATTAATTTTCCTATCACTAACTTACCAGCCACCTTTGTTATATTTGCCTGTCTTGTCGGGTCTTGGACTTACAGGATTCTAGGACAATAATTCATCTAGTCGGTAGGAGTATCCAGCTTAGTCTTTTTGATATATGAATGCAACATCATTTGCAGACCGTGTACCATTTTTCGTACAAGCCAGTGCTGTGTAGCCATTCCGATGGGGATATTATTTGCACTACGACTACTATGTTATTTTTATAATATTCAGAGTTTACTTAATGCTGCCAGGTTGTCCTGACAAAAGCATGCACAGAGACCGTTTAGACACTTTAGAACAGTCTCTAGTTGGCATTCAAGATCTTTCTTAGTATATGCATGTATCCATAAGTGTGTGTTATCAAAGTCAAAAGTAATTATTCTACTTAAACCGAAATATATCTTTAGAAGTGATTATTTTGAAATCACGGTTACAGAGGCGGTATTATGAATGAGGCAGGTAACCTTGTCGATCCATTAAAAAACACCTGTTAAACTGAACGGGAAAATACGCGAACATGGCTGTGATCATGCATTCAGTGCGGATGGCAAATTGCTTGTCGGACAATCAGATCAAGGGGATTAGCGCACGGGCAATTACACTCGACCATAATTAACAATAAAACATTCATGCATTCATGACCGGACATCCCGAACATAAACGAAAGCTTTCATAAGCAGTTCCTTGTGTTGTTGTTGTCTGCTCTTTTACATGCTTCGACCTAACCTCGTTTTCATGCATGCTATCTTCTACTTAATAACTATGCAGAAGTAACGACACCTCTAGCGCTACAACCATTTCATTTGCGTCCAAGGGGAAAGAAAATTCACCAGGTAAAAACATATAACTTCCTGCCATAAGCCTGGTGGTGTTTCTGTTTGTGTTAAGAGTATGTTTAAATGTCAAATTTGAAAACACTATATTAATATATGGTAGGGAGTAAATAAAACGTTGTAACACAACTGCATGACTCTTTGCTCCACTTGGTTTTGTTTCAAAAATGGATACCCTCTGTTGAATAAAAAATAATCCTTATGCATCACTGACACCAATAATACTTTTTTCTCATATTTATATGCATCAGTATTTACTGTGTGAACGAACATATCATACCAATTATGTGAAATGAAAGTGGGTTTTCATTTTGTACATGCTCCAAGATAAATTAAGAAATATAAGAAAGTCGTTGAATATATTTATGCTAAGAGTGATACAACAGCTACATAGATCACACACAGAGACAGGCTATTATTAATCACGGAGTATTGAAGTAATAGTTTTCTCTCCAAATATAACTCAATTTCAGAAAGAGGATATGTTTTAACATGAAATTAATGTGAGTTATATACATGGAAAATATTTCCTCGGAAAATAAAAAAAATAATTAGCTCACATTTGGTATAACAACATATGTATGTGTTTGGATACATTCTTCTTCTTTCGTGTGAACAGAGGATACTGGTGTTGAACTCTTTCTAGAAATACATCGGGGGCTTACGGGGAGGATCACGAGAAGGTTGCAAAGATCCCTAAGTGAAAGTGGTACTGTGGAAACGACTGGATTCGAACTTGGAACACCCAGGTATTCAGTCCGTGTCGATATCCACTTAACCACCGTCATCTCTCGATACATCTAACAATATCAAGGTTTGCTTAATTTAAATACCACTGATGAAAGATTTTGATATGGGATATCATAAAGGAGCAACCAATGTGCATACGCTTTATGAAATCATAATTCTACAACATGCATGACCTGAAATATACACTCAGTTTATAAGAAAAATGGTTGACTCATTGACTGCGTAGAAAATTGTTTATAGAATTCAGAAATGAAAAGTGATCAGTTGAGATAAATCACGAGCATCCTCTTTGATTTGTTTTTAAAATATTTGCTGTATCAGTTAATGGCTAAGCGTTGAAGCTTTCCTTAAACCATACAAGTTTTCCTAATTTTTCATAAACTCATGAAAGCAGCAGATCGCAACTTAATTTTTGCAGACAACTCGGTTACACATGCGCTAACACGTATACGTATAACATGTTCCGACGGTTAATCTATTTCGCAACTTTAAAAAAATAATAGTTTAGTTGGATATTATATTTACTTCTTAGTCATGGCTATGTGTTTAGCTGTGTCTAATTTATGGTCACTCTGATAAATATGTATCTGCTTCTGTTCCAATGTTTCGTTTCTCGATGTTTACTTTTGAGTTTCAGTGTTATCATTGTTGTACTTTTTCAGTGATTTCCGTTTTATATTATTATTATTATTATTATTATTATTATTATTATTATTATTATTATTATTATTATTATTATTATTGTTGTTATTATCATTTTTATTTTATAATAGATCGTGTTAGTGTTTTTGAGAGCTACAGAGATGTGCCCTCCTACATATTCAGTAACCATATATCATAAAACATACCATTGTTGCCTGTTATGTAAAGTCAGATATGAGATGATAGGGGTTCCGTGTGAAAAGACACGGAATTACCACATGGCGCTGCCAGGTTCGAACTCAGTGTGTTCCACAGACACACTTCCACTTGGGATGTTGACAACCTACACGAGGGCCGCATTGTGAGTACCAGCTGTCTTTCTACAAATTGTAATGACTACTTAAATAGCAGGGAAACAAATGCCAATATAGAACCCTCCGAGTTATACGAAATGAATGAATTAGTGAAAGGTGAGATTATTTAGCAAACGTGTTTCTCTTGAGATAAATAGAAAAAAATATGTTGAATTAATGCTGGTGATGTATTTTAAGTAGATCAAATCCAACCGCGTCTCCCGGGACGCAATGACAAAGTTGTGTAACATTACTCCCAGCCTTGAACCCTGTATTACCATTATTCTCTTTTGTTTTTTTGTTTCTAAATTATAATCATACATCTTTTTTACTATGTATAGATGTACGACGCGAGCGAAGACCACACGCTATTAGAAAATGCCCCAATTAAAATAAAAGCAACTGTTCAATTTATTGTGAAATTTTTCGAGAAAAATATTGTTGTTTGTTTTTAGTATTTCCTTTCCATTCCTCTGTGTTGCTACATCTGTAGTAATACTTAAAAAGGGTGTTATATATCAGAACAGTACATAAGTTTAAATGTATAGCTCTTTTATTTATGTAGACTTAAATTGCCTATAGATGAAATTAATATTACATATTTTACATTGATTGGAAAAAAAATGTACATCTGCACATTTTCCAGAAACTAGTTTTTCTTCTTTGTCGTCTATTTTGATGGCAACCACTCTATACAATACGTGAAGCCACTTGATGGGATTAGCGACCACGAGCAAAACATGATTATCGAAAAGACAGTAGGTGTCTATTGTTTTTAGTTTTTAACTGATCAAGGCTATAGCCAGGAGAGAAACACTCAGTAGGAAGATGCTTCTATATGCATGCATTTGTTGGAAAGACGCAATTGAACAAGAAAGCTGTGTAGATTGAGGTATCAAAACAGCGAATTGATGGAGACTACTAGAAAAATGAGTGAAACGAGGTGTAAAAAAGTTAGTAAGGAATAGACAGAAAACATGTAATAATAGTATTTATAGAAAAATCAGAGACTAGTAACACCACGTATTTCACTTGTAGACGAAAATTTATAGTGGGCCACAACGTATTAAAAATACATTTCTGAACCTTATCAAGAAACCTCAAATAGGGCAGATATTCAGCAACCCGAATATGATAACAGTATTCCATACATGTTTTGATAGTTGACTTGTAGAGCTATAGAATATCGTCAGGCTGTGGAAAGTGTTTGAAGACAAAGAGATAACGAACCTTACAAGAAACAGAAAAAAGTAATGGATCTAATGTATTAGTTCTTAGAAATATTTGATGAGAAAGAAAAACCAATAAGTTTCAGAGTCGATTTCTCCCTCAAACACCAGCAATCGATAAAAATTCCAGAACAAAAATAGGGGCGCACCTACAGTGTAAAACACGATTTGGGTTGAACAGGATTAAGCGAAATAAGCGATGTCGTCCCCACTCTGAAACCTGCTCAAGGTAAACTTTCAAATCAGCTGCATATTTTAACTGAGTAAGGATACATGGGCTAGAAACAACATCATAATATAGAGGTGTACTATCAGCATTGATTTTAATGGAAATTATTCATATACAGAAGAAACAATGTTAGCCTAGACTAGTGCATAGAAGAACATTTATAGGAGAATTGAATCAAGATAAATCATCAATAGTTACTAGCAAGTTGTGATCAAAAAGAAATAGCCTACTACTGTCAACAAATTTTCTACTAATACCATAACACTGAAAATCGTGCAGAACATATGTATATAACACGCCGTCGCACGTCTTCGAAATGGCAATCGCAATGACCCCACTTTAACTCGAATTATCTATGAACCGATAACTCGGCTCAGTTACAACAGTTAAAATAGTAGAAGTTGAACGAAAACCATGCAACTCCCTGTGAAATTCACCTTAGTTTTAAACACAACTTCTTATGTAGAATTAGTATGACACAGCGAACGAGGCGGACGGGGATTGGGTACCCTAGGGGTGCACTAGTATGTATCTTGGTGATGATGCTAGGCCCTACGTAGAAATGAAGTGGAGATATAAGACTAGTACATATATTCAACACGGATCGGCTATCCAAACAAGGCGAGAAAATAGCGTCACGTTGGCTGGCAACATGTTAGTTGTCATATGCAATTAACACTACACAGGGCAATAAGCTTACTATATCGGGGATTGGAGTTTGGACAGAATCTTAATCACCAAATTCTAATAAACATCAACAAGAAAAACATACGGCCAAGCGTGTCAGTACTATACCAGGCCGGCGGGCTGATTTGATGTCAGAGATAGCCATCTAAAGCTGTCGCCACCAATTGGAGCAGAGATCTGCTCCACAGCGGGAGAAGAAGGGTAATTGTTTTATCATAATGGCAATCAAATCTAAGACAGAAATCCTATTTGTAGGTATCAGTGAACAGACGCACCCCTCCCAATCCGCTGGGAGAGAAAGAAAGATATAGAGGAATATGTTGGAAAAGGAAAGGGTGAGAGAAAAGACCTTGGGTGAGAACGAGAAAGCAGATCACAGTTACACAGTTAGTTAGAGCTGGGCTGTCAGGCCGGCCAGTCGTCTGAAGGAGGCATGCCGATTCCAGGCATGCGGGACGAAGTAAACCCACCGTTTTCCAAACATAGAGTAGTGACTTAATTAGTCCAACTTGTGAAAATAATCGTTGTAAATGGATACGCACACACGCACAGAGAGGTCACGAAATAGATTAGCGCGAAAGATGTTTCCCATACGATAGACTTTAATTCAATGTTTAAAATAATTATATTATCTTTGTAGATAATTATTTCATACAAAAAGAAATCGTCGAGTTGTTTGCATTATTATCGTTGATTTGTTCTGCTTAAATAACCTTGCCTTCACAGAATCAACGAAGCAAACATTATCATCCCGACCTGGAGGGATTTCGACCGATATCTTTTTTTTACTGCCACTACGACGATCGACCAAAGAGTGTCCACGTTCTTGCAAAGTTTCTATGTAGAGAACTAGAGGCGTGAACACAGAGATAGAGACATGAGTGGAAACTATGTTTATAATTGGCTCCACGAGTCAGAGAGACGTGTGGGGTCACAGGTTACATTTGATGCCGTGATTCCAGGATTAGAGTGGAGTATCTGTTTTACTTGGCACCGGGACCAGGATATCAAACACCTGTGCGTGAGTGGCCGACAAGATGCCTCCGGCAGATTGACAGAAGAGTGTGGGGTCCCGTCATATTATTTTGTTATTTAATCTGATATTAACTACAACATTCTGATTCAAATACTTGAAAATGTTCACTATCAAAAGAGCACTACGAACAGACATGACTCTGCAAGCATGTGTTAATAGGAATCAAATTCCTTTAGTTCACATCTAGCAATACGTTCGGGTTAATTTTAATTAGTAATGTTTCCTTAGTTCTGATTTTTGTTATTTGTAGGTTTCATTTCGAACTGATATGTATAGTTTTACTTACACATACATTAATTGAGTCCACTCAGTTTGTTTTGGCTGTCGTATCCAATTCACTATCATTGTAAGTTAGCATTGATTGTATGCTTAAGGGGTAACCCATGATACAGAAGGGTATAATGCAGATAAATATATACACAAAGTAAGCAAATATGTTAACGTTGACGACTCTACGCCAAATTGGGGTGTGTTTCCTTAATTACGTTAAGATCTCAACCATGAGTTCATAATAATTGCGATTCTTATGTAAACTATTAAACACAGTCCGTGTGTGTATCCGCAATTTATAATCTTTCGGGAATGCGAAGTAGACTTGAAATTATCATCCCCACTTTTATCTGAGGCAATAGTAGTGGTATACTATACAGTTTTATATCATTTCCTCAAGGTTTGAATAATGTCACTTCATCCGGTTGTAACACTATTATGCTTAACATTTGATAGGTGTGAAATCATCACTTTGCAGTTCATATCCCCATTTGAATTGCATTGCAGCGTTCTATCCGTTCGTTAACATGATTACAAATTACACATGAATAAAATATTCTCAAATAAACCTTAAACTAAATATGTATGGGGCCTGTATTAAATTACTCGACAAACTATGACATCATTTGCGATTCAAATGGACAGAAAAAATGTTTAGCGATTATCTTGCAATGTTCTAGAAATAAATATAAGCTAACCTAAGCGAAATGATTAGTTATCAGCTGTCGCCATATAACTTATATATGGTAATAGTCTCCAACACAAGAAAATGTACTCGTAAATATACCCGCGGGATATACTAAAACGGTAAATGTTTTCTATGTCTATCAGAAAACTATAAGTTCACCTGCATGAACATACGCACGAACATTTGATAATATATATATATATATATATATATATATATATATATATATATATATATATATGAAGTAAATTCTATAGTAATATAAACCTATTTTGGGTGGTAAATAATTCAGATATAGTAAAAGCCAAATTAAATCGTATTCTTGTAAACAGACTAAATCAATCTCGACGTATGATTTTTGTACATAATATACAAAAATACCACATCAAGAACTTATTAAAGAATTAGGTAATACTATAGATTTAGCTTTTGCAGGAGGAAAAGGAAAACACATAGACTTTGCCACAACCAAAGCCTAGTTGTGTAAAACTAAAAATAGTAAGACGAGTGTGTCCAACACAAGTCTGACAATGCTTATAAGTCACCTTATAAAAGAGAGTTACTTTCAAATAGGAAATAAAGTACTACTCCAAACAATAGGTATTCCAATAGGTTTGGATCCTTCTCCATTTTGGGCAAATCTATATCTACATAGACTAGAAAATATGTATATATCATCATTAATAGAAAATGATATATCTAGAGCGTATAGTTATCATGGATGTAGGCGATATATTGACGACCTTGTTTGCATTAATGCTAGCGATGAGTTTGCAAATACTAAACATTTAATATATCCTAAAAAGTTAAAATTAAACTGTGAACATAAGGTAACACGAGCTACTTTTCTTGATTTGGATATCAAAATTGAAGATAAAATATTTATCTATAAACTGTTTGATAAAAGAAATTCATTTCCCTTTTGTATCGTGCAGATGCCACATAAAAATAGTGCCTGCCCTGTATATATATTGTACGGGAGTATCATGTCCGAATTTCTGAGAATTGCTCTGTTACCTTAAAATTAGTAGAGTTTATGCCCCCAATTTCTGACATAATAATAAGAATGATTAAACAAGGTGGCGATCAAAATAAAATATTTAGACAATTAAATAAAGCAATAACTCGCGATCATGATGCTTTTAAGTCTAATCAAATAAATCAAAATAAATTGATAGAGCAAATCCCAAGTCATCTAAATAAAAATAAAAATAATTTAGAATATGTATAAACGTATGTATAACACACATACTACTAATAAAAAAAATACAAAGGGATAAAGAAAAAAAGAAACGTTTAAAAAGTAAAAAAATCGGCAATTAGCTTATAACGCCGATTAGAAACGCTGTGAGTAAAAAAAGAAGAAGAAGAAAGAGATAGAAAATAGACGGTTAGCTTATGAACGCTAATTGTAAACGCTGTTAGTTAAAAAAGTAGAAGAAGATAAAGAAAAAATCGGCAGTTAGCTTATGAACGCTGATTAGAAACGCTGTGAGTTACTAAAAAAAGAAGTAAGAGATAAAGAATAGACGGTTTGCTTATGAACGCCAATTGGTAACGCTGTGAGTTAAATAAGAAGAATACAGAGAAAATATCGGCAGTTAAGCTCATATACGCCGTGAGTGGGCAAGGAATCTAATATTTATAAAAGAAGGACAAAAAGTATATATATATATATATGTATATAAATATAATTTAAATTAAAAAAAACATTGTTTTTTAATATTTTGATATGTTGATATTTTTTATATTTTTAATATAAAACTAAAACTAAAAATACATTAATCACCTAAAAAGTAGTGTAATGGTTTCGTCTAAACACTTTTAAATGCAGCAACATTTTTGTAAGTAACGGATACATTTTATTAGACAAACGAACAACACAGGAAAGAAGGAAATTTTATTTTTATCTAATCATTTATATATATATATATATATATATATATATATATATGTATATATATATATATATATATATATTTTAATTAATTTATTCATTTATTAACTAATATACGTTAGCAAAACATTTATACGGAACACAACTTAGATTTAGTATACGGAACGTTTATGGTTTTGCCTTTTAAGGGAAGTGGGGTCTGATAAACTCTGCTGGGAAGCCATGAAATTAAATACTGTCTTGTTTTTAAATTCCCGACACAGTTGTTCATGGTAAACGACTGATGACCCCTTAAATAATGTTAGAAGCACACTAATATAATAACTGTAAACACAAAATTGACGTACATTAGTGATTTTCCACTGCACGACCTGGGACTTAAGTGTTCTTTTTGTTGTTTTTGTTTTTGTTTTTAGTTTTAATGGTTGAAAAACTTCCGAGACTATATATATATATATATATATATATATATATATATATATATATATATATATATATATATATATATATATGTATATACATATATATATATATATATATTAGTATTTCATGTATCCACATACAAGTTTATGAGATGATATCATTTTTTTATGTATCAATTTTCAGTATTTACTTTTTTTTTAATTTTAGTCTAAAGATTCCCCCAAGAGGATTAAACGCGGGAGCCTCTGCGTAGCTTAATTGCCAAACATATTTTTCATAGCTTATTATATATATATATATATATATATATGGGGTAAGGTACACGCTAAGTCATGAAAATGAAATGCCGTGGTATACAAAATGTGTGAAAAATGACAAACGGAAAACGAGTTAAAATGCAGGAGAAAAACACAAACAAGACATTTGACCGGTTTCGTTTGTGTTAGCAAACGTCTTCACAAAAATATATTCATATACTAAACAGATCTTTAATTGGTTTAGGGGTACATGTTACTATATTGTTGTCGGGTTTAAGTTGTTTCTGTAAGGAGATAGATAGAGTTATTGGGGAGAACTATGTAAGATTGATTTTCTTCCGTTGTATCAGTGTTATTTGTGTTGGCTATTTTGTGTGGAGATATGTTTTGGAGTCAGTCTTTTTTTGCTGTGGATATTGAAGCCTTTTCGTTTAACGTTTATGATAGAGGATTGAAGATATTTTAGAGCTTAGTAGGTTTGTTGAATGTAGGTTTATTCATTGTGGAGATGGACGGGGCTGCAAATTCTGAGAGCTCTGAGAAACGATCCTATGACCATTCCGGATTTTTTATTTTTGATGTGGTCAGAGTAAACGTGTATAAGGTCATTTTTGTCAGTTGTTTTCCTAAAGACTTGGAAGTTCAGACCATTAGGGGTGTTGTGAAGAGTAATATCAAGGAAGTTAAGGATGTGGTTATTTTCTGGTTCGGAGGTGAAAGAAATGGTGTGTTCTATTTTATTGAGTTTTTCGACTATGTCGGAGAGATTAATGTGATGTGGGTAAATAAAGCGTGTGTTGTCTATGTATCTAAAGTAGTGGGAGTGTTTGGGTAGAATTGACTTGAATGGACCGTTCTGTAGGAATTCTAGGAAAAGACAGGCGAATGGTCCGCTCAGAGGAGAGCCCATGAATAAACCAATGTTTTGCTTATATAGTCTATTGTGAAAGGTAAATTGACATTGTTGTGTTATTAAATGGCATAGTTTAAGGATTTGAGTAGTGGGGAGGGAGAGTTTTATTTTTGATTTAATAAGATGCATTTTTACAGAATCTAAGGAATGTAAATATAGGTACGTTAGTATAGAGAGATTTAATATCTAAACTGGACATAGTGAAGTTATTCATGTTGATGTGTTGGAGTCTTTGTAGCAGTCACCCGGGGTTATTTAAATGGGCAGGACTAATAGAGTCGAGGAGAGGGTAAGTATTTCTTCTAGTTTTTTGGCTAAATATATGCGATGTACCTGACTTGATGGGGCAGCGTATAGTTTACCTAGACTTTACCAACATTACATTTGGCCGGTTCTCTATTTCTTCTAACACAGTTATTTCGTACTTCTTTCTCTCTTAAAGTCTGGCTTCTACTGGTGATGTTTCCCAATGCAAGATTCTCAATGTTCACTCTTAATTTTGTTTTTATTCAGTTAGTAGATTGACGTAATGCTATAGTATTGTTTATGTGATGTATATATATATATATATATATATATATATATATATATATATATACTTATTCAAGTAACCTCCACATAAATAGTTGTGTTTCGTTAAATCGACGGGAAGCATAAGACTATAAATATACGAAGATTTAAGCTGCATTTTATTTTTACTAAAATACAGAAGTAGTCAGCAGACGACACTTGTTCAATTAAAGTCATACTTGAGAATTCCGTAGCGTTCGTTTATATATATATATATATATATATATATATATATATATATATATATATATATTTATTTATTTCGTTTTATTTTTCTGTTAACTTGTTTATTTTGTAACTCCTCTCGGATGCTTATTCGGTCTAATACACATTGCACTGGTCAATGCCCACCCTACTAAATATATGCGATGTACCTGACTTGATGGGGAAGCGTATAGTTTACCTAAACTTTACCAACATTGCATTTAGCCGCTTCTTTATTTCTTCTCACACATTTATTTCGTCTTTTCTTTCTCTCTTAACGTCTGGCTTCTATTGCAATATTCTCAATTTTCACTGTTTATTTTGTTTTTATTCAGTTTGTAGATTCACGTAATGCTTAAGTATTGTTTATGTTATGTATATATATATATATTTATATATATATATATATATATATATATATATATATATATATATATATATATATATATATACTTATTCAAGTAACCTACACAGAAATACTTGTGTTTCGTTAAATCGACTGGAAGCATAAGACTATAAATATACGAAAATTAAAGCTGCATTTTATTTTACTAAAATACAGAAGTAGTCAGCAAACGACACTTGTTCAATTAAAGACATTATATTATCCCTCTTATCGCATATGTTTAGCTAGTATACATTAGGAATACACATATACGTATATGTTCATGACAGGAGATAAATCCTACTTGTGAGAGTTGTATTATTACGTTCGAAAATAGTGTGCTTTAATAATCATAAACGAGCGTGGAGTTCCAACAGAACATATGATACACTGTCCGCTAAAAATAAAAGTTACAATTGAAAAATGGTCTTCAGACAACGGACTAGATACTATAAACCCAATACTCTTCCAACAATGAGTAAGTAACCTCTGGGAGAAGGCAATCCCTAGGAGAATAATATCACTCACAACAAAAAATAAAAAACAGTAT
>OY744523.1:47228596-47266096 GCA_963556195.1 Sepiola atlantica
AAATCAATTCTCATCATGGAAATCAAATTAAGAATTTGTGCAATTCAGCCTTGTCTATAATAGCACTTGATGGAGCCCTGGAAACAGTCCTTTTTCTTGTGAATAAAAAACGTCCCTTGTATGTTTTTCTTGTTAGTTATTTTGTGTATTCAACCGTTTCATCCGTAGTGGTAGATCATTAAAGACATATGTTCGAATTCTTTTCATCACATGTCGGTTTCAGTTGATTATTCTTGTAGTGATTTATTTTCTTTATTATATATATATATATATATATATATATATATATGTATATATATATATATATATATATATATATATATATATATATATATATATATATATATATATATATATATATATATATATATATATATATACATATATGTAGGTGTTACCAGCCAACAGAAGATTATAAGCGAACAAGTTGGAAAAAAGTACAATAATAGTGAATAAAAAACAGAGAATGAAGATAAAAATAAATAAACGTGCAACTTACAATTTTGTGCCGAATGTATTTAACGATTTTAGAAGCAAACTAAAGTTAGTCCCAATTTCAGATGGTGTTTTATTAATTTGTGCGTGATAAATTTTCGGGAATATCTATTTTTTCATGCATTATATGAAGTGTGAACAGAGTTCTTTTAAATGGAGAACAAATATTAGTATGTTGTTATTATTTCAAAAACTGGCCGTCAGAGGTCGCCTCTCAAAACCATATATGGATTTTCTTGTTGTCTCTTTTGTTTCCAGTACACATATATTGGACAGTAAAAGAAAAGTAAGTGACTAAGAAAAGAGAGGTGCCCTTAAGTTAAAACTAATTACTTGGCGTGTGTGGAGGGGGTTCTCTTTGAACGCCGCGTGTGGTATGCCTCCCACATACCGGGAAGGAGGAGAAAAGAATGACAAAAACTAATGCCGACAGAATAAATATAATTATCTGCTGGATAAAAGTTCGGCTGATATGCAATATTTAGGAATGTGTTATTTCTTAAATGCAGTTATATGCAGTGTGGCATCAATATAAGTATACGCACACATCGACGCACGCACATAATGCCCATGTTTATACATACATACACATACATACGAATACACATACACATGGATAACAATCTATCAATTTATATATACATTTCAGGGTGAATAATTTGCATCATCAGACTAACTGAGAAAGTACGTGCATGCGTGTGTGTGTTATTGTGCGCGCGATAGTGAAGTGAAATTAGCAGTGTTCAATTTATAATGTTGCGCGTATATCAAGGTACTTTGAAAGAAACTATTTGTTTGTGGTGATGTGAAAAAAACATTGTAGGGACTAAAAATGCCAATATCTATGTGTATTCCCTTGGTATAGGTCTTTAATTTTCTTATCCACTTCATTTCATTTTTTTCTACGGTGCTGTGTGGAACGGAAAGATCACTGTATTAATATACAATGTATGTGTAATGTATTGCAAGTAGGGGTTTTGGAGTGTTGCCTCTGATGAATTCCTTGTGGTTATTGAATATTAAGCGGAACGGAGTACCAGTCTCCCACAGTAAAGATCCTCACTGCAATATGTTCAGAGAACGTTAGACCTGGTAGTTTACTTTTTGCATGTGAGTTACATAAAGTGATTGAGGGTTCTGTCCTCATATGTTGGCCGATCTGCCAGCGAGGTGTAATGCTTGTTTGATTGTGGTTTGGTCTAAGCTGATGTGAGCATGCCAATAGAGTGGGTGTTCTTTTTCTTACATTGATTGACGGTGCTTTTAACAGGGAGGCTATGTCTGGGTCTGTTTTGAGGTGTCGGAAATCTTTACTTAGCACTTGTGAGAGCTTTGTGTGTTATGATTAAAGTACATTTTTCTGTGTTGTTGTCGGTCAATAGTTTGTGTCTGTTGAGTTTAGCTGCCAGATCTACTGATGTTTTAAAATGGTGAGATAAGAGGCCCACTATTTCTGTTGTATTCTGTTGTGCTGGAGCAGATACGTAACGTGTTGTCAGGATATGTATACGATTGAGTTTGTGAGTTAGTTGAAATGATTGTAATTTAAATCAAAGTATGAGTCGTTATCTATCTATCTAACTATCTATCTATCTATCTATCTATCTATCTGTTCTGGACCCGTTTAGGGGTACCAACAATGAAATAAAAGTACAACAGGTTTAGAGATAATAATAATGAATTGTATTGAAGAGATAAATTATACACAAGTCAGTGTTAGCAGTGCTAATGCCTAAATGTGCCTCCAAACGTTCTCCCGGCAAAAAGCGGTATTTATGGTAGCCGGTTGCTACCATTTAGTTATTATTAAAGGGTAAGTAGATCACCCATTACACCCCCCTTCCCAAACTCATTCCCCCGGAATCTCAAGGTATATGTTTTTCCGACCATTCACCTCAAAACTCCCGGTTAATTTATTTTTTCTTGATGAGCGTCTCTGTTTCGCGTGTTTGGTGTTGGCAGCTCAAATGCGTCGTATAGATCTTCCATGATGGTCTCACTCTGATCCGATCGGCCTTCCCCTCGGTCGTCCGACATGCGACGACGCATTTTGTTAATGTGTTTTTACAGGTGCCTCTAGGACCCTGTACAATGTACACCATCCGCCCCAATCTTTTTTGTACCTTTCCCACTTCCCACACGGTTTTGTTTCCATAGTGTCCCTGGAGGAAAACCTTCTCTCCATCCGCGTAACTCTTCTTTGGTGCCGTAATGTTGGTCGGTTTCACCTATTTTGGTAAAAGTTTGTCGAATACCGACTTTATTTTTCTATACACTTGAAGGAACCGCTGCAGTGCCTTTCTCTCGGTGTGCCCGTCGATTTTTTCAACGCTCTCTTCAAGGTATCAACACATTTTTCTGCCTGTCCGTTTGACCTCGGATGGTAAGTCGAAGTGGTGATATGTTTAATTTGAAAGTCTTCACAAAGTTCTTTGAACTCTCGTGAAGTAAATTGTGCACCGTTGTCCGATACAAAAATGTCCACCACTCCGAATCTGGCAAACAGTTGATGCAACGCGCATATCGTGACATCTGTTGTTGGGTGTTTACATCTTACAACTTCTGGCCATTCTGAGTAGCTGTCGACTATAATTAAATAGTAGAAGCCTTCCAATGGCCCCGCAAAATCTATGTGAATCCGGGACCATGGTTGCTCTTCCTTTTGCCATGGACAGTACTGAATAGGTGGTGGTTTCGCTGCCGACGCGCAGCCCGCACAGGCCTTCACCTTCGTCTCTATGTCCCTGTCTATTTTTTCCAATACACATAAGATCTCATTAGGTTCATCATGCGTGTCGCTCCGGGATGCCCTTCATGGAAATCCTTCAGGAGTTGTTTTTAGCGTAGCTGGGATTACTACTCGCTCCCGGTATAATAATGTATCGCAACAGACTGAAAAAGCTTCTGCCGTTTGCTCATCGTCTGTTTGTAATTTATTTTTAATTTCGATAATAAAATTATCTTATCTTGCCTATTTTTGTATATCGCAAAGTGTGACTGGCAGCTCTTTTATTGTGTTACACAGTACTTTACTATAGTGATATTCAGACCGAAGGGATGCTATAACTGTATCCTCGAGCAGTTCCGTGAACTTTGGATTAGCCGTTATAAACCACCTGCGTGCCCTAGTCTTTTTGACGGTAAAAATTCCATCTCAAAGTCATAATTTAACAGAATTATACCCCATCTCTGTAAGCGGTTTGCTGTGTAGGTTGGCAAGCCTTTTTTGAGTCAAAGATGGTGATAAGTGGCTTATGGTCTGTTTGTTGGATAACATGACGGCCGTGTAGATACATGTGAAATTTGGTCATTGCGAACACAACACCCAACGCTTCTTTTTCAATCTGAGAGTAATTTTTCTCTGCAGGAAGTAAAGTTCTGGAAGCGTGCACAGTGGGTTTCATCGAGCCATCCGGCATTTTATGCAAAATGCACGCCCCAATGCCGTAGGAGCTGTCGTCACCTGCAACAATAGTTTTTAGCCCTGGATTAAAATAAGTAAGCAATTATTCTGAAGTTAACTTCGTTTTTAGGTTGTCAAATGCAGATTGACAGTCGACGGACCATTACCATTTACTATCTCTTTTAAGTAACTCATTTAAGAGGGCTCGCAATTTGTGCATACTGGGAATTAATTTAAATGAGTTACTTAAGGAAGATAGTAAATGGGAATGGTCCGCCGACTGTCAGTCTGCATTTGACAACTTAAAAACGAAGTTAACTTCAGAATTATTTTTTACTCATTTTAATCCGGATCAGAGTGAGACCATCATGGAAGATCTATACGACACATTTGAGCTGCCAACGCCACAACGCCTCCGGAACAGAGACGTTCATCAAGAAAACGTAAATTAACCGAGAGTTTCGAGGTGAATGTACCTTGGATTCCGGGAGAATGAGGTTAGAAAGGGGGGTGTCGTGGGTGACCTACCCTTTAATAATAACTAAATGGTAGCAACCGGCTACCATAAATACCGGTTTTGCCGGGAGAACGTTTGGAGGCACGTTTAGGCACTAGCACTTGCAACACTGACTTGTGTATACTTTCCCTGTTCAATACAATTCGTTATTATTATCTCTAAACCTGTTGTTTTTTATTTCATTGTTGGTACCCCTAAACGTGTCCACAACAATTAGGTATTTTTATTCTGAAGCTTGCGAGTAACTTTGGACGGTGTCTATTCTTTCTACTTTTCGTATCAATGCTGGTGTTCATCAGGGATCTATTCATGCCCGAACACTCTTTCTTCTTTTATATACATGATATTACAAATAATATTGTTCAGAAATCAAAAGAATGCAATTGTTTATTAAGTAAATCATTCAACATATATGCTGACGATACCACACTTCTGGCTTATCTCCCTTGAATAACCCGAAATATGCAGCTGATCTAGAAGTTGACCTGGGTTTAGTTGTAGATTGATGCAATAAATTGCGTGTTTCTTTTAATCAAGTTAATACTCAATCAATCATAGGCGTGACAATTTTCTTCCTGGGATTCCGATGGATGGTTCTGCCTTTGAGAAGAATCGACCCTAAAACTTATTGGTATTTATTTCTCATAAACTATGTCTTGGAGTTCATACATTAGATCCATTGCTCATTCTGCTTCTCGTAATGTTGATTATTTTCTATCGATCAAATACTTTCTAACACCAGAGGCTATTCTCTATATCTATAAATAAAATATCAGGTAATGTATGGAGTAAGGTTATCATATTTGGGCTGACAAATATCTGTCTAATTAACGGGTTCTTGATAAAGTAAAAAAACGTATCTTTAATTTTATTGCCCCTATCCTTAGTTCTTCATATACACCCTATTGTCTTACAGACGTGATTTTGCTAGTCTCAGTCTTTTTTTAAAAAAACTAACATGGCATGTGTTCTTTAAGAATGAAGTGATCTATTTCCCACTGGTGTTGTTCTAGCTCGTTTGACTCGTTGATCTAGTTGGTTCTATCAATTCGCTGTGTTGATACTTCATTGTAATACAGCTTCATATTCAAGTAGCTAATTGCCAATAACAACATGCTCGTAGAACTCTTTTCTTGCTGACTGGAATAATACCCCTTTTTCTCATAGGTTCTACTGGTGATTACTGGCCACATCTGCATTCAATGACGGTTATTTACGTAACTAATATAAAATATAATTCATTTCAATATGAAAGTGCCTAGCGGTTTTTACATTTCGAAATTATTTACTGTTTACTTTTTTTATTTTTAATAAGAATTAAGCTTTATTTCTTAAAATATAATATTGTATGGTTATTTTTATTTTTTTTAGTATATGAAATTCTTTGAAGAATTAAGTCATTCTTCAGTTTTAAATATATATATTCCACTTTTGAAGCCAACTATGTTAGCCTTTGATGAAATTTTAAAAAGATGGTTTCTGGATGTTTTAGTTATTTTAGTTCCATGTGTTTCTGGTAATTTAATAATTACATTGTTAATTTTGCATCTAATGAAATGCAAAATAATGTTTTTGTTCGAAATCACATGATTGACAATAAAAACTGCAAAGTATAGGTACATATTAATATTTCTTGATGTTGCTTTTTCCGGAGAATGGGTACATACTATCGATTATGTCATAAATTCTTTACTTAAATTAGTGATATTTAAGCTATACATATATACGAGGCAGGTCTAAAAAGTATCCCTCCTTTATTTTTTTCATGCGAAATACAGACGATAATGCGGCGCAACTCTACGCAGTGAAGGACTTTCATGCGCATGTGTGAATACTATCACCGCTTTTCTGCGCGTTAGTCGCTGCTTGTAGGTGACCCAGTGAGATGCTACACAACATTTTTTGTCGTATTACCGACCCTCAAGATTGCTAAACGTGTTTAACAAGACTACTGCATCACATTTTATCAACAAGTGTTTTTCAAAGCAAAACAATTCGTAAGATTTAGTGTTTGATGGTGTGATGGGTAAAGCACACAATAAGGAGTGGTTCAACCGATTGAAAAATGGGCGCACATTAGCAGAAGATGGCCAGCGTTCTGGCAGGCCCAAAACTTGTTGTAGTACAGCTGGTGTTGACTGGATGCGACATTCGGTGTTTGAAGATCGTCGTTCAACCGTGCTGGAGATCTCGTAAGAGGTCAGAGTGAGTAAAGAGTCCACACATGGAAACCGCCCAAACTGATATTGGGTTTCTCAACAACGTGATAACTGGATATAAGTCATGAGTGTACGAGTACGACCAGAAACAAAAAAGGCAGTTGTCGCAATAGCAGCATCCCGAGTTTCCAACCCCAAAAAAAAGAGCGGCAGATGCGAATCAAAACCAAAGTGATGCTGACTGTCTTCTTTAATACCGTTGAATTGTGTATCACGAATGCGTACCGGAAGGACACACAGTGACAAGGAAGTACTATCAATAATGTTTTTATGCGTCTCCATCACGCAGGTCGGCGCTAAATATCAAACATGTGAACTGCGAAAAAATAGGAGGTGCATTACGACCGCGCCCCCGCACATTCATCCTAATTTATCCAACACTTATTGGGCAAACATGGAATTCCAGTCGTTCACTAACCTTCCTACTCTCCAGACATGTCTCTTTGGGATTTCTGGTTGTTTAGCTAATTAAAGACGCTACTGAAAGGTTAATTTTTATAAACTAAAAAATAGATAATGCGGAACACGACGGCGAGGATGAACACCATTGTAACAGTATTCTTCCGGAGGGGTTTCCGGCAGTTTGGGTCGGTAGGCTGGTGTGTGCAAGGACAATGGGCCTACTTTGAATGGGATAAGCGTACCTACAACGTTATGTATTTGTAATATTTTTTTTCTGACCAAAGGTCGTATATTTTGAACATATCTCGTATATCGTTTTTTTCATTTTACTTCAGTCGAAGTTCTAACAAATCTAGAGGCCTCTTCCTAGGAGTAATTCTTTATCTCTATATAAGATACATACATATTTGACTATTCCATTAAACTTCTCCTTTATTTCTCAAATGTTCAGTTTGTAAAAAAGTTTAAAACATAACTGTTCTTCTCTTCAATAGAGCAGTTAGCAATTTTATGGTATATATTTCGTTGCAGTCTCTTTGTCTTACCATATTCCAGGGCAAGAGTGTGCATAGTCTTGTGCAGTATCAAGCTAAGTGTGTTTACCTGTCGTTAGATTACTAATTAAAGGTGACATTTCCTCACCTGAGCCAGTTATAGCAGTGTCAATGAGATCTTATTTGTGCTGTAAATAAAAAAAATGTTTTTAATATCTTGTCAGGGTTACTTGTTAGGTGAAATATCATCATATCAGGTTGTTCTGACAGACCCTTTGCACAGAGAGGCCAAAGACATTCAAATACAATTTTAGTAAGTTATTCAAACTTTCCAGTAGGCAATTCTCTTTATATAAGTATGCATATATGTGTATGTATTACGCTTGCCTGTAATTTGTTGACGACGAGTTCTTTGTATCGATTTTATTTTAGCATTCGAGTCTGTGAGGTATCTGTAAAATATTTATATTGCATTACTCCTAGTAAATCTGATTATATTTTTGTATAATACTAAAGATGCAATATATATATATATATATATATATATATATATATATATATATAATGTGTGTGTGAGTTTGTGTGTGTAAAATGAGTAAATTGCGACAGAAGTCAGTGAATTGATAGGAAAATATTTAATCAATACAATATTTAATCAACATTGAACAATAAGATCAACTTATGTGAAAACTAATATTCGTAGTAATTAAACTAAATAAGTTGTAACACGAAAGGAAGGTTGTTTTTATGTTCAATTCTATTGATATTTTTACTTTTTATATATCGGGAAATATATACATATATACAACTCTGTCGCTCTTTCCGTATATCTCTCTCTATCTCTATCTATCTCTCTCTGTATTTATATATTTTACTAATATATACATATATACAGGGTGGGCCAAAATAAGGGTCCTATCTTTAAATTTGAATAACTTGAATTAGAATAACTTCCACAAAATAAAAGTTAAACTCACCAAACTGTATGTGTGTGTAGACTGGCCCTTCCGAGATTTTTTGAAATAAACAAACCAAATTTTAGCCGAAAAACACTTCTTAAAACTTACAAAAACTAAAGTATTGTTTTTTACTCTGTTTTGAGTTTTTTAAGCAAAAATAATGTTTTCTAAATGAGGGTACGCTCCTTAGGGCTAATACGGCTCATGCTTGCTTCGGAAGGGGTCCTATACTTATTCTAAAAAAAAAAAAATCAATAAATAAAAAAGTTATGAATTTTTAAAAATAGGACCCTTATTTTTGCCCACCCTGTATATATACATACATACATATAAATGTGTAATCTGAAACGGTTTCAGAAACCAGTAAAATGCAGAGTTTTGTTTTCAATAAACATATAATTTATTTAAAATTCAAATGTTCAATTGACAGAGGTGTCCTCATAAGGATAATAGACAACATTGTTGTATGCCTCTATTTTTTAAACGACATGGTGTCGCTTGATCTGGTGATTTAGTTGTTAACGAGCTCGTTGTGTAATAATGTCCTCAAGGGGTGTGTCTGGTCACACGTTATACGTATTAATAAACTATTCCCACTGTATATAATGCATTTAAATTTGTAATTTGAAACTGGCAAGCGACACAATTCTGTTAAAAAAAAGATAAAGAAAAAAATATGTTGTCTATTATACTGATGAGGATTCCTCTGTGAATCAAACATTTATTTTTAATAAATAATATGTTCGTTTCAAAAAAAAAGTATCTGCATTTTACTGGTTTGAAATTAAAAATGTAAATGCATTCTATACTAAGACAATATTTTAGTAATACTTATAAAGTGCGACCACGGCACACCTTTTGAGAAGAGTATTACACAACGAGCTGCGTTAAAAACTGAAGTTCAATATCAAGCGACGCCATGTCATTTAAATAAGAGGAGCACATAGTGTCTATAATCCTGATGAGGATTGATGTGTGAATCGAAAATTTTAATTTTAAATAAATAATATATTTATTTAAAAAGAAAGACTGCATTTTACTTGTTCATTAAACCGTTTTAAATTACAAATGTTAATACATTCAATACAGTGGAAATGTGTTACTCACACGTATTACGTGCGACTAGGGAACACTACTTGAGTACATTATTACACAACGAGATTCGTTAACAACTAGATCACAGCATCAAGCGACACCATGTCGTTTACAAAAAAGGTGAAGAATAAAATATTGTCGATTGTCCTGATGAGGATTTATGTGTGAATCGTGTGTGTGTGTGTGTGCGTGTGGGGGTGGGGTGTAAATTATGCAGAAACGGAAACTAGATAACTAACAATATATATATATATATATATATATATATATATATATATATATATATATATAAGGATAATATGCACGACATATTACCAAATAGAATGCCGTTACATACAGTGTGTTTGAACAGAACTAACCAACATCAAGTACATTTTAATACAAGAATAGACAATTAAAATCAACGAGGAATAGTCTGGTTTCGTTGAGATTGACCAACGTCTTCAAGAATAGTTATGATGTGCAATTTATTCGATAACAGTAAAAACATAGGAAAAATAGAACGCACCACTATTTGAAAAGTGAAAGCATGCATCATAAGATGGGACATAGAAAAAAAGGGAAGAAAAAATAAAAGAAATAGAAGTAAAAATTATATAGTGTAAAAATTAAAAATTTGTTTTACTTGATTTAAATTATTTAAGCAGTGACGTGATATATTGCATTGTTTCAGTGCAGGTATTTTTTAGATGACTGCTTAATAAATAAAATACGAGTCTGAGGTTTACTTCATAATGGTTATAAGAGAAGTATTATAGCGCTTTCGATCAACACATGATGTGGGAAGGAGTATTCGGTCTTATGGAGGGACAGTTTGTAAATTAAAAGTTGTAGGTAAATGTGTTTTTGTGTATGGCCAATGTGTTTGTGGGATGGATGGGGGTTAGGTCCTTTTCGCGCTTGTAAATGCATTGTTTCATTATTTCAAGTCCTTAAACAACATATAAACATCTGGTATGCGGCACATTTTATTTATTATATTTTATTTATTTATGTCATATATATATATATATATATATATATATATATATATATATATATATATATAAATATATATATGATTGATTAATTTATATATATATATATATATATATATATATATATTCATACATTATAATGAGGGTGCTATATATCCTACTAGATAGTGGTCAATAATAACCTTTTTATTAATATATATGTATAATTATCAAATTACACTTAAACAAATGTCAGTTATTTTTGTCTGATGTGTAGACGGGTGTATTGTCTTTTCTTCTAATGAGTAAGGTTCATGTATATACAAGATATATATATTTAACTGTTGTATGCCTAATTGATGATGAAACGGACCGTTACATGAATTGGATATCTATCATAAATTAAGAGAGTGTGACTGGCATGTCATTTTCTATTGTTTATCTAGACATAGGCTGGAGTTTAAATTGATATCGATTTAAATTATATCTTGAAAGTTTGACTGCAAATAATAGATAGCTGTTTGTAAAGTAAAGCAAATGTATAGTATACATAGATATAAGACGATAACATTTATTTGTGTATATTGCTTAGGATCTATAGAACGAATGCAATTGTTTATTAAGTAAAGCATTCAACCTGTGTTAATTTATGTTACAATATGGAAAGCGAAATATTGATTATATTCATATATTATATCCAGTTAAAATTACCGTTCCCTCTATAAAAATGGCAAATATAACAGACATTATTTTGTTTATTGAAGAGTTACCTTATATATATATATATATATATATATATATATATATATATATATATATATATATATATATATATATATATATATATATATATATATACGCATTCATATTTCACTGTAGTCATTTATAATCTTGATGAAGGAGTTACGGACGTACTTTGCCTTAGAGAAAAATACAAGCTAAGAAGATCTATCACACCTATGCTCTTTTATACGAAGTTTTCTTCCATGTTTTTTATGTAATTATAATAATTTAGTACAGTGTTATATTCGTATTAAATTCAGGCATATTTTTTAAAAATCAATATGTTCATATTATTTATAGCTTCGAGAAAAATACCTGCAAAAATGTAGTTATATTCAAATAAACATGTTTGTGTGTGATCATTTACAGTCGGGGGTAGAGTAACTGTAAATACACACACACACACCCCACACACACACATATATATATATATATATATATATATATATATATATATATATATATATATATATATATATATATAAAGATGAAAAAAAGAAGAGGGATAAACATGTATGAATGACACATCTATTTCAATTATTATTATTATTTCCTTAAGCCAAGGCTTTTCAAAGATTAAAATATTATCATCAGAGAAATTACATAGATGGATAAGTTAGCAGTGGAAAAGCCTAAATTCAAAATCTGGAAAAAATATTAATTAATGTAAGGTGAGAGTGTGCGTGTAAAAATATATGGGGTTAGTCCGTTAATAAGGTGTCCGGTGAAAGGAGATTTAAAGATGGAAACATGGGTTTTCGCGAAGGCAGCGTTGATAAAGTTTAAACATTTAGTAAATCCAATAGAACTAATTTTAGTTCAATTGTAGGTGGAACCCACTTATTTGGAAGTAATTTTGAGAATTCGGGCCATTTTGAAATACTTCCGTGGACCGTGAATGAGAGTATTTTCTTAGAAGTTGATTATATACATTATTTTACCTGAATAAAATCATCAAATTTACAGAGTTGTAAACGTATATGTTGTTCAGAAAGCGGGTCAGGATTTAAGATGATAGTTAACATAATCTTTGCATTTAAAATTGCATTTAAAATTAAATAAAAAATAAATAGACATCAAATATATGCAAAATTAAAACTGTTATATTATTCTATGAGTAACAGCAGAACTCAACGTAGATGTGCATAGTAGTTGATCTATTACTCTCTGGCGACATGATGATTGCATTAACATAATTACTGCGTTATAAGAAGTGGTATTTGCTCCTTCGAACCGACCAAAGAGAAACGTTACTGTCTAAAGCGGGTAATTGTAACTAGTGTTAATGTTCACCATTTCCATTTGTCCGTAAGTAAACCAAGGCGTAAAAAGGCGAAGGAAATGATACAGAAAGTTATTAAGTATTAGTTAAACACAATTACAACATATTTACCCATATATGTCTCAAGTAATTCAGGAAGAGGAGTGTGTACATTTGTTATCTGATAACGTAACGTATGCCATATTTGCAAGTAACAGTTTAGATTAATGAAAAGTTATTAGTCAAACTGTCCAATACGAAATATATCGCATGTGGATATGTGTAATTGGATAACGTAACGCATGCCATATTTGCAAGTAACAGTTTAGATTAATGAGAAGTTATTTGAAAGACTGTGTAGTACGAAATATATCGCATACTTTTATGTCTACCGTTTTCCTTTTAATGTATTATTGTTGAACGTCGAGATTTTATTCTACTAGGTGGTGTACTCACACCGCCCTATTCACTAGAATTAGTCATCGATAGAGAAAATAGAATGTAAAATCATCGGTGATTTATAATATGACTTATTTTAATTTCAATGGAACGTATCAATTAGAGGCCTACACCGCATCAAACACAACACCATATTCAGTATGTTTATATGCATATCCCAGTAAGACAAATAGTTGAAAATACAAAGCCTATTTTAGTTCTAATATTATATTACTAAAAAAACTATAGTGACCAGGCATATGTTGTATATCTGCCACATTGACTATCTTCATCAGTTCACCCTTTTTATTACATTGTATGCATTTGGCTTACATTTTTTAAGGTATCGTTTTTCTATCTTAGCGATTTTCGTCAATGTTGATTTTCCTGTCTATAAAAGTGAGTTTTCTTTTTGCTTATTCAATCGTGTTATCTAAACTGTTTCTTACTTAAGAATCGGTGATAAACTTGATTGCTGTTTTACTTTGTGTTCGGCAAGTCTTTACTAATGACAATTGTGTTGCAATTAGAACATATTATGTTTCTTTGTTTTATTTAAAGATACACATCAAACATGGATAATGAAGCGTGAAACATTGCATTTGCTATGCGTAACCGTATTATATAGCTATTTTATTCAACACACATTTTCCTTGCGTTTATGTTTTTAGTATTTATTCGTCTTTGTATCACAGCTAAGTATAAGACAAGTCACTAAAACATCAGATATTCGAATACAAGCATGTGTAGAAGACATTAAGCGAGATATATTGTTTTTACATATTCATAATTATATGGGCATGGGTCTTTTTTTTCTTTTTCCTTGTATTACATTTTTATCTCTAAAGAAACATAATTGAGAAAACGAAATAAACACACGAAAACGTAGAATAAATAGACATATACCAAGACATGCAGGCAGAAACTACATTTTGCTTCCAACGTTTTCGACGATTATTATAATGTACGACTTAAGCAAAATCGATGATTTAAAATTCGTTCATATTTTTATATGTTTTAATAGATTTTTACCCATTGACTCTTTTGTGTCATTTTACATTATATTAGGTCTGTGAATTTTACTGTGGAATTTAGTTAAATTTCGCAAATTTCTCTGGGGGCATTCTATGTATTATAATATCCACACTACAAAAACAGCGATAAGTTGTGTATTTATATTTGGAATTAACAGCTTAATATATAAGAGTGTGGCTTTATTATTTTGAAAAACGTGTCCAGAATGTTTGCAATCGGACTGCTATTATTCCTGTAGAATAGTTTTTACGATATTGACACGTCTTAAGAATATCTCTTCATTTCATAACAATGGAGTAGTTTGATAGGTTCTAAATTTTACGATTCGAAGTATTACCGATGTTGCAATTAAGAGTAAAATACGGAACCACGCAGATATTTTTTGCATTTTGGTACAAAACTATTAAAATGTGGCTGCGTAAATGTTACCGGAAATATTTATACTAAATGGTACGTGTTGCTTCAGTTTAATAAACAACACAAACACACAACCGCATTAACAGTAAGGTGTTATAATCAGAAAATATTTCGTATGAATAAACATAGTTCGGGTGTTCTGATAGGCTCTATTCTAATATTGGCGTTTATTTCCCCAGTTCTTACTATAATATGTTACTCACAAGAGTGCCCACGGGAAAGTTGCAAACATTAATATTGACAGTGATGGTATTTGACCAAATTCATTTAACATAGTCATTCCAGGTCGTAGAACAAAAGCTGTATCAAATTCACTACTGTCATCAACTAATCTAATTAGTAAATTGTTGAAATACAATAAAACCTACAAAACCACTGTGTTTGTTATAAAACATAGATTCACATTTTTAGAGTGTAAACCTTATTAAGTACTTATTTCGAATATTTATATCTAAAAAATAACAAGACCAGTTTAATTAGTATATTTCCGGAAATGTGTATAGCTAAACAAATCATGAGGCTCTTTCATTGATAAAGACACGTCCGAATTTCATACGTGATTATCTACCTCAAGACTTATCAGAAAAGTATTTCTTGTTGAGGTACTCATGTGTGAACGATCAATGTTTTGTGTATTTAAACACGCTTTTCTCTTGCGTGCGATAAACTTTGTGGTAATGAGAGCCAAATAACTATCGTACCTTGCCAATGGCTTTGCCAGTTAAGTATAGGAATTTGGCCAGGGTATTAAAGTGACTCTAATTTGATAGAGACACAAATAGAAATCTTTGGAAACGAAAGCGAACAACTTAACGATATTTTACAAACTAAAATATAATATCATTCATCGATGAAACGGATACACTATGTTGTCAGTTCACTTTGAAGGCGAACGCATACCATTTTCTGTCGGATTTAATATCGTATTAAAACCTGCTTTGATTCTGCAAAGTGATTGAAAATAAACTCACTATTATCAAGTTATCGTAAATAATCACTAATATATAAACAGGCGGTGCTCTCTGGAGTCTGAATGACAGAAAGCGCCGGCGGACTCATACCACTACCTGCTTCTTTCGTTAGAATGGCTAACGGATGGCTGTTTTCCCAACAGGCGTTTACTGTTTAAGTTTAGTTTCAATTAACCATTTTAGGACTCCAGTGCTCTTCGTGGATGTCCGGATGCTACTCAGTCTCGTGCTCTTTTCCATCCTCCCAGAACATTCATGACCATTATCTTTGACAGCAACCGACAATAGTTCCAGCATTTCCTCTCACATACTCTAATACATTCAGTTTGGTTTACATAAATTTCGATGTGTTTCCAAGGTATATTTACATTTTAGTTATATTGTAATGTCGGTTGAAGTCCGCACTTGAGAGAGTTCTTTTTTCTTTTTTTCTTTTTATGCTTATGTATTATTATTATTTTTATTATTATTATTATTATTATTATTATTATTATTATTATTATTATTATTATTATTATTATTATTGTTATTGTTATTATCGTCATCATCATCATCATCATCATCATCATCATCATCATCATCATCATCATCATCATCATCATCATTATTATTATTATTATTATTATTATTATTATTATTATAATTATTATTATTATTATTATTATTATTATTATTATTATCATTGTTCTTTGTTATGCGGCCGGTACGGACTCTTCCATTCGCAATAAATACTGGGTGTTTTACGCTTCTAATTTGTTTTGCACATCCCCAGACCGTTCAGTCTCTCATTAACTTCGGTTGATTCAGGACGTCGGGATGTGGTAATAGTAGTGGAGGATTTGTTCTCAACAATCGGTCCAGCAGGAACTTGGCCATGTTGGTGGTCTTTTATCTGTCGGGATGAGGTATACTGTCCATGGTCGTCCTACGAGGTGCACCCTCCCTGGTCTTGCCTCCCCTTTTTAGGGAGGAGTAAGTTCATTGAATGCTGCCTGAGGCGCCCTTAACGGTGAATGCCGACGGGATTGCCCACCTATTTTTTGCTAGGCTAGAGTGCTCCTTATTTAGGAACGCTGGCTTGATTCTTCCCCACCTTCCCGAACTTGTGTCACATTTTGCTGCGGTTGGACGCAATAAAATACCGTTGCACAACCCCAGTCCGAAAACTAGGGTGCACTTGTCGAGGATTATTTTTCGACAGTCGGTCCGGCAGAGACTGGGCTATTTCGGTGTTTTTTTTATCTGTCAGACTGTTACGTTCAGTCCTTTGTAGTCCTAGGGGTTACACTCTCCAAGGCCTTGCCTCCACTCCTTGGGATGGAGAAGTTTATTGCTCACTGTCTGAGGTGCATTGACTGGGGAATGCCGACGGGGCTGCCCAGGCTATTTTTACTAGGACAGATTGCTTTTGCTTTGAAAGCGTTGGCTTTATTCTTCCTTACCTTCCGAGATTGTGTCACATATTGCTGCGGTGGGAAGCAATTAGATACCGTTGCACAACCCCAGTCTACACTGACAGTCAGAACCGACAGTGCAGTTCTCTTGTTTCTCTGTGGTATACACTTTCCTCCAATATAGTTGTTGCACCTAAATCACGGGTCGGTGTTTTATTTAGTCCTCTAAACAGGGACATAATTCGAACTGACACGGCCCCACCACCACAAAATTTGACCACAAGATGTTCGAACTTACACGGGCCCCACGACAACAACAATTTGCAACAATGTGTTCGAACTTACACGGGGCCCCACCACCACATCAGTCTTTAACGAGATATTGGAGCTTACACGGGACCCCACCACCACAATTAACAACGAAGTATTCGAACTTACACGGGACCAAACAACAACAACAAATGTCGACAACACATTCGAATCGTCAGAGGACCCTACAACAATTCGCAGGAACCCCTTAAAAAGGCCCTCCCACAAATGGCTACGTGGTATTTGAATTTACACGGAAACCAACAACAACTGCACACCTTAGAAAGAACATCACAAAAACTGGCTACGATGTATACGAATTTACACCGGAAAATTAAACGCAAGAGATTTTTTCTTGAGAACATTGAAAAACAGAAAACCACAACGACCGGCAACGTTGGATTTCAAATTTCAAAACAAACACAACTACAAGTACTTCCAAAGTGGTTACAGTTGAAGATTCGGGAGTACTTTCTTTAAAATAGACACCACAACGGGCGACAAAATTGATTAAGATAGCCTTAAGGAAAAACAGATTTGGAAAAAGCTAACGCAAATTCACCAGACAACGTCCCAGTTCAAAGAACTGACTTAATGGTGGAAATAAGAAGAAAACGCACTTAAGACCGATGTATTATTCTCTTGAATGTTATTATTAACTGTTATTAACTGTTATTAACTGTTATTAACTGTTATTCCGACACTTTTGTAATGTTTCAAAATAATGGAATACATAATGTGTTCATGTTACTTCTGCCGAATAAAAAAATAAATAAAACCGTATTTTTTTAAATTTTGTATCTGGCTATTTTTTACGGCTACGCACTACGCGTTAAAGCGTACTAAAAAGTGATGTTTTTATCGAGTATAAACATGGTGTAGTACTCGTTTAGAAATTAAATTACGTCAAGCAAGCATAATCTTAATATTTTTTTGATAAGCCGTACCCGAAAGGAAACATTTACTTTCTAAAAAATGTAATAAATTAAAGCGACGATTGCAGGAGTAGTACGATTTCAAATGCAACAATTCGAACATGTAAAAGGCAGAGGAGAGACTACAGAAAACTGATGAATGATTCTTAAAGCTTCTTCTAGAGTAGAAGAAATAATGAGACGACAGACTTATGGAGCAAAAAATAGACACTAACAAAATTATTTTCCAACACAGGAAATAAGTTGACGGAAAGGTTGACCTATTAATGCATACAATATCGCGTATAGGCCAAAGTAACGAAAACTATAATGCTTTCTTCACAGAATGGCGTGTGGAATGCGATCGACGACTTAACATACCCCCTGATGTAGAAAACAATGTTGCTTAGTATTTTAGATAATATGAAGACGTATATCCAAATTGATTGCGAACATTGGGCAGACTCTAATTACTTAGGAAATTACGCGGCACCGAACGTGAATTTCATTTTGCATCGAAAGACAAGTGATTTTACTTTTGCGGAAGCCCTCTAACTTTAAATGGATCTTGTTAGCCCACATACTTCGTAATTTCTACAAACGCTGGAAGTGATTACACCTTCCAAGACGAAAAAAATCGACGAAGATTATTAAACGGTCGCATCAGTAATAAATAAGCCCTGCGACTACTTTACATCATCCAAAATAAGTGCTGATGATTGTAAATGTTTAATGTTTGTTCAAATATTTGTATCAAGAAAAGACACTCAAATAAGGTGTAGAGTTTTGAATGAATAAAAACTAAACCGAAGTTAAGAATACCGAAATTAGCTGAGGACTACTAACATCGAACAGTAGGCCATTGCATACATACGAAAGTGCGTCAAATTCGAAATTAAATTCTAATCCAAAAACGATTCAAAGCAAAACAAGAGATTGTCACGCCTCAGAGACGAACTAGTCTTATAGAAATAAATTACCGGTGAGCCATTGTTACCGAGGTGAAATCCTGCATTGTGTAAGAAAATACAGGATTCCACATCGGTAACAATGTTTCGCCGGTAATTTATTTCTATAAGGCTAGTTTGTCTCTGAGGCGTGACAATCTCTTATTTTGCTTAGAATTGTTTTTGGATGAGAGTTGAATTTCGATTTTTGAAATACCCATTTCGTTTATAACCTTGTAAAAATTCGGAGATACAATTTCGCACTGCAGAACGATGAAAGTAAGATGAAAATAAGACTCGGGTACAGACTATCAAACATGGTGTCAATATTATGAGGAAATATGTTCAAGTTAAAATCTTAAATAGATAAAGTAAAACTACAATTGGAGTGGGGTTATGACGTATCAATAATTAACATGTAGGCATCGAAACAGTTGAGAACACCGACCACATTAAGAACCAATCAAATTGCCAGAACAATGGCTGGTGGAAAATAGATTTCGAGGGTGACATAATTGCCGACATGACTTTTAACAGAAATATGAAGAAAGTAAAGATGTATATATTAAAAGACACAGGAAATGTATTTTGCGTAGAGTTTACTCAAATATTCAGACCATGTTGATTATCAACCCAGAATTCCTGCCGGAAAAAAATAAATCCCACGAAAACAGGATTTAGTGTCAACCATTAATCGTATGTAATGTACTCGAAATAAATGGCTGGCCGAAATGACAGAAATTAAATCACATAAGGAAATAAAATGCACGCTGAGAAAAAGCGAACAGAAAACTGAATGAAATTAAGTCAAATTATTTGAATAACCAGTGGAAGGGGTATGGTTAGGGTTAAGGTGAAGGGGACTGAGTTCATAGTAAAATAAGTACAATTACAAAAGTTACAACCTAAAAAGTATTCTGAAGAACTAAAACTATAAAAAAATAAGATGACTTGTCTTTAAGTGGATGTCCAAGAAGAAACGACATTATTTTCTAAATGTAAAGATATGATAACATATCAGGCATCTAAAATTAAAAAGCTGGAAGATATCAAACTTGAACGTGATAGAGACGATCAGTTGTCTCATAAAGGAGGCATACACCAAATTAGGGAACGACTATCAGAAGAAACCGCCGGCAATACACAGGACGAGGTTATGGCTAGCAAAATCAACACTTTCGATATACAGTTAACTCAAGCAATCTCAGAATGTAATCCATCCAAAAAAGAAAAAAATACTAGACTCTTGAGGAGGTCAGGTTTGGAAGAGGGTTGTTATGGTACCGTACTTATGACGAACATTCTGACTGTTCCATTCTAAATAAACACGTGAAGTTTTACGTTTGTCATTTGTTGCAAGCCCCCAGCCCGTTCAGAATTTAAACTCCTCGGGTTTATATAATTACTAAATTCTTATCACACTAGGTCGTTTAAACTCCATTGCGACGACATAAATATCGTTAATAAATTGACCGAAGCATTTTATTGATTACTAATAATCATAGAAGCGCATTCGTTAAATTGTTTACTTGACATTTAAGGTGACATCTATTTTAAAACAGACTTAATTAAGAGTACGTAATTTAA
Organism: Sepiola atlantica; assembly: GCA_963556195.1. Classification (NCBI taxonomy): domain Eukaryota; kingdom Metazoa; phylum Mollusca; class Cephalopoda; order Sepiida; family Sepiolidae; genus Sepiola; species Sepiola atlantica. The sequence continues at coordinate 47,249,193 of OY744523.1, forward strand.
CCTAAGTGTATATTAAACATGGCATGACATTTTCTTGCGACAGACGGGCTGCGTGGTTAGTAGTTCTATCTTATAAGATATTGTAATAAAGATGTCCAGACAGATCACAAAGGGTAAGTTTAAATGAGCGTCAACGTAATATCGCGTCTTCAGTCAACGCGATGAACAACTCATTAAGATAGGAATATGAAAAAATAAAATAAAGTGGATCATATTATAATAAGTTATATGTGTGAGTGAACGAACTTGAATACCTAAATATATTTTAAATGTAAGACACAACCAAGCTAATGCTATTGACGGATATACTTTTACAATAGCAGATATTCTGGTTACATTTTACACTTTCGAAAGGAGATGACACACGTCTTGTGTTAGCCAATAATAGATGCATTCTCAATACGAAATGTTAATTTATGTACATATTTGTTTGTACATTTTATGAAATTTAATTACATGTTTTAAGTAGTGTGAATATGTGCTAAAGACCGGAAAACTATACAGCTACGAATGTCATTCACTCAAATATATAGTTAATCAGTGTAATTGCCTGTGTAGCATGCTTACCATAAGTGTATTGATATATATATATATATATATATATATATATATATATATATATATGTATATATATATATATATATATATATATGTTTGTCAGAAGTATATTTTAATAATAGCTATACACACAAACACACACACACACATATATATATATATATATATATATATATATATTGTTTGTGTGTATGTTTTGTAAGTGATAAATGGAAATTTGATATGTAAATATTTCCTTATAGTAAATAAATATATTAAATGCAATAGTGATGTAATCAAGGAGTAGCCTGTTACATGTGGGTTAATTAAAAACTTTTTTTTAAATAAAATGCCAACTACTTCAAATGTTCTCAGTGGTCTTATCTCTTTTTGTGTATATACTCACCAGCATCCTCTCTCGACATCGTCGCTGTCATCATGAGCATCATATGTTGGGCTTCATTCTGCTGTCATCATAGCAATACACGTTTTGTGGACTGCATTTCCCCGTCAGCATCATCATCTTAATCGTGTATGTAATCAAGTACTTTTCATGTACAGTAAAGAAGAACGACGAGGCAGTGGATAGTTTTAAATGGGTCTTTATTTAACAGAGATGTGTTCGTATTACGAATAAAGGCCCCACTTTAACATCAAATGGAGAAAGACTCAAAGTGTATTTCTTAGCTTAACTACATTGTTATAGGAGAGAATGAAAGGTGTAAAATACAACAAGTGGTGCTATCATTTTTTATGAATTAAATCTACATCTTCTATTCTGTCTTAATGTAATCCTTTTTTTGCCTTCGTATTTGCTTCCCAAATGTGACTGTCGAAACAATACGTTTCTTTCCTTTCACACGGAATCACCACATCTCTACCCTAAGGGAGTACTACATTTGTAATAACACATGTTTCTGACCTTTCCCTGATAACCGAACTTGAATATTACCCACTGTGCATGTGTGTTGACATTTCAGTCCGAAGAGCGGACTTGTTTTGTTAATTTTCCTTGTCAAGTAAACATGCACTGGTTCACCCAGATACTAAATCCATACAACCTGATGTAATCGTTCTTCACATTCGTCCATCGATCATATAACAATCCTAGGCAGTTAAAATACAGTTGTAGTATTGGACATGTTCCCTAATAACTTATTTTAATGTATATGTATGAGATACATAATTACTAATCTACCTATATAAGGAAAATAAATCTATTTTCCTTGAATTTCATAGAACATAATAACTTTGAAAACTTAAGCGATATTTGGAATTCCGCTATGGTCAAGTTTTATGCAAACTGTTGATCCGTCTGTTTGGAAAGTATGCTTCCGTTTTGTTTTCTTCAAGTAATTTCTACATCTTTTCTGACTTGGCTGCAACCCATGGAATAGTCATACACAAAAAAAAATCGGAGTAATTTTAAACTAACACAATTATAACAACCAACTTTCGTAAGGTAATATATTTTATATAATAGTCACGCTGTCATCACTTTGTTTTTCGAGTTCTAGTTATTGCCATTAACCTATTATACTTTTACTAACTAAATACGGGGTGCCCTCTTTAACTTACACGTTTTGCCTTGAACGCGTTTTGATTGGTCGATTCCAGAGAATATCTTTGTGCATTCTAGCTCAACCGAATGGACAAAAACGAAGAGGTTCTGCTTGTGTATCACTCGTCACTTTCTAGAACAACGGAATGCGATTTTCGAACGTTTGATTAACACACATGAAAATTCAAACATGGCTGAGCATACAAATATTACCTTCGCCTTACACTTAAACAAATATTCTTTATTTATGCTTTATACAGAAAACTTCTTTCTCCTCCGATAAAAATAAAAACCAATTAAATAAAACACTTTCTTTATCTCTTACTTTTTTTCTTTCCGACATCACAGTTTTCGTATTCGTGTTTGTATTACTTGTGTTATTTTGTTCCAATGTCATCTTCTTACAATCTTTTTGTTTGACGGGGGCCTTATGACAAAGAAGCACTATTTAAAAGTAGTTAAGACGAGAGTGTGATGATTCGGGCCTTGTGATTTGATACGACATTATTATAATGTTTTCTATTGAGTATAGTATGTATCCTCATCTGCAAAAGGGTAGAGCCAAGGTCACGTCGATATTTTTAGTAGGCGCGACTCGGACGATTAGCTATATAGTAACTCAGAGAAGGTAAAGCCTCGGACAGCTGACCTACTAGGACTTAACAGAAACATACCACGAGCCGATAATAACGTGCGGTCTGTCGACTGGTACAGTGACCGTTTTTAATAAACACTTTCATTGTATTATTTGTTTCTTACAAACGTTATTCCCCTTAAACATACAACATACTCTAAATCGCTATGGCAAAGAGTATGCTCCGAACGAAACAAACAAAATGAGATCATTTGGCAAAAGCACTGACAGGCAATGTTAGGTTAAGGTAGTTTTTATTTCGACAAAAAGCTAATCTTTACTAACAATTCCGGAAATTAACACAATGACATGTTTAAATCGCTAAAACACAACAAATTATTCGTAAAGTATCCTATTTAATATGACGTTTTCAATACATTTTCATAAAAACGTAGTATTGCTAACGTAATCTTTTTTAAAGAAATACGCCTGGGCTATAAGTCAAAAACTCATTTTAATTTCATATATTTATGGGTGACCTATTTTTGTTAAAACATTTAATATTTAATAAAGATTATGGCCCTTTTGTGTTCACGCAGATATTGATTCTGATCAAAGAAGACATGTTCCGTTGCGGTAATTACTAACTGAATCAAGATGACAAATGTAAAATATTCGGTGTTTATGCGGATGTAAAAAGTGAATAACATCTATTATGTATTATTCATATGGCAGTAGTTTTTAAATAAAACAATAACATTTATTTTTATTATTATTTAACAACTGGGTTTCCTTTAAAATAATGTAGGTATGTAAGTGTACTGATTACTATCATTATTATTTGTGTTTTAGTTGTATTTTAGGCACTGGCGGTTATTATTATAACTATTAGTCGTAATAGTTGATGTAGTAGTATTAGTAGTCCATCCAAGTCAGTTTTTTTCCTCAAATATTATCAGGGTGCTCAACTAAACATGTAGCATCCTTTGATAAAGTGGGTGTGTGAATTATCTAACTGACGTTGTTGTATCTACAATAGCGACCCCTTGTTCATCCGCTGTTCAATCAGTCACACTTGCTCACTTTTCTTAAATACTTTAATATTTAAAATATTACATCGTAAAGCGAACTGTATTTTCGTCTGTCAAGTTGATGTTAAAATACATTTACACCATCTAACGCGAAAATTGAATAAGCTTACTGTTACTTTTGTTATATACCTCCTCGGTATCGCTCTCTACTATACATGGTCGCAAGCGATTTCATCATTTCTTGATAATTAGATTTAATACAGTTTTTTTACGTCATGAATTATTGTTCCTATTAAGGAAATACTTATTAACGTAGTGAATTAAACGAAAAGTTGCAATCCGAAACACACACACACATGTCAATGTTTGTTTTATTTTTCTGTTCGAGGTGTTACGTTAACCTTGTGAGATCTGTGTTCGCTCCGGACAAGCATAAGCACTAAATGATTTAATAGTTCAAAGTTGGGGGTGAAATTCCTTGATTTAATATGCTTTCCCGGGCAACACCGATATGATAATAAGCTAGTTTCAAAGTACACATACTAATAAGGATGAAGTACCATTAAAGTCATTTAGCAAATGATGAGTACGGTATTTTATTATAAAAGCCATGATAATGTCAGCATATTGTAATACAATGAGACATATTTAACATTCAATGAAAGTAAATGTTACTACTGCCAATAATACATGTATTAACAGTACATTTCTCAACTAGTACTTCTCCTCTTCTTCCTACTACTACTACTACTATTACTACTGCTGCCTCTTCTTCTTCTACCTCTATGACTACTACTACTACTACTACTAATATTATACACACATACTAATACTAAGAACAATACAGACTACTAATACCGGTCAGCTATGCCCCAAATTTGACATGAACCGCTCTTCTTTTGAAGTAAGTATCCAAGGGCGTCTTAATTGTGATACTACTTACATTATAAATGTTGTCATTATTAATTCAGCTGCTATAATAGTAAATATAAAACAGGCGAATTTGTTACTAGAATTGCACTGACTCTATAAATAACTCAAGTATGTCAATTCGGTACATTGTAAGATTTGGGACCCGCGCTAAACGTCCCTCGGCGTCGGTGCTTTCCGTCGGTTCACGTAACACGCCGGAAATGCCCGACGCATTTAGTCAATGAAACTGCAAGAACACGAATAACATATTGAAATATATAACTGAATAAGCTGACGACATCTACACTTGATAATTTAATTGTTAACGTGTGCAAACGAGCCTGTCAAACCAATAATGCCTAACCTGCCCACACCCTAACCCTGCCTTAACCCAAATTCCTAACCCTACCCAAATCCTAACCCAAAACCCTAACCAAAGCAAAAACAATAATCAGAAAAAAAAACAATCAAATAATATTCTTAAAATTAAAAAAACAACAATTACTTAATTAACTGTTTAATGTAAACACTTATTTGCATCACTGGTATTTGTTCGTAAACACTTTTAATTTACAACTCGTTTGAATCACTTATTTCTTCGTTAAAAAATAAATATTTATTTCATACAACATTTCTTGCTATAATATTTTGCTTTTTTTCCCCGCTTGTAGATCCTGTTTTGTCTGTGCTTATTTGGCGCAGGTAAGTCAACGGATTTTTCATTCGGCAGTGTCCGGCGTTTTACGTAAACATCCGGAAAGAACCGACGCCGAGGCACTTTTAGCGCTGGGCCATTGTGAAAAAAAGCACCGTCAATTCTTTTGTAAAGGATGTAAGTAACATCAAAATAATTCTACTACTACTACTACTACTACTACTACTACTAGAACTACTACAACTATGTCTACTGCTGCTAAAACTACAACTAATACTCCTACAAAGACCTCTATTTCGCATAATAATAATGTTATTCCATTTTCTTTCAATGAAACTCGTAATGGCAGATGAACATTTGAGTTAACGGCCATTTTTGAAGCAATATTCCGAGTGAAGACACGAACCTTTCGTAGAAATTAAATTATTTATACTTGGTCGATTACAATTGTATAAACGATGTGTATTTCGCCAGAGTTTGCGGAAACGGATGTCCTGCGCGAATCTCACCTGAACACATATTTAGAAATGTAAGAAAAATAAAAAAATTAATACGGAGAATAATACAGTACAGCTTTAGGCACACATGCATTTCAGATACAAGACGAATACAAACAATGCGTATATCATCCAACATATTTTAAAGAACAACATATATATCATTATCCATATATATATATATATATATATATATATATATATAGTGATGTTCCTCCCTATCAGGAAAATGTTATAGAGTATATGCTATAAGAAATTCTAATAAAAAATGTATATAGACAAAATAAAAATACCGATGAAATTCTATAAGGTTATATTGTGAAACATAATTCATTTTCCTCGTATTTTGGCAGAAACTGTAAACTAGTAAATTGAGGCGAGTCCGTACACTCAACCGGAGCAAAATACACCATTAGTTGATTATTGCTAAAAACAATAAACACTAACTTTACTTTATAAACGATACATTAGCACGTAATTTAAGACACAACGGTCAACGCACTCTGTCACCTCCGCAGTGTCTGCAAGTTCAGACCCGGTCATAGTCTGCCACGCTGATCAGGCGCTATAACGGCGAAACACATGTCGGTAGATTACTATTATATATATATATATATATATATATATATATATATATATATATATATATATATATATATAGGATCAAAATAATCAAAGTGAAAACTTTTAGTAGGTGGAACCTATTGTGAAAAGGATTAGCTCAATTAGCTATCTCGTATATTGTGCTTCTATCTCTCTCTCTCTCTCTCTCTCTCTCTCTCTCTCTCTATATATATATATATATATATATATATATATATGATCAAAATAAACCAAAGTGAAAACTTTTAGTAGATGGAACCTATTGTGAAAAGGATTAGCTCAATATACGAGATAGAGCAATAGTAGAGATGGAAGAAAAAAGAGTGATAAATATGCGACGATTGTCCAAATTTATTTCAAATTTGAATTGTTCAATGCAAGGTGTATTCAGTAATCAACTAGTGTTTATTATTCTTTCCTTAAGCCAAGGCTTTTCAAAGATTGAAATCTTATCATCAGAGGAGAAATACAGATGGATAAGTTGGCTTTCGAAAACACCAAAGCTCAAATATTTGAAAAATATTAAAATTATTATTAAAAATTATTAAAATAATTTTTGTTAAAAAAACGTATTGAATGAAAAGAAAATTCCCTGAAAAATGTATGCAGATTTCTATTTTTAGAATCAACAATTTCTATACTCACTTCCCATTTCAGTTTAATCCCACCCCCTAAACCTACATCCCACCGACCGCCCGCCTACACCCTTAACCTACCTGTCACTTTAACTGCATCCCCATACCTATCCTTCACCTTTTCTTTTCCCTTCTTTTTTATTTCCCCCAAATTCACAAAGCGGTATTTTAAACAATCCCGTACCTCATAACCCCGCCCCCCGCTACCCCCAAATCTTTAACAATTTTGCCTTTTTGTCTCATTCGGATTCAAACCTTGAATGAGATTCATTAGTTTTATTTGGCCCTGGAAGTACATAAAAAAATGGCCTGTTTTCCTCTTCTCAACCCTCTTTAAGTGCGTCTGGACTTACCTATATTTTGAGCACTTTCTCCAATCTGCTCCCTCGCAAAGAGTTATTCTTCACATTCTACAATTCACCGGACTTCTTTTCAACGGAAATTTACCACCCGGACAATTTGCATATCTTTTTCACGAAACTTTCCTTTTCATTCAATACGTTTTTTTAACAAAAAATATTTTAATAAGTTTTAATAATAATTTTAATATTTTTCAAATATTTGAGCTTTGGTTTTTTCGAAAGCCAACTTATCCATCTGTATTTCTTCTCTGATGATAAGATTCCGATCTTTGAAAAGCCTTGGCTTTAGGAAAGAATCATACACACTAGTTTATTACTGAATACACCTTGCATTGAGTAAGGGAAATTTGAAATAAATTTGGACAATCGTGACATATTTATCACTCTTTTTTCTTCTATCTCTACTATTGCTCTATCACGTATATTGAGCTAATCCTTTTCACAATAGGTTCCATCTACTAAAAGTGTTCACTTTGGTTTATTTGGATCCTACTTTAATCTCCTACCAAGTTGAGCTTCTTTCTCCTATTTTGTAAAATGTTAAGCAAGGAATTTCTCCCACTCTCAGCTAAAAACATTCTGATCCCTTCAAATGAAGCCTACATTCGAACATTCATACCATCCATGAAAAAGTTAATTACAAACGTAAGATCGAGAGCCTTCTATTATGACCTAAACTCAAAAAATAAAAACCGGAAAAATGACGGAAATACCATCTCTTCTCCAGAACACAAAGGATTTACACTCCCCATGAACTCCTCCAGGGAAATAAAAAAATTGGGACGTCTAACTTCATCTAGGTACGGCCTAAAAACATCTCCTTTTCCCAAGCAAAATGATCTTCTCAATAACTTTGAAAATGATTTATTCAACTTAATTAGACACATGACATTCAAAAAGCACAATAAGCATCCTAACCCTTTCATCAAAAAAATTAACAATTTCACTAACAAGATCAAAAAACTCCCTGATAGTATAGTCCCAGACGATAAAACTAAAAACTACTACACATTGAAATATTCTGATTACAAAATTTAATCTACAAAGAATTGAACAAATCATATAAAACTTATTCTGATAACATTTTAAATAGCATTAACAATGAGGTTAAATCCTTGTTAACTTCTTTTAACATCCTGAATTACGCTGAAATCTTCACTCCTGCTACACGCAGATGTACTTTAAAAGATCGCAAAATAAATGTTCATGAAAACCCCTCCATTAGACTAATCTGCCCTTCCAAATCAGACATAGGCATTATAAGCAAAAATATCCTAGATAGAATCATTCCTACATTAAAAGCTAAAATTACATACTCCCTTTGGCAATCATCTGGAGAGGTTTCCAACTGGTTGTAAACCTCAAAGATAAATCTAATTCTAACTTAAACTTCATCACCTTTGACATTGACAATTATTATCAGTCTAGTTCTCCTATCCTACTAAACAAAGCTCTTATTTTCGCTAAGAATAATTCGGATATCACAGACTCTGAAAAAAATCTAATAATTTACGCCAGGAGATCTTTTTTAGAATTTGACAATAAATTTTGGACAAGGAAAGATAGCCCCAACAACTTTGATATCGCCATAGGAGCCTCAGACTCTGCCCAGGTTACTGACATAGTAGGATTATATTTATTGAGACAATTAAAGCTTGAATTCGGACACTTACACGGTGGACTTTACAGAGACGATGCGCTCTTTATCTCTAGGGAGAGACCCAAACAATACAACAACACCAAAAAAAGCTACACAATTTCTTCAAAAACTTCGGATTAACCATAACCATAGAATCCGTGAAAAGAATATCTAATTTCCTTGACCTAACACTAGACCTTAACTCCGAATCATTTAGCACTTACCACAAACCTAATCTAACCCTATTTTACGTACATAAGCACTCTAACCACCCTACATCCATCATTAACTAAATAGAATTTCAAGACTTTCAGCTAATAAACCTATCTTCGAACAAAATTCTAGTTGTTATAATAACGCACTCTTTAACTCGGGATACACTGATAAAATTAGATATGAAAATAATCTCCCTCTCCAGGGGAATACACCTTTAAATGTTATTACCTACAAAATGGCTACACAAGATAGACAACGAACTAGCACCACGATACCCAAGACACATAAGAAATATGTAAATAGGCACACTAAAACTATTAATATAGTTAAAACAGCTAACCCTCACGAACACAGTGAAAATAAAAATAAACAAACTAAAAGAAAGGATAATATTTGGTTTAACCCACCCTATAATTGCAATGTAAAAACTAATATAGCTAAGGAATTTTTCAAAATTTTAGATAACTCGTTCAAGCACCCACATAAATACAGCACTATTTTAAATAAGAACTATTACAATGTCTTACTCCACAATGACCAATATAGCACAAACCATCATCACATCTAACAAAAAAAATTAAATCTGCCCAACAAACAGCCCCTACCATACACCCCACTAATAACTGCAACTGCCAAAAATTTAGAGAATGCCCATTAAACGGTGATTGAATACAAAGTAACGTTATATATTCCTGTACCGTTAAACAATACACCATTACACAAATTAATACCAATATGCAAAATAATGCCAACATACAATCTCCCCCTTTTCCCCTTAACCATCCCCATCAGCAACCCCTCCACTAAATAACACCTTCCACACTGACCAACAACTACCACTAACTAATAATGGATCCGATCTCATCCCCCAAGACACCCCATTTTCCCCAACCAATAACCCTAACTTACACTTCGACCTGAATCCGAGCATACAAACCGTAAGCATCCCCAATAATATAAACAACACAAATAATACAACAACCTCCCACAAAATGCATACCTATTTTGGTGCTAGTGCTTTCCCCATAAAGACTCGAATCTCTAACCATATCTACTCTTTTAAACACAATAATAATAGTACTACTAGCACCTCTCTTTCGAACCTAATAAAAAGCTTTAACATCAAAAAGATCCCCTACTCCCTAAGTTGGTCTATATTAAAAACGTCAAACTCATATACTCCTGGTTCTACCTTCTGCCAACTATGTGCCTTGGAAACTTATATGATAGCTACTGCACACAAGAACTTAAATGTCATTAACTCCAAAAATGAACTTATTTCAAATTGCAGACACAACGAAAATTTAAATACATTAATTTCGTCACTCCCTCTGACACTCCTCCTCCCAACAAATAACTCCCCCGTTTGTTAGCATCTGACAAATCTCTAAACTATATCCCAGGGTAAACTTGTAACTTCTATTCTTAACGCCCCTAATCTCACCAATAAACCCTCCCAATAAATGTTTCCTCCCCATTACACCAAACAACTATATCTACACGTGACACAATTAGTGGATTGAACTAACATTACTCCTCCTACTTCCCACCGATCATTAACATATCTAGACATTTATACCTCATCTGCAATATAGCTCCTATTATCCTTTTACTTCAACTTTACTCCTAACCTCTTATATTTATCACATTTTTTCTCCTGTCTGTAAACCCACCCACAAACTCCTTCATGGCCTCTTATTCTCACCCCCTTATTATCTCCCACACTTCCACTATACCGTCCTTATATTGGACTCTTCCTAATTGCAACATATTCCCCTGTAATTTCTTTTTGTTCTCCTTTTAACTACGACCTTTGAATTCCCCTCCAATTGGGTCCATTTATATCCCCCTGTAATTCATATCAGATCGCTAACACACTAGCTTCCAAACGCAAGTCTGCTTAATTTTTCTATCCAACCCTGGCCCATAACACTTATATTACTTCAACTGTTACTAGCATGTCTGTCCTATCTCCTTAATAGCCTCCATAACCCCCTTTGTGAAATCTTTTTAACTAATTGATTGATTCCAGCTAGTTACATAACTACTTATTTTGGCCTATTTTGAATAATCCTAATTCTTGTAACTACTCGCGAGCCATTTTCTATCGGTCTATTCTCCTTTTGCTCACCTTATCTTACCTTTGACCAATCTCACCCCCACCCCCTCAAATCATATTTTCATACTACTTGGAAACCCCTTGCAAGCTTCCCTTATATATCTTATTTAATTTTAAACTGTAATTGTTAATTGTTACCCTGTTACGACTCACTCACCATTTAAACCATAGATTATAACAATGACACTGCACTCAATTTTTGATTGAACCGACCCAATTCCACCCCTATTACTTGTAAACAAATTGTTTCAAACAATCTATCCTTATCCCTTACACTGTTCCCCTCTCCTGAATTTCAATATAACCGAGTAGAACAGACTTGATCTTTAATTTCACTAACTCTCTTCCCTTCAATTTATTTCCCCCTCTTGTCTCCTTAGTCATTTAACGTCCCTCCTAATTATTCATCTAACCCTTAATTTGGCTTTTAAATTAACTATTCCCTAGCTCCTTTTAAATTTAATTTTTAATTTTTAATTTTTAATTTTTAATTTTTAATTTTAATCATTCACTCTCTCACATTCCTCTATTTATTTTACCATGCTTTTAACTAATTCTACTTTAACCCTTTTAAAAAACCCCAGTAACCAAAACTGGTATTTACAATTTAATTTGCTCTTATCTGCCTGAAATGTTAGAAGCTCACTCATTTGATTTCTATTTTTAGAATCAACAATTTCTATACCCACTTCCCACTTTAGTTTAATCCCACCCCCTAAACCTACATCCTACCGACCGAGCGCCCACACCCTTAACCTACCTGTCACTTTAACTGCATCCCCATACCAACCCTTCCTCCTGTACCTTTCCCTATTTTTTTTATTCCCCCCAAATTCACCAAGCGGCTTTTTAAACATTCCCGTACCTCATAACCCCCCCCCCCTCAACCCCAAATCTTAAAAAAATTTCCTTTTTGTCTCATTCGGATTTAAACATTGAATGAGATTCATCTGTTTTATTTGGCCCTGGAAGTACATAAAAAATGGCCTGTTTTCCTCTTCTCAACCCCCTTTAAGTGCGTCTGGACTTACCTATATTTTGAGCACTTTCTCCAATCTGCTCCCTCGCAAAGAGTTTTTCTTCACATTCTACAATTCACCGGACTTCTTTTCAACGGAAATTAACCACCCGGACAATTTGCATATCTTTTTCACGGAACATTTCTTTTCATTCAATACGTTTTTTTTAACAAAAATTATTTTAATAATTTTTAATAATTATTTTCATATTTTTCAAATATTTGAGCTTTGGTTTTTTAGAAAGCCAAATTATCCATCTGTATTTCTCCTCTGATGATAAGATTCCGATCTTTGAAAAGCCTTGGCTTAAGGAAAAGAATAATAAACACTTGTTTATTACTGAATACACCTTGCATTTAATAATTGAAATTTGAAATAAATTTTGACAATCGTCACATATTTATAACTCTTTTTTCTTCTATCTCTCTCTCTCTCTCTCTCTCTCTCTCTCTCTCTCTATATATATATATATATATATATATATATATATATATATATATATATATAATTATTACCCACATACTTATATGGTTCCTCTTTCTGGAATTTTGAGTTTCGAGATAACTATTGAAGCCTGTCGCACGATTAGAACTATTTCACTCCAATCAAAATGCAGCAACCGATGACGGTATACGTTAGAACAGAAATACACCCTACGTAGTTCATTTCAAGTTTACAACATAGTCAACTACATGTTTCAACAAACATGTACACAGCAAATTGAAGTTTAGTTTACTTTAGACGGCGTATATGATTTATATGTAAAGAGTCGTCCAAAATTAAGTATATAACTAAGTATTTAATAATAACTATGTAATCATCATCTTTATAGTATTCGTTTCATCCATGCGGAATATTCAGTGTGGAAAGAATTCTTCCAACTTGTTCGTACGATTCGATTACTTAGACATGAGTCACCATCACCTGAAATCCGAACGCTCTAACCAATTGGGTCATTTTTAACAGCTATGCGTAAAAAAAGAAATACACCTGTGTTACTCTTTTAGATGGCGCACCCTGTTTCTGTGACTAAGCCTCTTCAAAATTAAGGCAGGTCGCGGAAACATCCGAGAGTTGATGAAACTATTAAACAATCAGGTTGCTGCGTGCTTTAGACAAGCAGGCCAGAGCAAGCGGACGATAACAGTTGGAAGAAATGTATCACGTTCAATAACAAAAATGAATTTCTATCATCGATGTCAGCTCGTCAGAACTCCCGAGGGACTAATTGATTTCTACCAGCAACAGAACTAGTACACAATAAGACATTTGGACCAGCTGAAACCCGTACACCGACCCAGAAACTGTCATAAATGGAAAGAAAAAAACATAGAAAATATTGGAAAAAATAAACCCTTAGCTTTAAAACAGTGCGGTCGTAAAGAAAATAAAGTAAAACTTGAATTCATAACAGTTGTTTAGTTATTGTCTGTCATTATCTTTGCCAGTCTTCATTTAGCGTTTGACAGTTTTCGCCTCGTTTTCACCTCGTCAACTCTCGGGAGTTTCCAAAACTGTGCCGAACGTCACGGAAACATGGGGAATCATCTATAAGAGTACCAACCTTTTTTCATGTAATTTCTGTTGTGGTTCGACAAGCAAATACTTTAATTGATATCGATACTTCCACCGTGTTGTCATCAGGCGTATATTTTAGCTAATAAGCTATCATGGTAGTCTACAATGTTAATAAAATATTAATGCTTGTATTAAGCAATTCTCATTTGGCTATATATATATATATATATATATATATATATATATATATATATATATTTGTGTTATAATGGAATAATTCCAGGAGGAAATCCGGGTATGAGAGCTCAATGTAGTAAACAGAGCAATAATAAAATATAAAATATAAAATAAAAATATTTTAATATTTTAATATTTTATATTTTATATATATATATATATATATATATATACTAATGAGTCTAACTTGCCAAGGTAATAGGTGATTCGTGCATTATGCCACATGGTATTTTCAGTTAAATGATAAAGAACACAATGATTGGAATGCGCAGAATGTTATTTACTAAAGGGGACAGATCGAAAAGTGTTTGTTTACAGCGGAAAAGCAGTCACAAAGCCAATTGTATCACAGATAAGAAGTTCTTGAAAATTAACTATGTTAATGTAAGTTCACTATCTTTTCGCTAGCTAGACATACGAAGGCATGCCTTTCTTAGCACTTGTAGTACAAGATGTTTACCTATAATTTTTTCTACAAAAAAACAAAGATAAGACACTAGAGATTGGAACAAACCCTTCACAGCTGTGAATGCACTAATGACACGCGACGATCTATATTACTCAATATGAAACAAGTCGTGCATAGTGTATACTGACTGCACATTTATATGAAATAGAATAAGGCAATATTAACATATTTCAAATACAATAACCGACACATTATATAACATCATTTATTGACTCTCCGACATTTAACAAGTAAAAATTTTACAATTGATCATACCATATTTCGATAAACCAATGCATAACATCATAAAATACACTTTAACCCAACTATACCATTTACTGTAAGACGTGCTATTTAAGTAAATACATGGCATCATGTATTTCCAACACACGTGAATATGACTCATGAGAATTGTGATTCCGCACCTGCATAATTTGTGGGGGTTAATTTTTAGGTAAGAATAGAAGTTGGTTAAAATCAAGGGAGGCACGAGAGCGCTTTATCCTTTAATAGACTCAGGAATGGGCTATGCTGGAAATCTCATTTATTTGATCAATCATAACTCAAAAACCAGTAAACCAAATTAATTAAAACTTTGCACAACATTTTTTATTTGATAGGTTTTATAAGTGTGTAGAATTGCATCATCATTAGTCAAGGCAACCCAGAGATCCAGAAAGTTCAATCATGAAATAATGTTATCTGCGTGTGCGTAAGTACGTACGTGCGTATGTGCCACACTGTATCTCATCAACTATTTGATGGATTCAGCTGATTTTTTGCAGAGATATAGGTTCTAGGGTCTAGTTGATGGCATTTCAATTTCAGTTTACCATATACTTTAATTTTCCAGAAAATTCCAAAAAAACTCTAAAATGACAATTGTATTGAGGCATAGCCTGTACAAAAGTAGTGACATTCCATGGTAAATGCTAGTATACTGAAATCATACAAAAGCAAGGAAATCCCCAAATGTTTACACTTTTATTGTCATTAAGGGTATACGAGCACAACCGGGCTATGTATTTTACTGGTAGGAATGTTTCTTCAGCAACCCTCACACACTTCATCCACTGATGCATAGAGATTTATACTGTATTGATGTGATAATGAAATGGTTTGGTTGATATGTAGTCATACCCTTAATTAATGACAATAAAATTGTAACAATTTTGGAATTTCCTTGCTTTTGTACATTTAGTGTACATGAATTTTCATCTGAACCCTATTAACGGCATATGATTTCAGTATACTGGCAGGTATCATGGAATAATATTAGACTTATGGTACTAAATTCTAAAATGTGTTCAACGATATGTGAATAAAACTAGTTGCCGTGGAAATAGAAAATAAATTGTGACGAGTGTAGTTTTCTCCGTCACTATTCTTTTAAACTAATGTGAATACATTTAATGAAATATAAATATGCCTTCTCGTGTTTATATCGATAGGGATATATTAAGATACTGAGGTTCTGATACTTGAGGAAAAATAACGCCAACTGTTTTAGCAGCTGAAAAGGTTTCGTCATCCAAAAATGTGATAATACAGTAATAAGCCGCTATGTAACATGTCTATTGTACCTGCAAACACAGTATGTGTAACTTCAAAGCGAATGCATACACCAGAAAAAACATAATATAGCAAAAGTACTATCATTTATGCATTAATATATTTATGATATTAGAATCCGTGTGTACGTCTTTTAAAATTTACATTTAAATATTTAAAAAAAATGTTAAATTAATAATGACCAAAATTACTTTGGTGCCTCCTCGACGTAAATTCACAAGATCAGCTCGGCAATAAGCTAAACGCCATCCATTTACTGTGGAGGTATCCAGATGCCGGATAGCTTTCTACTCCAATAGCTCATTTTATCGCGCTGCTGACCTCTGGAACCTCCTCCCTGCTTACTGTTTTCTCCGACAGTACCGACATGAAGAGGTTTAACACTAATGTAAAAAGACATATCGCTACACTGCTCACAATTGGGGGTACACCCCAAACTACATCCACATTCTCAGTAACCTTTTACGTCTGCCTTATTTGAGGTGAAATATAATTTTTTTTTAATTACATGGTTCAATTAATTTGACTTCCAAAAATTATGATTTTGATAAAAGTGATATTTTTATGAACATATATGCACAGCTGTTACCTTTCATTGTTGCCAGCAATGCCACACTTCGGATTTATCTGTATATATCTAAGAAGTTAATAGAACTCCAGACACAGCATTACAAAAAGATGAATCCCGTCAGTCAATAGTATGAGTATCGTATATTTTACCGTTACTGCGTTGGGGTTTAATGATGTGTCTTCTAAAGGAATAAGGGAG
>OY744523.1:47271096-47283596 GCA_963556195.1 Sepiola atlantica
AGATGTATGTATGAACTCATAATGTATACGATATTATACTACTAAAACACCATGAATTACTAATGCTACGACTACTAATGATACTACTACTAATGAGACTACTACTACTACTACCAATAATTATAATAATAATACTAATAAATATTATACATCGCCAGTGACATTTCGCATGATTTCTCTGTAAGAAAATATGACGTTTAACTTGTGAATCTACATGCGAACATTTGAACCGACACAAGTATGCATAACGAACACGCGTACTTCTAAACTATTTTAGACCTTTAAGTTTAATCTATAACGTTTGTCTGATTTATGATAATCCTCTCACATTATTTACCATATATTTACTTTAGGTAGCTAAAATATGCAATACCTCTATAGTTCTACCATATAAAGTAATACAAAACAGATTGCCAATGTATTCTTAATACTGACAGCCGAATAGTTTAGAATAATTCTGAGTATTATATTCCGCATACCGTCACGGACTTAAGCATTAACATTTAAAATGTGTTTTATTAATGTCATAGATCTATTTCTGTTGAATAGTTTACGTTTTCATAAATTCGTAAAGCATACACAATAATTGTGATATAATAGTAATGATTCTCGGAAAGGCTTTCAGTATTAATGTCAAACACACTGTGTCCATAGTTTAATATATTGTTTTATTTGTTGACTTTTATATGTTGATATTGTTATCTATATTTAACAGTTTCTAAATTAATATGACCGTATTAATGTGAAATGTATCCCAACG
Organism: Sepiola atlantica; assembly: GCA_963556195.1. Lineage (NCBI taxonomy): Eukaryota > Metazoa > Mollusca > Cephalopoda > Sepiida > Sepiolidae > Sepiola > Sepiola atlantica. The sequence goes on from OY744523.1 coordinate 47,271,857, forward strand.
ATAATGTTGCATTTATGGTTCATCAGAGATGTAATGCAAAACAATACCATTATGACTGTGCAATTGTGCATTAACATATCACGTTCGAAATATCTATGTTTATAAAATTGACCTTATTTGGTATAGTTTGAACCCAGTATTCAAAGAGGTGTTGCATGGTCAATCATCAGATATTATATGGTCGCGTCATATCAGTGACGGGCATTTTGTTTCATTAAGTAGCTTTACATGCAAGAAAAAACATAAACACAGCATTGATAACACCAGTGATTAACATACGTCTATGGACACCCAACATATGTATTCCCTACACAGTTGTTTATCGATATTCAATATCTACTAGGTAATAACGTTAGTAAGTTATTTTAGTTGTATAATCTGTTCATGTAACTTTTAATTCGAAACTAATTAAACAGAGATAGTTAGTATATCATAACGTAACAACATCTATTTCGCATAGAGGTGTTTAGGTAAATATGCCCACTGCTATTGCTACTAATATAACTACTAAAAGATACGAGTGGGATAATAACAATAATAATACAAATAATAATTATTATTATACTATGTTCTATAATGGAGAGCAACGCGTAGTTATATCTATATAATAAAGTAAAGTAGAGGTGTTTTCCTATTTCAGTGTCTATTACAGCTCGTTAAACACAAGCAATATAAAGAATTCGACGATATTCACGCATTAGGCGATTAGTAATGCATATTTGTAGAGTATATGCATTTGTTCCGTTTGCTTTTAGTAATGTTAGCATATTTCCGACTCGCCTGCTTCTCCCCCACTAGCCATTAACACAGGAAGTTGGAGTAATTTTCACTCCCTCGCTCATATCTACTGCCACAACATTACACCGGGAAATATTCTCATAAGCTATTTTCATTCTTTCAATTGACTTTTTTCTGCTATACATTAACAACTAAGATACGGTCCGTTCCCCTATGCTGAGGGGCGGTTTCATTGGTAGTTTCATTAACAGTTTTCTACATTCCAGAATTTATTTAATAACATAATTATCTGAATTGGTTTTACTGGAAGAATTCAGCAGCCTCCCCAATTACGGTCATTTATTTTGTATTTTCGTATCTCTATTTGCGTTTGTTTACACACTTTAACTGTTATATATACTTTTCTGTTTTATAATAACTGAATGCTAGTGACAAACAGAAATACAAATGCGTAATTCATATATTGCGAATAAAACTTAATCATCTGTTATTCATGCTGTTTTATCGCTTTTTCTTTAATAGCCTTTTTTCATTTCTTACGGAAAATGAAACGACACAGTTGGCTTTTAGAAATAGTTATGTTACAACCTTTCTTTCCCGTGCCCCTCAGTGTATATTCGGTTACTTAAGTGTGTATTTGTAGTCGTAGTATTTTGATTTGAGTTCGATTACATGATTCCCCGTCATATAAAACTTATTATTATCTAATAACAGAATGCGATTTACGAACATATATGGAAATAATGTGTTTAATTCAAACAAGGCGATGGGCATTGTTTCCACCTTTGTCTTTCGTGTTTGCATGTCCGTTCTCATTTTTAACAACAAAATAACACCTATGACTTATTTTCCTCTTTTTTCTATAATTCCACAACTTACTTATTGCGGTCTAATCGTCTATGTTATTCTACAAATAAACATGTTTATTTTTCCTTCTCAAGTGTTGCTATTGTCGTCCTCGTCGTTGCAAGAAATATTTTGTTTTGCTATTTTTGTTATTTAATAGTTTGTTAACACAGTGCTTTTTCTTTAGTTGTTTTTTTTTTAAGCCTAGTACTATATTCATTGATATATTAACAGTATGATTATTATAAAATGTATTCATTTTATTAATTTGTCGTATGAATTTGACCCTACCGTGCAGGTTATCTTTCGTATAAATACAATTACTTATGTAAACTTCTACATTTAACACGTGATTATTATGTGACTTTTTATTATATTAATTTACCTCCTCTATAGATACACAATCATATAAAAGGTCTTGAGAAACGAGTACTCTAGCTTCAATAAGATGTCTGAGAAGCGGGGTTGGCATCCCCCAGTAATTGCAAATCAGATAATTAGCTATCAATAAATATTTTCTTAACTAGAAGGTAACACCTTGGAAGCTCGTCTTGCCCAAAACAATATAACTCATTACAGCTTTTAAGTCATTGTCTGAATGATTGTCGAAGACGTATCCATGACTATTTAGTACAACATTATTTGTCAGCCCCGTCTAATTTAATTATTTTTTTCAAAACACACTCTTCTCGTGTAAACCTACTACGAACTATAATTATGTGTGGCAAAACACTCCAAACAAGCCGTGGAAGAAATGTTCAGTTAGTGTTAAGGTTAAGAGTGTGTTTGTAGTGTGTGGGGCGCGCTTATATTTACCAATAAATCCGTATATTTACAACATACAAATTGAAAAACAGGTTCGTCAACGAAATTACTATTTACTTTTTTAATAATTCGCATCATCACAATAAATTGCACAACATACATGAAACAAATAATTATAAGTGACATACATTTTAAAAGGGAGTACAGTTAATATATTCAATAGAGGACAATGCTATGGTAAAAACAAAAAAATGAGTGATGTATCATTTACGTCAGAAGAATCTGAAGATATAATAATAGTCAGGGATTTCAATTTGCCAAATGTAAATTAGACGAAAGGTTAAGTTGTGTTTCCTATGAATTCAAGTAGTCAACACTTAAGAATGAATAACGAATATTTGGAGTTATTTACAACAAACAGTTTGAATTGGTATATATAAGAAAATACAATATATAAAGTCGTGGGACATTGATTAGAAAAAGGTTTACAAAATAATGAATGCATAATAAGAGATGTAAGTGTGAAAGCACCGTTAGGTAAATCGGAATATGCATGTATTGAAATCAAAGTTAAAATGAAGGCAGAGTTCAATTATATGAACAGAGGAACAAGTCTAAGATTACAGAAGATTTTGTGTCAGAGAAAAGAGAGAATATTGATTAGAATTATAGCTCAAGAACATGTTAATGAAATGTGGGAGGAATTAAATGGCAAGATAATATCTATAATATGAAATATTCCAGAAGGTATTATGCAATTCTCCAAACAAAAGAACCCATTAGAAAAATGACTTTAGGACAGTAATCGCTTATCTCGTAAAAAGAAACAAAAAGATAAAGCTTGGAGGAAATTTGGAATTACACCAAGTATCGAGTATTATCAAAATGAATATTGCACACTAGAAGTAAATAAAAAAGTTGAAACACGAAAATTAGATTGTTAAAATATTAAATACAACTGAAAACTATTGTACAAATATGTTAAAGCAAAAACAAAAATTTAAAACAAGCGTGGTTACTTGGAGTCAACAGACACGCCAGTAGAAACAGCTGCTGTACTAGCAAGTTTTTTTTCAATCTGTTCATTCTTTTGAAGAAGTGTGTCCAGTACAGAATAGTTGTTATGGAGAGGGTATAACAACCTTATTAATGAACTAAAAAACGAACCTAAAGATATGACACTATTTCTATCCAAATGCTAGTAAAAGTATGGAACTGATGATGTTAAACTCTTTGTAAGATCTTAATCAACCGAAATAACACAGATGGACTTAACTAAATGATCATATTGGGAGGACATTAAGAATATGAGATTTAACCTTAACACACCTAGAGTACTACATGTAGGAATGTTGGAGTTTAATATGTCTTAAACAACAGAGAAATCAAAGATGTGGATGGAGAGTGCGATTAAAGAGTAGGGTTAACAAAGATATTTAAGACAAATAATCATATTTTAACCATTGTTTCGTGGGCAACTAGAATTATTCGGTGGACAGTTAGGAATATTATTTCAAGGAAGACACATGTTGTTTTGAGGATATAAAAGTTTTAAAAAATTATAATAGAGAATACTGCACCCAGGCCTAGTGCCAGTGACTAGACATGGAAATTAGAATGTAATATTGAAGCTGGAAGGCGGTGAGAGAAGGATGCCAAAACAAATAAGTAAAGTAAAGAAGTACAGTTACAGGGAGAGATTGGATAAATTGGGATTGACTACCTTTCTGGTGAGATGAATAAGGGGGGATATAGTTGAGACTTTCAACATAATTAATGGCGTTTCTAACTATGGTTGACATTTTTTAGTATTTATTCTAGATCTTGAAGTTTATTATCAAAGTAGTTGCCAAACAGTAGATATGTTAATCAGATAAGTGTTTTTGCTCACAGAGTAATATGTTTTTTGAATAAGTTACCAGATCGTATTAAGAACAGATACAACGTGGATTAATTTAAGATGAGGTTGGGTAAATACAGTGAAAGTAGAAGGAGGGAGAAATTGCGGGGGAACTTTTGGGTGTTGTCAAATGAAATATTTGACATACTTTTTTCTGGATATTGGTACTGTACTAATAGTTTATTTATTTGATTTATTTTGTTACAGTTGAATTAAGAAGCTAGTTAATGGGGAGATGCATAAGGAGGCATTACAGACAAATAAATAAATAAATGTATCACCGGGTTTGCCAATTTGTGACCTATTAGCAGCAACATGGAACTCATAATACAATTCATATGTCTCTTAATTTAGTGTATATATCGATCCTGAGCAAAGATACAATACTTACTTTAGTTTAAAATTGTCTCATGTAATATGACCACTTTGGCAGAACCTATAAAATATTCTATGAAATATGACAAAAATAAAGCGTGCAAACAAAATAAATGTTTTTTAAAATAAATTTCACAACTATATTTTCTTTAAAAATATGTGCACACATGAAAGTAAAAATAAGCACATTTCGGGCAATCATTTATTCATGATGTTTATTTTGCACACTTACTGCGTGCAAATCAGACTAACATTTCCCAGCTATTTTGAAAGTTTAAACATTACATATTTATTGTAAGTCTTATTATTTGAACTCACTTCTTAAAAAAGTAATGGTCAGTGATTGCCTACTTATAATAACTGATTGTATTCCCTGGAGTCTGATTAACAGAAAACCTCCAACTATTGCCAGTACTCTCCACCTCTTATTGATACCCCGTGCCAATTACTTTGCGGTAACGCAACATCCGCTTACCCTTGATTTCTCGATGGTAAATACCTTTGGTCTTCTTTGAGATTTGGGTTGCAATACATCTCCATAAATCCGAGATCTTTCTAAACTCTTCCAGTAGAGGTCTGGTTAGTGGTTTGCCTCCTTGCTGTACACATCCTCCTTAACCCTTCACGACTAGCAGTTTTTGGAGCGGAGGCGCAGTTTATGAAATGTATTGCAGTTTCTGTTCCTTGAATTTATGTAGTTGTGTTCTTCCTGTCGTTTGTGCCGTCCTTATTGTAACTTCCATGCTTACCGTTCTTAGGTTATGAGGGTTACATTCTGCATTTGAGGATTTCTCTTAAGATTGCCGCTGTTTTTTTCATTGCCGTCTATTTGTATTGTCTTTGTGATCCATTTGTATTCATATTTCTCCGAGTCTTTTTCCCAGTTTTTAGGAACTGTTCCTAGTGCTCATACGATTATTGCTATTATATTGACAAGCGCCAGCCATCATATCCCTATCAATTTATCATGTAAGTGCTTTGTATTAGCTTTGTTTTCTGTCTCCCTGATATTTACTCTGTGGTCTGCTGCGACCGAAAAATCTACGATTTGGCATTATTTTTCCTTGTTTTTGACTATTAGTTACTCCAGTTTCCTTACTTGTATGAGTTTATCTGTTTGCACCTCCCTGGCCCAGATGTTATTTGCGATTTTCGTTTTCGACTACTATTTACACTTTATGTTTAACCTATTGTCAGAGTCTTCGAAATTAAGTCGTTTGCATAGTTCCCGGTATACTTGTTTCCCGACGTAGTCGTGCTTGTTCTTATATTCTTTTCCAGCTTGTTTGCTGCATTTACTTATTATGTGATATACTATTTGTGAACACTAGTTGCATTTCCTGTTTTTAATGGGTTGTTTTTATTTTAGCGTCAATGTAGGTTTTTCATAATCGGATTGTTCTGTGCAGCTGCTCGTAGATATTATGTTTCTCTGTTAAAGTGACCTTTTCACAGTCATGCCAAGGAATGTTGGTGGTCTTGCATCTTGTAATTCTTATGAAAGCCCATCTTCTTGCTGTGATAAGCCTAACTGTGTTATTGGGTATATATTTCTCTAGTTCTTTGTTGTGTCTTCTAAATAGTCTTCTATATTTACTCCCCTTCGTTTTTTTTTCGCGTAGAGTATGCCCGATGTTTTTTTTTCTTTGGAGGGGGGGGTGAAGTGCGTATTGCATGATCATTAATTTTTTAGTCTTCTGTTCAAAGTGACTGTGTTCTTCTTAAGCCAAGCTTATGAGTGGTCCAGGCTATCTTATTCTCGGTACTAGCAAGGTGTGTATTCTTTTTACTTGGTTTCTGCTATATAATTGTGGTTCTACGAGTTGTCTTTACTCTTCTCGGGCAATATTTTCCAACTTTATTTTTCATTGCTTTAGATTTTATGGAGTCAGCTTCCAGAACCCTCAAGCGTGTATAGCTATATTGTTCTCCTAGCGCCGTCATCTCTTAATTGGGTGGTTACATGCCATCTATTGTTTTCAGTTCTCCCATTTTAATCTCTAGCAGTGCACAATGATCCATTCCAAATTCCATTCGAATGTTCTGGCTAAAGATTCTGGTCATAGGTATCAACTGTCTTAGTTCGTTTTAGCTGTTTACAAATAGCCTCAGGTCGCCTATGTACATAAGGTGGTTTTGTTTTTGTTTTGTGTCCTTAAACAGCATCACATTTTCTTGAGGGGTTTGTTGAGTTGCGTCATGATTACGAAAAAATATGATAAGACGTTCCCTTTGTATTTTATCAGAGTAAGATGCTGTCACATCTAGTGTTAATGTACCCATTACTTTCTTATGAGATTGACAATCCTGTGTAATAGATTGTACATTTAAAACCATTCAATTATACATGCTTGTGACATGTAGTAAATCCATGCAATTGATGTGTTCTTTTTCATGTTTTGCATATTTTCTATGATCTTCTTATTTTTGCTTTACAGACAATGCCTCTGTTTGTACTTTTCCGGCATCGTTTTTGGTATTCGACGAGCATTCAACGATGCATAAGGGAATAGTACAATTGTTTTGTTTTCAGATTTTCAACATGGTCGGTAAGCAGGTTATTAATATATGGTTGTTGGGATCGTTCCCCTTTTGACGTGTTTTTGTATTAGCGTTGCCCGTCCTTCGGTCACCCACTCTGTTTAGTGGATATATCTTCTCAGTTTATGTGCTAACCTTTCATGTAGGGTCGTAATTTGTTTAAACCAGCATTCACATATTTTATCGTTGCGTGGCACTTTCTAGTTTTCTATTTTATTTAGGGAGATCTTAATCGTTTCTTTATTAATTTCTGTTTCTGTCCCTTCAATTTCTTGAAGTTCGTAATTCATTTTTTTAGACATTTGCTATTTTTGTTATGTTTTTGAGACTTTTCCCATACCTTACTGCAGGAGTCGTTGGCCTCTGTCTGGTCCGGTAGTTCTGTTGTTGTTTTTCTTTTCTTTTTCGATTTTGGAAACTTGCTTTTATTGTTTTCAAAGGTCGTGTTCTGTTTGTGGTGCTCATATTCATTCCAAGGTTCTCCGCACTCTTCCAGTACAGATGTGATTAGTGCTCTCCCTCCTTTCTTAACCTTTCACGATTATTTCGTGTGGTATCAGCCGAGGCTGGTGACATCACTTGGGGGAACTTTATGGGATTTCTTGCAGTTTCTGTTACTTAGATTCATGTAGTGGTCTTCTTAGTGTGATTAGGTTTTTTTTTTTATCAATGTCGCGTTGTGATCAATGTCGCTCGTAGTATGGTCTCTGTGATTCAGTTGTTTTCAATTTATCTTTTTTTAGAATGGCAATAGTGCTATTACCATTATTGCTATTGTTTTACATTTCTTTCATATATATTTTAATTTATCTGGCAAGTTCCTCGTCCTAAGTCACTTTGATATTAACTCTCTGATATCCTGTGACCGGACAATCAACAATTAGACATGTGTATTATATTTTTGTTGACTATTATGACATCCGGTCTACTTGTTTGTATAGGTTTAAGTGTTTGCACCTACCTGCCCAAGAAGATTTTGTGATCTTTATTTTACTAGTGCCCTATTTGTACCATTAGTCAAAGTTTTCGAAATGCAGTCGTTTCAATAGCTCCCAGTGTGCTTCTTTCCTAACGTAGTTGGGCTAGTTTTATTTATTAACGTATTTTGTGATGCACAGTTTCGTCTCTCTGTCCACATCATCTTTGTTTACAGTTTTCCAGGAATTAAAACTATTTTAGTGTTAATATAGTTAGCCATTATTGTATTGTTATGTGCAGTTGCCAGTAAGAATGCCGTGTTACTGTTCAAATGTTTTTGTCTTAGACATTCCTATTAATGTTTGTGTGTTTTCTTTCTTGTAATTCTCATAAAAGGTCATTGTTGATGTTTGTCTTCCCACATTTCTGTCATTGTATTTTTGTTTCTGGTTTCGGTGCTTCCCGAGTGGTTCATTGGCGGTGGGCAGCCTTGCTGTGTCCTGAGTTATGTATTTCGCCCACCCCTGTTCGTGTCTTCCACATAGTCTTCTAAACTTAACAGTATTCTTTTTTCTTTGTTTTTTTTATCACGTAGAGTCTGTCAGGATCGTTTTTTTTCAACATAGTGCTTTGTGAATTGTCATTACATTTAAATTCTTCTGGTAAAGCAGCCTCTGTTTCCTTTCAGTCCAGCCTATTGATAGCCAAGATGTTTTCAATTTGTTATACTCTCTAAGTGTTTATTGTTGTTATTATAGTTTTGTTATATGATTTCGTGTTTTGACTGTATTTGTTCTTCTCAAGAATTCCGTTCATTTATGTTGATTCGATTGTGTCTATTTCCAGTACTCTCAAATATTTATAGCTATCCTGTTCGCCTATTATTATTATTATTATTATTATTATTATTATTATTTACTCACTAGGAGTTATCACACTGGTCATCGTCAGTGGTCACCCACTGCCGACAACCTGTGGTATTCCCTGGAGGCTGAGTGACAACAAGTCTCCTCAGGCCTCCAGTATGCTCCACCTCTTTTCGTTCATCACCGCTGATGACCTTGCGGTAATCGCAACAGCCACCTACCAACGATTTCCCGCTGATAAGGGCCATTGGTCCCCTTGGGGCCCGAGTGGCAACAAGCCTTCCCAAGGTCCCAGAGCTGTCCGCTATCTTCCAGTGGAGGTCTGGTTTTGCGCTTTCCCTCCTCGACCCTCTGTCCATAATTTTCGTGGCGTCAGCCTATGCTTGCGCCTCTCTCGTGCGGTTGTATTTTCCCCCGTTCTGTTGTTTTGTGCTTCCATGTGTTTGTTCTCCATTCGTTTCTTATGTGGGTTGGTTTCCGCATTCGAGGACATTTCTCAGGATTGTTGCTGTTTTGATCATTACTGTCCTTTGTATGGTCTCAGTTATTCCTTTGATTCCTATTTCTCCTAGTCTTTTCTCCATGTTTTTGGGGACTGTTCCTAGTGCTCCTATGATTATTGGTGTTATACTGACTTTCTTAATGTTCCATATTCCTTTCAATTCTCTGGCAAGTTCAGTATATTTGCTTCTCTTTTCCGTCTCTTTGATCTTCACTCTGTGGTCTGCTGGAACGGCAAAGTCCACGATTTTGCAGGATTTTTCTTTCTTGTTGATTATTATCATATCCGGTCTCCTTGCTGTTATGGGTTTGTCTGTTTGTACATTCATATCCCATATGATTTTGTGTTTTTCGTTTTCTAGTACAGTTTCTGGTTTGTGTTTGTACCGTTTTCTTGCATATTCGAAATTCAGTTGTTTGCACATTTCCCGGTGTACTTCTTTCCCCATGCTGTCATGTCTGTTCTTGTATTCCCTTTGTGCTAGCTTGCTGCATTCACTTATTATATGATTTATCGTTTCGTCTCTTTGTCCACACAATCTGCATTTGCTGTTTTCCTGGGTTTTATCTATCTTTGCTTTAATAAAGTTTGTCCTAACCGCATTGTTCTGTGCGGCCGTCAGCAGAGATTCCGTTTCTCTGTTCAGGTTTCCTTTTCTTAGCCATGCCCAGCTGTTTTCATTGGCTTCATCGCTTGTGAGTCTTATAAAGCGTCCATGTAGTTGTTTTTCTTCCCACTTTTCCTTTCTTGTCTTTTTGTTTCTGGGTTCAGTGCTTCCGGGGTTGTTTGTTGGGCTGGTGTCTCTTGCTGTGGCGATCAGTCTTTCCGTGTTCTGGGTTACATATTTCTTCAGCTCTTTTTTGGTGTCTTCCACACAGTCTTCTATACTTACCAGTCCTCTACCTCCTTCATTTCTTTTCACGTAGAGTCTGTCCGTGTCGTCTTTTGGGTGCAGTGCATTGTGCATAGTCATTAGTTTTCTAGTTCTTTGGTCAAGGTGCCTGAGTTCTTCTTTGGTCCAGCCTATGAATGGTCGAGAGTATCTTATTAGTGATACAGCCCATGTGTTTATCCCTTTTACTAGGTTTCTGCTATATAGTTTAGTTTCTAAGAGTTTCATTGTTCTTCGTAGATATTCTTTTCCAATCTTCTCTTTCATTTCTGTATATTTGATTGTGTCTGCTTCCAGAACTCCCAGGTATTTGTAACTATCTTGTTCTCCTAGCGCCCTCATCTCCTCTTGGTTGGCGAGTTCTATACCTTCTGTCGTCTCCAGTTTTCCTCTTTTGATCTCTAGCAGTGCACATTTTTCTGTTCCAAACTCCATTTGGATATATTGGCTGAATATCCTCGTTGTGTTTATCAGCTTTTCCAGTTCTTTTTTGTTTTTTGCAAACAGTTTAAGGTCATCCATGTACATCAGGTGGTTTATTCTTTGTTCTGTATCCGTAAACCTGTATCCGGCATCACACTTTCTGAGTATGTAGTTGAGTGGCATCATGTCTATTATAAACAGTAGTGGTGATAGAGAGTCTCCTTGAAAAATGCCTCTCTGTATTTTTCTCTCAGACAGGTATTGTCCTCCGGCTGTCAGTTTTAGTCTCCATGTTTCCATTGCTTTCTGGATGAGATTAATAATCCTGTCTGGTATCTTGTATATTTTTAAGCATTCAATTATCCATGTTTGGGGGATTCTGTCGTAGGCTTTCTTGTAGTCAATCCATGCCATGGTTATGTTCTTTTGTCTGCTCTTCACCTCCTTCAGAGTCTTTTGATCAATGTATAGTAGATCATGTGCACCTCTTTGTCCTTTCCGGCATCCTTTTTGTTCCTCGGGGAGCAGTCCACGTTTGTCCAGGGATTGGTTGATTTGTTCTCTCAGTTGTGCTGTGAGAATTTTCCACATTATTGGTAGACATGTTATCGGTCTGTAGTTGCTGGGGGTCGTTCCCTTTTTGGGGTCTTTTTGTATTAGTGTTGTTCTTCCTTCCGTCATCCATTCTGGTATGTCTGTTTTGCGGATACATCCGCTCAGTTTCTGCGCTATTCTTTCATGCAGGGTCGTGAATTTTTAAAACCAGTATGCATGTATTCCATCGTGGCCTGGTGCTCTCCAGTTTGCCATTTTTCTTAGGGTTTTCTTGATCGTTTCTTTGTTGATTTCTGTTTCGGTTCCTTCTTCGATTTCTTGAAGTCCATCTTTCATGTTTTTCAACCATTGGGCATTCTTGTTGTGCTTTTTTGGTACTTCCCATATCTTGCTCCAGAATTGTTTTGTTTCTGTTGGGT
>OY744523.1:47288596-47303596 GCA_963556195.1 Sepiola atlantica
TAGCCGGAGATGTTATACTCACCGGACAGGAAATACTTGTTTCTAGAACTTAATCAATTTTTTGGCTAAAAGAGTATTTACAAACGTCTTCGAAAAATATAACTGGTAAAATATATGCATACATATATCGTACAACGAGTGACGTCATATTTTGTATTATATGTGTTTGAAGATTACATTAATTACGTAAATTGACATGTAGTTCGAATTCTGATTAAAATACTAAATAATAGTGAATACGCAAGGATAACGTATCATAGCGGATATACTTGTTTCTTTATAATAGTTTCTAAATAAAATTGTACTGAGCTTACTTTGTAAAAAGATAAAATGGTTAACTATTCATAGTAGAGTATATATATATATATATATATATATATATATATATATATATATATATATATATATATAGTGTCTAATAAGTGTTCTAAGAAGAAACAGCTTCATGGAAATTAAAGTGCCGTTTTTATTATGGTGAAATAAAATAAGATTTGGCCAAAACGTAATAATCAGGTCAACAAAACGAAAGCACTGTACAGGTAAAGTGGGTGATATAACGTCTACGCTAAATGATATGTGTCTGCTTGCCCTAGTTCCTAGCGACCTTTTATTCTAATTGAACCTAAAATAGGGTGAACATTAATTTATTTCAATAGATATGACCATTGTATATCTTCTGTTTTGCATGTCACGTAATATGTCAAGTAAACATGGTGCTCGCTAATACATTCAGCTGTTCACATTAATATAACATTGTACATGGTTTAAAAGTCACCCAACATAAAGTTACCCTTAAAACCTGCTTTGAAACACATAATAGGGACTACAAAAATGTCCTATTGTAAACTAAGATGCACTGCTTATTTATACGCAAAACGATATTTCTATTTCTAAATCCGTTCTTTGATTTACTCTTTATCAGTTATCTATATAAAAGATAAACAAAATCGCCACGTTTGTAGTTAATACACCCATACACTGTATTATAACAATAGATGGAAGGAAAATAATGCATGTTTCTCTAGATGGTGTCTCGTATATACTATTATACACGACATAGTTCAAAATGTAGCTTAGGTTTCGATAGTTATATCATGCAAGTTACTGTTTTAATAATTCTAAATAGCCGACCTTTATAATTAAACAAAAAAAAACATTATCAAAAAAACGCCTAAATGTAACCTAAGAAAAGCAATGTCTTTTAACCGCGTTTAAAAAAACACATCTCTACACCCGTCAAATGTCAATCTTAAATAAGTGCCCCCCCCCCCCCCGTGTACTCATTTGTAGGATTGCCACTCAAAAAAAGCACCAAGAGCCTTCCTTGGCCATCGACGTAAAGTTAAGTTGTTTTGTTTTTTCACATGTTATCTTTCTTTAAATTTAATGTGTATTATTTAAATGTGCTTAATTCTTGATATATATATATATATATATATATATATATATATATATATATATATATATATATGCTGTTTTATTGTCTGGCTATTTATTCATACTCAAGCCATTCCTAAATTCACTATCTGGCCAACAGAGTTGGCTGACGATCTCATCTGTGTACTTATTTGTGAGAGGGAAACACATCTTAACCCTTCTGTTTCCTCTCGAGTGTACATAAACTTATTAAATTAATAAAATTAGCGTAAAAATCTGTTTATTAATCTTGCATTGGTAATGCCTTATATTTTCAATTCATAATACTTATCCAGCAATGCTTTAAAAATGAACGACCCACCCATATTATATATATATATATATATATATATATATATATATATATATATATATATATTCCTGATTAATTCAAAATCGTTCCTTTATGTGTTTCGCTGTTAGTATTAGATTAAATACCGAACACAAAAATAAACAAAAATGAATAAGGATTTAAAAAAAGTATTAATCTGTTTTATTTTTGTAATTCATGAAGCTTTTGTAAATTTAAAAGCTTAAGAAGAGAAACTCTTTATTTTGAGAGTATTATATCATGAACGAACTACATGCAGTGACGTCAGGGCACATGTAATCCGTAAGAGGATGATATCATGACTAACAAACTCGTGTTCCTCCAAAAGTTAAAGGTAATTTCTTGGAGAGTGATATCATGAAAACAGAATAAAAAATACGCAATCCCTAGTACACACTAAAAAGGATCAGGTAATCCTGGGAGGATGGTATCATGAGGAACAACCGTATAGTATACTGCCCCTTCCCAAATAAGAGGAGGTGATTTCTAAGAGAAATGTATTATGACGAATAAAAATATACTACGCATAATTAAATAAACATAGACGGGTTTGATGCAAATATAATAAGGTTAAGGTTGTTTGGTTTTACGGCATATCAACCCTTTTCGTGTTATTTAATGACGAATCCTGTCATTTTGGTAAAAGTCTTTTAATGCTTAAAGTTCTTTATCTATTCAAATGTTTGTTCATGGTGCTTGGTTTGGTTTGATTGTTTTGTTTTGTTTTACGGCACATCAACCATTTTCGGGTTACTTAATGGTAAAAATCACCATGCTTTAGGATCATGCTATGCTCAGTATTATTTCATGTTGTTTCTTTTATTGTTTGGTTTCATGGCATATCAATCCTTTTCAGATTATTTCAGCTGCATCCGGTCATTTTGGTGACTATATCAAGTTCTGTATATGTTTAAGTATTTATTCATCGTGCTTGGTTGAGTGAAAGCGTTAGAGAGGGATGAAGGGGGCGAGGGAAAGTGGAGGGGAGCGAAAGGGAAGAGGGAGGGACATTGTTGTTCTTTGTTTTTGATTTTCCACAACATGATTCAGTTTTACAAAGAAACACACACCACTAAAACATAACTGTTTTGTGAATTTTTGTCAGGAAATCAATAACTTCAGGCAGCCTGATTTTGTCGACCTAGTATAAGTTAAGTGTATAAATAATTAACATATTGTAAATTTAGATGACATTAAACCCAATGGAAGTGTCTATGTCCACGTGAAACGCTTAAATGAAAATTCGGCTTCAAATATAGTTGCGACCTTTATTAATGAATTGGAATATGCTTACCAAGGATGAACGATAAGTTTATTTCATAATGTTCTTGTTAAAAAAACTTGAATTATAGTTTTTCCTTAGCTAGTTTTTTTTTCTCAAATTGTTTAGATTGCGACTATATTGTTTAACGCTTTTTATTTACCATTTTCTCGTATACAGTAACATTTGGCATGAGAAATACAAATATTAACATCCCTAACCTAAAGTGCAAAGGCTTTTCATTTCATACTATGTATATTTATAATTTTTCAGGTAAAATGTAGAGCTCTTACATAGGAGGTTATTCCTGTGAAGACTGCAGTATATGTTCTCGATATCTCAGCGATATTTGACATAAATTTCACGTGAAGTATCTCCCTTATCAATGAAATTCTTAAAATCCATTTAAAAATAAAATGTATTTCAATAATTGTATTAATAATTAAAAATTATTATACTAGAGAAAAAAACAATTGCCTGTATAAAAAAATTTGGCAATAATAATTCATTATGTATATAAAAAACTATTAATTCATTAGAAACTTCAATATAAATAAACCTAGTTCGTTTTGATGTTAATATAGTTAGAATAGCTAGACACCAGTTTCGCATTTAATTATTTCGAAGTCTTTATCTTCTGTCGAATGTTTATTTATAACTTAAATCGTCTGAAATTAGAGTAAACCACTAAAAAGAAGTGTGACATTTATTAACGGCGTATCCGTAGCAAAGTAAGAGTATTGATTTACTCCTCTCCATTTTGTCCTTTGATTCTCACATTCCATGAGCGATTTCTCTGTCACAGAGGGAATATCGGTCTTGATAGGGACGGACTCTATTCCTCTAACACTTATACTTTGCAAGTTTTCGACCTTGAAGTAGTATTTATATTTGTAAGTTCCTTACATTAAGTGAAGTCATACATTGTCGTGAGCGATTTTCATAAAAAATAACAATATGAAACAATTTTAAGATTCTCATACATATATATATATATATATATATATATATATATATAAATTCCCGAAACAGTTTTTCATGGTAAACAACTGATGATCCCTTAAAATAGTGTTTGAAACTAACTAATATAATAACTGTAAAAAATAAATTGACTTACATGAGTGATTTTCCACTGGAAGACTTGAGACTATAAGTTGTTGCTTTTTTTATATATAGTTTTTATATGGTTGAGAAACTTCCGAGACTATATATATATATATATATATATATATATATATATATATTTATATACATATATATATATATATATATATATATATATATATATATATATATATATATATAAGATATTCGCCTATGTACGTGTAAAGTCATGTATAGATTAATCACACATCAACACCAACCGCATATTTAGAAGAAGATTCAATTCGATGTTCTGATCGTTGTCAAAAGTTGTTTTACATTAAAAAAATCATCTTTCAAAATTAAATCTACCTTAAATAAGATGTAAAACTAATTGTCTGATATTTTAGCCTTACTATTTAAATGACAGAAACAAGTGTTACTTTATAATAATCTGATCCTGTGTACTACCAGTAATAAAATAAATACATATATACACATAATCCGGATGGTTTTAGTTAAATAATCGCACACATTTGACATTGTTTTAAATTTTATTTTTATTATTTCAACCCTTCGTTTTGTTTATTTATTTATTTTTGTAGTATGCGAAGTTATTCTGACAGCGAACTCATATCAAATAGAAGAAGATAAAAAGATAACATATTTCGTTTGGTCGGTGGCCGTGTTGATACACGTTCGTCTTCAGTTCAGATTGGTGTCCCATTTCATAGTCAAAGTCTCACATAAGAGAATAGTTGTTTTTGTCGATAACGTTGCAAATTTTGATTTTGGGATTAAGCCGCTACTTACGATGGATTTCTTTTATATCACTAATACTTAATGAAATGGTGGTTGTATATTACCTGTATTAGAATCTTCCCATCAAAGACTATTACGATTCATATTCTTAGTTTTGAAGTTCTATATTTTATTGTGCATTTGCTAGCTGTCGTAGTCTATTTTATTTATCAAGCGGGTGTATAGTACTAATATTATCACGAAGAAGAATATTTTTATTGCAAAATAAGTACAGTACATTCAGTTTTTCTCAGGTTCTCAGAAACTGGGTATAATATAATTACAGATATATCCAACGACAGTAATTCATATATAACGGTGCACAAAGTAAGCTCTGTGACAGACGCCTACCTAATCGCAGGTGTGAATTTGAAGCTTTTGTCTAGACTATACGTAAATAATAACTATTACATTACTTCAAGAACCAACCAATTCACTTCACAATGGAAATTCAAAGTTACAGAAAACAAATCAATAAACAAACTTTGAAACTTGATAAGACATACACAATATTGAATTCCTAACGCTTAAAGCGATGCTTATTAAAAGTAAAGTAAACAGTTGGCTGTGGAAAACTTACAATAAAAAATAAGTGAATATTTCTCATGATCAATATCTAACTCGCACCGAACTAGTTGAATAGACTAGAAGACATCAGTATTAGGACATGTTATGTGAGATGTCCTCCGACGATCACTATCTAATCAGTATAATTAACCCTACAAAAGCCATGAACATAACGTATTGATGTTTGCCCATAATTGGGTAAAGGATTACGTGTTAAGGATATTAGCAGACAGGAAAAAGAGAGAAAATATTATTTTAATTGATATACTAGAAAAGTATCCGTCCTAGGACGGGTAACATTCATTCCCCGAGCAGAACATTTCGCATTGCTTTTTAGTTTACTTTAGAACGATTAAATATATACATAATTACATTACTCTTGTGTATACATCTTAATTCCAATTTCGATCAAGATACATTATATGATTTAGATTCTAGAAACTGACTAGAGGTGAAGGCTACAAAGTAAGGGATCTACAATAAAGTTAGATTAAATGCATGCTACCTTACATATGTGTGTTTACTATGGATCAAATTCAATGCAAATCTGAATTTTCAAATAGAAGGTTGTGCTAATAGCGAATAGCAAAACACTTAACATACTGAAAAATCAAATCATCGAAATATTTATAAATTTGAGCATAATAACAATTATGAAAATTGCATAGTTATATCTGTCATATTGATTTTTTAAGAAGAAAGTCTATAACTATTCCTTTTTGCATCAAACAATTAACCGAAATATAGCTCTCATAAGTATAACACACGACTGGCAGACATGTTTCAAAATCCATACTGATCGGTTTATTAGTTTAATGTGCAACCGTGTTTATATTTATATACAATTATATGCACGTACTTCATTGTATATGCATAGAAGTTATATAGTAGCAATCATATATTCAATCCGGTCGCATATTTATGTTCGTAAATTTAATGTTTACTTCAATTCTCTAATGGATTAATTAATTTATTGAGTAGTAAGTTTGCATTTATATAAATGCGAAACGTGAACAAAAAATAAACATCTCAAAAAGGGTTCTGTGTATGTCAAATATTTTCGAAATTATTAGGAAAATGTCGACCTTTCAAACTTTCAAATGACCCATTTTTGATTGCTTTAAAAATCATCTTTGCGCGTTTGTATAGTTATTCGGTTCTGTAAAACTTAGTATCTACTTCGCTTAGACACGTGCCATGCAATTAAGTAAAAACAGCAGCCATGTTCTACTTCAGAACCTATTTATTTTGAACCGTTCGATCAAGGTCGAACATTAAAACAAATGTTAACTTCATATTCTTTGTAATTCTTTTGTAATGATCTGATGTTCTTAAATAAGTAGAAAAACAGGCACCATTTTGTCTTGATCAGATCAATTGCATAGCCCTGAAAGACAAAACATATTGGGAAACTAATATCTACATCATGATTTCACACGTCGGATTAAAAGATTACAAAAAAAGTATGCTGCAGCTCAGCCCTTTTTTATAGCGTGAACGTCGTGAGATGTATGGTGAAATATAGCGACCGAGCTATAAAAGTGAGTGTCTAACAAGGAAAAAATATAGAAACCATCCTGTGACAGCAGAACAAAATTGGTTTAGGGTCTGCGAGAAATGTGCGCAAGCCTCAAGGAAAAATTAAGTCGACTTAAATCAAACATATTGTTGATGGCATTGCGACCTGAATGAAAGCTATGAACAAGAATACTCGATACTCCAAATACTCGTGTTGCAAATAGTAACTAAGTACCGCCAAAGCGCAAGAGAACCTACTATACGAATCAATACACACAATACTGTCAACTACCTAATCTTCCGATAATGCCCTGATTCTACTCATGTTGAGTTTCACAACGCTGATAATGAAAGGAAGTAAGCTACAGTTCGATGGAAGTCCCGCATGTCAGGAATACCAAGTTAGGTTGTTTTTCCAGCAGTGGCTGCATCATGCCACCGCAACTCTTCGTAATGGAACTCTGATCCAATGCAAATAGTATATTCAGTTGCTGTCTACTATTCTATGCGATACGTTGAGTTTGTGGCTACAAATGCCATTTATGTATGAATATAACGCCGTGCACCTTCACTGGACACTATTTCAGTCCTACCAACTACCACGTCAACGCGCCAGATTTAAACTCTATTGAATATTTGGTGTGTGCCGCAATCTTAGAATACGCCAACAGTACTGCTAGCAATATCAAAAACGATTGCATTGCCAAGATGAAACTGGTGTTCAGACGAAGGTGAACGGACCATGTTATTTGTTGAGTTCCCGCTCAAGTCGGTTTAATCGAGTGACTACTTTTTTCGACAAAGATCCTCAATGATACATATTAAATTTTGCGAATTTACAAAGTTTGCCTATTAGAATACGTTGTTTATTTCCGTTCAAAGGCTTGTTTCATTCGCCTCGAGCACTGTATATACATACCTGCTCAAATAGAGTGTATGATAGAGAGCGGGAGAGCAACTGCGAAACAAAATCAGAGAGGGAGAGATAGAGAGAGAGAGATAGAGAGAGAGAGTGTGTGAGAGAGAGAGAGAGAGAGAGAGAGGGAGAAAGCAAAAGATAGACCAATAGAAACTAAAGAAATGAAAGAGAGACGGTAACAATGGTAACAATGTACAATATCAGAAGAGCATACAGAACGCCAAAGTTAAACAAGAACATTTGATAAAGAAAACTGCTTTATATATTAATGAGTATCCGTAACACTGAACAACTTAAAAGGTGCACTTTTTCAAAGCAATCGTGTCATATCATTATTATGGGATACATTTATACGCTTCACTTTGTTACATTGGCTTCAAGATTATCATTAAATAATAACACATTTATAATCAGTTAATAAGCTGGAATTATCTGATTCCAACGAATATTTTGACAGCATAAAAGAATAAATGTAGACCACGAAAATTAAAAATAATGTATTCCATTTGTGTAGTCTTAAGTTATACTTTTATTCTGTGAAAAATACATACATGATGACAATTTGTAATGTTCGGAAAAAAGCCTTAATCTCTTGTTAGTCACTAAGCCAATGCAAAACAGCATTATATATTGATGGTATGTACAATATAAACGTCGCACAGTATACACCTGAAAACTATAAGTGTAAGAATTATACATGGTGTATAAAGACTTGACTGGATGTGTGAGATAGCTTCATGATAACTGTTCTTTTTAACACATTAATACATATTTTTTCAATATCTATGGAATTTATCGAATTAAATATTCAAGAATTTCATCTAATTTCAAAAATAAATATTTTTTATATAGTAATAGTGTTAGGTAATTGCATGTTAGTGAGTACGTTATAACCCTCCGGCAGATGGCTGAATTTAAAATGTAAAAAAAAAGAATAAAAAGTAATATTATATCGTTGTTATGTCTTACCAAACACTCAAACTATAAAATACCTTATTGAACATTGACATTATATCAAAATGTATCATCTGTTATATCCAAAAATGGTGCAATGGTATCTTAGGGTATGCGTTCAAACCCAAAGTATCTAGGATATAAATATGTTACACATTCGTATCAGCGTGTTGGAGGTAGATTTCTATAACAATACATTTTCTCAAACAACCTCACCCAGTGTATGTAGATGAGTAAGTTTCACTTTTAACAAATCTTAAGGTAATCTTTCACGCCGGATCTCTACAGAATGGCAACATTTTTAGCAGGGCAACAATATCCAATTAATAAAAGATACAACAGTGGACGTTCAACATGTCCTTCTAATTTACTATATATACTACTTTCTTATATTCTTCCACAATATAATACACATGTGTGAAAATATGAATCTGCCGTTACCCGGTAATTAATGAGGATACCTATTAATCCTTGCATTCACCACGAAACTCTAAATTACGATTTTAATAAGGCATCCAAGTTTTCCCTGGTTTGGAAACGAAGCCACCTCGTCAGATAATTTAACACATAACCTATGCTCATATTGACACGTTTTTCAAGCATGTTGAATAAATCTTAAAATCTACAAACACATATGAGGATCGCTATCAACAGGAACCATCCCTTTTGGCATGATAATAACCAAGAGACAGTAACAACATCTGTAGATATTAATTCCACATGTTTAAGTGTGTGTGTGTGTTAATATTAGCTTAAACAGGGCTATTGTATATAGTAAAAGTTGTCACTAATGTGCGGGGATATCAGCGTTCAATTTTCAGTGGAGTCATATACACTGCTAAACACTCTTCAGTATGACGAAAATAGTTTAAGGTAAGTTTAGTAATCCTTAGAAATAATCGTACCCTTATATAGTGTTTGGTATAGTTGCTATAAAAAGGGAAGATTTGTCGAGCACTTTACTTTTAAAAAGTTTTTCTTGAGTATAAATCAACTGCAGGGAAACACGAAAGAAACGGACATTGCCAGAACACTGAAAATGAATATAGAACATGAGGAAAGTACATATAATACAAATTATTGTAATAGTATACGATACACAACACTGATACAAAAGATTACATTTTTAAAGAAAATCCGTGAATGCGTAAACCAATAAACATAAATTGCAAACGCTCAGAAGTCATGTAAAAAGTTGAACTAGAAATGAAACAAAAACATGTGCGTATGTCCAGGTGAACCCGAAGAAACTTAAACTACAGAAATGGCATTTAATGTAGTCCAAATACATAGCATAACATGAGGATTATATTTAGTTTCTTTTTAAATCATTTGCATAATGCAATTTTGTTCTTCTAATTCATAGTGAGTGAATTATCTTACCTTGACAAAATTATTGAATATTTCGAACACCACGAAAGTACAGATTAAAAAATTTGAGACATGCTTGATTAATATTCAAATGAGCGGGAGAGGTCAGTTCGCTATTTCAGCTTGATCTAAATCGACCCTAGGTGACATTTCTTCATGTAGATGGTAAATTTACGTAAAACTATTATAGCAGATTGGTCCCACCTGGTAATCCTTCTAAAAATGAAACAGCGTTTGAAAATATATTTTTTTATGATCTTAAAAGTTGTTATTTACTCGAGTGTATTGTTAAAGAACAACACATAAGGTGCACACCTGTGTAATGTACGTAGGTGGCGTTCAGCATAAACTCTCTTAAAAACACAGCTATTCATGGAAAATTGACACCGTAAACATTTCGAAATTGCCAGGCGAAAGTATCGGAATTTAATTTGTGTCCTGATGAAACAGACGAAGGAAAACACACAAAAACAGAATAGAGCTGCGCATGCAAAATAACAATACAAGAAAGGGAATAGAAAGAACTGAGAAGGTCCTGTTTTTAAGTAGAAAAAATAAAACTGTATTTACATAAATATTCCGAAACGCAAACGCGATAACGTAGAATATAATTCGTATGAAAGGAAATATATGCGCCTAATAACCAAGGAACAAATAAAAACAAATGTGTTTCGAATAGCTTCTGTTTACTTCTAAAACATATATCGTTTTACACAACGAACAATAAAACAGTGAGAAATAACTACCCCTATGGTTCAACAAACAACTACACCTGCCAGAGTACTTACGATTCTCCATAGAGCAAACAGTTTAATGACCCTCACATCATTGCGAAGGAAACGTCGTATTTACAGTCGCGAAGACTCCAACATCTTGAGAATATCGTAATGCTTCGTTGCACGTTAGATACATCGTGTGGAAACTGGACGACATCTCAAGTCGACCCCCCTGCCTCTTGCGCGCACCAACATCCCGCTGCCCCTCAAACGAAGCCTTAAAACAAACGATCCCGATTTCGATATGCATAGAAACGTATCCATGGTAACACGTGTTCTGTGAATAGCAAATTCCTCTCCGCTTGGGACAGAAACACAATGGGATTAACTCATCGTCCGCCAATACCAAAGAGAACGAATTTTGCGCTGGACTCTGTGACGTAAGTCCCACGGAGCTGGCCTCCAGGCGTATCTACAATTCAAATATGTTTGTGTAAATTACAGAGTACGAACCAACAACAAATGAAGAGTTCGACTGCAAAAGGATAAACATATCAAATCTAGACTTCGATTAAAAAGCTTAATTTAATTAAAAGTAAAGGGAAATTACGTCAATATCATGTTATATCTAACATGATTTAGTGGTGTGGTAGACTATTGAACTGCAACACTTTTTTGTCGTTAGAGCTTCGCAATTTTTAAATGGCGGTTATCGCGTTTTGCATTCGAACTCTTCAAATATACGGTATTAACTACATACTATACGGATTAAAAATATATATAATGTGCATAATATAGGATATACACAAAGTAGTGGATTACATGATGATCGGTAAAAAAGATTCGATAGAATTAAGTGGATTTTATTTTAGCTGTTTCATCATATGTTTACTTAGTTAAGCACTTACGATTGCATTTGTATTAACCCAGTCAATGTAACAGTTCCGTTCAATGCTGTTACATTTAAATATTTTTATACAAAAAATTACATATGATGTGGCGGTTAGACGTGTCGGTAATCTGAAAACAACACCATCTGCACAAGCTGTTAATTAGAACATAAAACGATATAGTATAATATTCTCTAAGAGAAAATAAAATAGGGGTCACTTTTATGTCCCCTTTTTTCTTCTTTTTTTCATTTGCAGTATTTACATTTTAAAAATAAAGAAAATATTTTTGATAAAAAAATTCCTGGTCAACTACATTTTTATTTTAAACAATTCAAATAATATTTTGTCAACTTATACAAAACAATAATCGGCTTTTTTAAACATAAATACATCTTTAGTTGTCCCACAATTTTCAGTCAATTACGGGGAAAACATTTTAAAGCAAATAGGTTGAATAATCAGCTAGTGTGATGTAACCCCCCCTCAATAGTGTATTTTTGTTCTTTTAGGAAAATATAATATACACATCACATTTTTTACGGTAATCAGAACATTGAAAATAGAATGAATACATTACAAAATATTACGACACTAAAACTGAATCGGTATCCTCATCAATAATTGTATCGGAATCGGGAATTTTGAATAGAATCGGTAATTGTATCGTGGTATAGTAAACTATTTGAATTGCCCCATCACTTGTGACGACTAATTGTCGCTGGCACTCATAGAAAAAATACTACGCGGTTGTAAAGATAACGCATACACATTTGCGATGGTTATTGAGGTGGATAATACTGGAAATCCAGGGATATTTTTGCCACTCGGACTCCTGAAATTCGATGGAGCAGCATCGGTTATTGTCACACGCGATCACTGATAGTGAACTGCGTGATAACTGCAAGTAAGTTGTTCCTAATAATAATGGCTATTATAATAGATAGCTATGGCATGGAAAGCCTAAAAAAGAATCTTCCAAGCATGAATAATTTAATATCTTACAATATAGAAAATGCCCGACAACATATCAAGCTTATACGAAAAGCAATCGGACTATGAAGTCAGAGTGACAATTGGAGGGCAACTGACAACAGTAATAATACAGTGACTCCTCTTTCCAAAATAGTATGTATCGCAACTATGGGTTATCATTGTAATCATGCAACTCAGCAACATACTTATGAAAAACTGATGCCGTATAGATGATTATTTACTTAGACAATAGAATACACAACCTCACGGACGACTTGAAGCTATGTGGCAAGTCAGAAATGAACGAGAAAAGCTAATAAATAGGACCAGAATTGATTTCGAAAGTGAAAAGTGTGAACTGCAAAATACAAAAAGGGGTAAATTTGAGGCATCGGATGGCGTGGAATTGTCCAACTAAGTAAAGAAGAGAGCGCTTGCTTAAATGATACCTATATATATATACCTATATGATATACATGTTTGGGAATTTGAGTAGAGGTCACTATAATATCAAGAGAAATCAAAAGATCCGAAAAGAATTTCTGAAAAGTACTTGAACACTCTTAGAAACAAAAGTATGTAGTAGAAATCTCGCAAAATGAACGAAACACCTGTAAAATACCATCAATGAGATTGCCTGTATAATTTATATGCTAGACAAATAAATAATTATGCATGTTTACCAGAATACTAGGAAACAAATGACCAGAATACAGAAAGGTTGGCCTCAGCAGAGGGAGACACCGTCAACATAAACACAATTGAGAACATCAAAAAGACCAGGAAAAAGAAAATAGAAACAAAAACGCAACATGGCGGATTCATAAACATAACATTTGAAGAGATTAACGAAAAACCTGAACATATCTACGAAAATTACGCGTGAACAGATACACGAATCGCTTCTTACAGTGACACAGTACAATGCAAGTAGAAGTAACTACATAAAAGGTAAAATATACAAAATAGAGAAAACAGAATCCGTAGACATAGTAGGCAATGTAACGATACGGTAATTTACATACTCAATAAATACAACAAACTAGCCAAGAAAAATACAAAAACAGAGACGAGTGCTAAGAGAAAGTAGTAGACGAAAAACTGGCAAAACGAACGACCATTTTTATAACACGCATACAATTAGTAAAGCCACGATCCCGAGATAGTACTGAACACGAAAATCACAACATTGAATGAGCAGATAAACTCATTTAAGCAGGGAGATAACATGTAATATAACATAATATGAAGTAAGCACTTCGAAAGATAGATTTTGCCGTAATAAAAGACCACAGGGTAAAGATCATGTAGACGTAAACACGAAGCTAAATACGGTACTTGCCAGATAATCGAAATGGATCTGAAACATACAGATCTGTAATATAACACTAATAGTCATAGAAGCTCTAGGAACAGTAAAAAAAAACATAAAAAGGAATACTAGGATACATTTGAATTCAAGGGAAGAATTAGACTATCCAACGGAGGTCAATGATGAAAATAGCTGAAATCTTGAGGAAAATCCTCGCATGAGGAAACCAATCTGCATAAACCACGAAGCTTAACCAGCAATTTTTATTTTATTTACTTACTATTATATATTTTATTTATTTATGAATTTTCCAACGAATGTTAAGTCTGCACTATTTTGGATTTAGTTAGTTTCTGTGGGAATTTAAATTGCATTTTCTTTTTTTTTGTCTTTTTGTTTAAAATAACTAGAAGCTTCTTTAGACTATATATATATATATATATATACATATATATATATATATATATATATATATATATATATATATATATATATATATATATATATTATAATATAAAATGAAGTAATAAAATAAGGTGTCAATCAAATTTTATTAGAATTCAAAGTTCAAGCAAAGTATCTTAAAGTCCTCAGCTCATGAGTGTTCAAACATAATTCTACTCTTCAGAGGACCATTACGGCAGTCATACCACTACAGGTAATACAATTACACTTTGAAAATATATTAAAATATATACAAAAATACATAAAAATATATAACATCAAATATATCAACCCAAAAACCTACTTTTGTGTTAAATCTATATAATCCATTAAAGTCATACAATTTGAAAAACATACTCATGAAATACATCCAGAGGATTGACTGAAAATTAATCCAGGTGATGAGTACCAGTCCAAATACAAGAAATTGAAAGAGCTGACA
>OY744523.1:47308596-47381096 GCA_963556195.1 Sepiola atlantica
TTCTTTACATTTCCAAAGTCAAACTAATTTCCATTTTAGATCTTGATATGTATTTATTGTTTCGTGTTGTTTCTCCTGCACTCTGATATCGAAGGTGCAGACTATATCAATGAATAAGCATGTTCAAACACGACCTATTTTTTCTGAACAAAAAGTTTAGAAAAAATACGTCGCGTTTTGAATGTTCAAGAACCTTATCAGTCTGTATGCGCATGCCCCACACAAGTTTGCCATTGTCATTCTCCTGTACCACTCTGACTTATGTACATACCACTTCTAATTGTGGTGCAATTCATAAAGTTTAATATATATTCCAGTGCAATTCATGAAGTTTAATATATATTCCAGTGCAGTACCTGAGCAACTTTGTCGTGTCTCTATCTTTTACTAGTGTTGTGCTAGTATTTGCCATTCAGATACAATATGCCTAAAAGTGTCTTCCCTCTCAGGAAACCATCGGCATATCGGTGATTCGTCAGTTTTTTCAATGTAATGTTTGATGAACCTAGTGCGGGCGGAATCCTGGCTCTCATTAAGGTGCTCTCCTGGACTGCCATTAAGGTGCTCTTGGTTGATCTTTTGAGATCACCCCTGGCCAACCAATTACAGCTGTCATGATCTCTAAATGCAGTATTTCTTTTTAAATAATCTAACTTTCTTTCTTGTAACCTATGATACTGTTTCATCCCAGTTCTTACTATGTATCTCTTTTCACTTCACAATGAAGAATACCATTACTTTCAGAAATATAATTATATGAACAACCGTTTTCTATATTCCCAACATCTTCAACACTAAGTAGACATCAACCACCTTCCTTTGTAGATAGATATATTGATCTGCATCTGTTTTCTTTGCAAAATAAATGGTAAGCATTTTTACGTGTTTTTATATCCAAACATTTTAGTTCATCTATTTCTAGTCAAGTATACCAGCAGTACATCGAGTTATAGCTATTGTCGTGTGCATTGGTAGCATATATTGTATTTCGACTGTGAGAGTGTGATTTAAGCATACTTCTTACCTTCTGTTGTACTGAGCGTTGACCTTGTTCTTGATCTTATCCGCCTTCAGTCCCTCTCACTGTTTACATTCTATATCAGATATATTGTTGGAAGTTCAAGGACATCTGCATTGACAACTTTATCCTTTTTAATAACAAGAATAGAACAGTTAGTGGTACCAAATTCCATTCGCGTGTTGTCATTAAATAGTTTAATCGTGTTCATTAAGGTGTCAAGTTTGGTGTCATTCTTTCTAAACACCTTAAAGTCATACATGACGATAACCTTATCAATATATATATGGTTCCCAATTTTTCGTCGTATTTTGAAATTTGGATCGGACATTGCATCGAAGTTCTGTGTTATTGAATGGCATCATGGCAAGGAGAACAACGTACTGGAGAGTGTAACTTAGTCTGGCAAATGCCTCTTTAATTTGTTATCTCTCGAATGTGCTGACACTTGTGCTGGTAATTCAAACCTTAATAGTTGTATAAATTATTTTATGAAGTTGATAATTTTAGTCAGACATTTTGTACATTATATGGTTAGTAGTGATTACATCATGATCATAATTATCATCATGATTATAATCATTATTTTTTTATTAGTAGTAGTATGACTATTGTTAGCGTAAACCATGGAAATCCACGTTTAACAAAATGAGTAAATTATTTAACGGAATTAGAGCAATCAGTCCCACTGAATTACAATTGAATTCGAACTGTTTAACGAAAATGGCATTGGCAAAAATCATCGGTTGGAAACATCCTTTCTAAACATGTAAGCCATTATTATTTTTATTAAGATATTTTCCCTTCTTTAACTGTAACGTCAAAGCTTTGAAAGCGATACACTATTTGTTTTTCTTCATATATTAAACTCGGTATTTAAAACTGAAAGCGCATATTTTTGACAGAACTTGCTCATCGGTTTGAGTGTACTGTTGATTTTGTTACTGAGACATAGTGAATGTATTAGGCAATCATCACACAACTCTCTATCTATGTGACGAGGGAATTTATATGTTTAGACCATTTAAAAACGGGGAACTGGCTATGTTTACATCATAAAATCTGTCTCGTGGCCATAATAATATAAGAAATGGAACACCATATATAACCTTTCCGAAAAGTAATTATCTTTCCTTCATAACATATGTTTTATTTTCTTATCAATATAGTTGTTTCTCACAAGATTTTACAATCGAAAGTAACTATATTTTCGAATAGAAACACACATAATATTCGCATAAGTAACATACATTATGATAATCACCATTTCAGCATACGGGATTAAAATCTGAACTATGCTATCAACCATTGTTTTTTAAATAAGGAACAGTGTTGTGTTTAAAAAATATATGAGAAAGTAACGGGCAAAAATAACGGTCACCCTGCTAGATTATTATTGTTATTGTTGGTGTTATTTTGTCACGTTTTCTTCTCTTTCTGCTAATTACAATGACAATAATAATAATTATATTAATAATAATACTAATAATAATATTAATAATAATACAAATAATAATAATAATAATAATGCTTGAATAATAATGATGTTTATATTACTACTTACACTACGGCTACTGTTTCTGCTACTACTATTACCAAATCAGTTACTACTACTACTAATAATAGTAAAAAGGAGAAGCAGAATAATGAGAAATAAAATACTGCCATCCATAACTAAAATGAAAGGGTACGGAGAATACTGGAACCCCGAAGAAAATTATTGCCACACAAATCTGAGAGAAAGCCATTGGACGAAATTAAGCGAGTAATCATTGGTAGACGACTGATTTAAGAATCAAGTCATTGTCAATAAGGATGAACATCAGTAGAGTATATTGTGAAATTGGTGTGACTTATTGTCACTAACACTCTATAGAAACCTATCTGTTTTTGGATCGATTACTTGTAATGACGAATGTATGTTAGAACTAGTAATGCATACGATATAATACTACTACTTGTTTTACAACAACATTAACTACTAATGCTACTGCTAATAATGCTACTACTACTAATGCTACTACTACAAATGCTACTGCTATTACTACTGCTACTACTACTAATAATAATAATGATCAGTATTCATCGCTAGTGGCATTTCGCATGCTTTTTTTGTAAGAAAACATGCCCGTTAACTTGTGAAACTAAATAGGTACATTTTCACCGATACAAATATGCATAACGAAAACACGTACTTCTAAAATAGCTTAAACCTTAAATTTTAATCTATAATGTTTGTCTGATTTATGATAGTCGTCTCACATTATTTACCATACATTTATTTTAGGTAACTAAAATATACAATACCTCTATTGTTTTGCCAGTTATAAAGTTATACAAAAATATTATCAATGTATTCGTTATACTGACAGCCGGATAGTTTAGAATAATTCTGAGTATTATATTCCGCATACCGTCACGGACTTGTTTACGCTACGAAGCATTATCATTTAAAATGTGTTTTATTAATGAAATATATCTATTTATGTTAAATATTTTTACGTGCTCACTAAATTCTTAAGACATAAATAATAATTGTGATATATAAATAATGATACTCTGAAAGGCTTTCAGTATTGATGCCAAATACAATGTCTGACACGTTTGTTGTGCATATTTTAATACATTGTTTTATTTGTTGACTTTGATATGTTGATATTGTTATCTATATTTAACCGTTTCTAAATTCATATACACCTTATTAATGTGAAATTTATTCCAACAATAATGTTGCATTTATGGTTATTGAGAAAAGTAATACAAACCACTACCATTATGTTTTTTGCTTGGTCAATCATCAGATATTATATGGTTGCGTCATATCAGTTACGCGCAGGTTGTTTCATCAGTAGCTTTACATGTAGAAACAGAAAACATAGAAACAACATTCATAACACCAGTGATTAAAATATGTCTATGGACACACCGAAAATGTGTATTTCCTACACAGTGGTTTATCGATATTCAATATCTACTAGTTAATAGTGTTAGTACCTTTTTTAGTTCTATAATCTGTTCATGCAACTTTTAATTCGTTACTAATTTAGCAGATATAGTTAGTCTATGATAGCGTAACGACATCTATTTCGCATAGAGGTGTTTAGGTAAATATACCCACTGCTATTGCTATTAATATAACTACTAAAAATACGAGTGAGATAATAACAATAATACTAATTATCATTATTATTATTATTATTAGTAGTAGTAGTAGTAGTAGTAGTAGTATTATACTATGTTCTATAATAAGTGCAATGTACAGTTATATCTATATAATAAAGTAAAGTAGATGTGTTTTCCTATTTCATTGTATAGTACAGCTCGTTAAACACAAGCAATATAAAGAATTCAACGATTCACGCATTAGGCCGATTATTAATGTATGTTTTCAGAATATATATATATGTTTCGTTTGGTTTCAGTAATTTTGGCATATTTCTGACTCCAACTTCCTGTGTGTATGACTAGTGGGTGACTAGTCATACAGACATACAACATACAGTTAGAAATGCAACTGTTTGCTGATGATGTTAAACTTTTCTTAGACCTTTATCAAAGGAAATAACACAGAATAATCTAAATGAATAACAATATTGAGAGGACATTTGGAAATTGGGAGTTCACCGAAACAAATGTAAAGTAATACATGTAGG
Source organism: Sepiola atlantica (assembly GCA_963556195.1). Classification (NCBI taxonomy): domain Eukaryota; kingdom Metazoa; phylum Mollusca; class Cephalopoda; order Sepiida; family Sepiolidae; genus Sepiola; species Sepiola atlantica. The sequence goes on from OY744523.1 coordinate 47,313,268, forward strand.
ATCAAGGAACGTGGGAGTTGAATATGTACTAAACTACAGAGAAATCAAAGAAGATGAGAGTGCGATTTACGGGTGGGGTTTGGTAATACATCTATGGCAAAAAATCATATTAGACCATTGTATCGATGCCAAATAAAATGATCGGGGGGATGGTTAGGAATATTATTTAGAGGGAGACAAATAGTGTGTTAAGCATATAATAAAATCTCATATAGAATACTGCACCCAGACCTAGCTCCAGTGACTAGACATGGACATTAGTATGTAATATTGAAACTAGAAGGCGCACAAAAAATGACGCCAACACAAATAAGGAAAGTAAATGAGTGCAGTTACACAGATAGATTGGACACATTGGGATTGACAACTTTGCTAGAGAGAAGAATGAGAGGTTATATACTTGAGACTTTCAAGATAATTAATGTCATTTCTAACTATGGTAAGCATTTTTTAGTATTTCTCCCAGATCTGAGAGGTTTTTATCAAGGCACTTTTCAAAAACTAGATCTGTTTACTATACGTTGTTTTGCTCAATGAGTAATATGTTTTGGAATAAGTTGCCAGATCGGATTAAGAACAGAATCAATGTGGACCAGTTTAAGATGAGGTTGGATAAATACAGAGAAAGTGGTAGGAGGGATAAATTGAGGGCGAACTTTTTGGTGTTTTCTAATGAAATATTTGACAGAATTTGATCTAGATATCGATACTGTACAGAGAGTTTTTAAAATGTATTTTTTAAACAGTTGAATTGAGAAGATAGTTAAGGGGAGATGCCCAAGGACGCATAACTAATGAACAAATAAATAAATAAATACATAACTGTGTTGTAGTACCTGCCCATTTCTGACCTATTTGCAGTAAAAGCTGAGTTATAATAAAATTCGTGTCTCTTAAGTTCACCTTAATATCGATCCTGAGCATACTTACCATATTTGCTTTAGTTTAAGATTGTCTGATGTTATATTGCAACCTTGGATAGAAATAACACTATTCTTTATCCCAAATATGTCAAAAATCAAACGTAAAAACAAAATAAATGTTTCTTTAATTAATTTCACGACTATATTTTCTTTAAAATAATTTGTGTCGGTAATACGAATGTCAAAACATATGTGTGCACACATAAAAGTAATGGTAATCACATTTTGGACAATCATTTATTAATAACAATTATTTTGCACACTAACTGCTTGGAAATCAGACTAACATTTGCCAGCCATTTTGAAAGTGTCAATATTACATATTTATTGTAAGTCTTATTATTTAAACTCACTTCTCAAAAAGTCATCGTCAGTGTTCCCTGGAGTCTGATTAACAGCAATAATCCACAGATGTCCAGTACTCTCCGCCTCTTATTGATAACCAATGCCAATTGCATTGCGGTACCGAAACAGCCGCTTACCCTTGATTTCTCGATAGTAAATACCATTGATCTGCTTTGAGATATTGGTGGCAATACACCTCCCCATTTAGTCCGAGATTTTTCTGAACTCTTCTAGTGAAGGTCTGGTTAGTGATCTCCATCCTCGCTCTACCCAACCGCCTTAACCCTTCACGACTATCTTGTGTGGGTAGTGTAATCACTTTTTGGAGTGAAGGCGCAGTTTATGAAATGTATTGCAGGTGCCGTTCTTTGAGTTTATGTTTTTGTGGTCTCCCTATACGTGTGTGCCATGCTCATTGTAACTTCCATGTAACTGGTTACCGTTTTTATGTTTGTTGTGTCTTCTTGAGGCATTTGTATTCAAATTTCTCCGAGTTTTTATTTATTTTTTTATTTTACGGAACTGTTCCTAGTTCTTATACGATTATCGGTACTATATTGACAAGCGTCAGGCATTATATCCCTATCAATTTATCATGTAAGTTCCGTGTATTTGATTTGTTTTCCGTCCCCCTGATAGTTACTATGTGGTCTGCTCCGACGGAAAAATCTACGATTTTGCATGATTGTTTCTTCTTTTTGACTATTAGTTACTCCAATCTCCTTACTTGTATGAGTTTATCTGTTTGCACCCTACCTGCCCCAGAGGATTTTGCGATTTTCGTTTTCCACTACTGGCTCAACTTTATGTTTAACCTTTTGTCAGACTGTTCGAAATAAAGTCGTTTGCATAGTTCCCGTGCTTGTTCTTATATTCTTTTCCAGCTTGTTCGCTGCATTCACTTATTATGTGATATACTGGTTCGTCTCTTTGTAAACATTAGTTGCATTTACTGTTTCCCATGTGTTGTATCGATTTTAGCTTCAATGTAGTTGTTTCATTATTGCATTGTTCTGTGCAGCTGCCCCTAGATATTCTGTTTCTCTGTTAAAGTGCCCTTTTCGCAGTCATGCCAAGGAATATTGGTGGGTCTTGCATCTTGTAATTCTTATGAAGCGTCCATGTTTGTGGTTTTTCCTACTTTTCTTTGCTTGTATATTGGTAGCTGGTTGGAGTGCTCTCCGAGTTGTATATTAGGACGGTTTCTCTTCTTTCAGCGATCAACCTTACTGTGTACTGGGTTATATAATTATCTAGCTGTCTTTTGTGTATTCTACACATTCCTCTATATTTACTACCCTTCGTTTCTTTTCGCGTAGAGTATGGCCTATATTTTTTTTTGGGGGGGGGGGTGAAGTGCGTCGTGCATGCTCATTAATTTGTTAGTCTTCTGTTCAAAGTTCGTGTGCTCTTCTAAAGTCCAGCTTATAAGTGATCCAGACTCTTTTATTCCCGATACTGTCAAGGTGTTTTTTTCTTTTTACTTGGTGTCGGCAATATCATTTGGGTTTTATAAGTTTTCTTTACTCTTCTCGGGCAATATTTTCAAACTTTTTTTTTCATTGCTTTAGATTTGATGGACTCAGCTTCCAGAACCATCACCTGTGTATAGATATCTCTTAAGTGGGTGGTTACATGCCCTGTATTGTCTCCAGTTTTCCCATTCCCATCTCTTGCAGTGTACAACGATCCATTCCAAATTCAATTTGAATGTTTTGGCTAGTGATTCTAGTCGTAGGTATCAACTGTTTTAGTCGATTTTAGCTTTTTGCAAATAGCTTCAGGTCGCTCATGTGCTTTTGTGTCTTTTAACGGCATCACATTTCTTGAGTAGTTTGTAGAGTTGCATCATGCTTACGAAAAAAATTGATGAGGCGTCCCTCCATCTGTTATTTCTAGTCTCAATGTACGCATTACTTTCTTAATGAGATAAATAATCCTGTGTAGTATCTTGAACATATTTAAGCATTCAATTATTTATGATTGTGAAATGATGGTTAAGGCTTTCTTGGAGTAAATTCATGCAATGGGTGTGTTCTCTTTCCTGCATTGCAGATTTTCTATGATATTTTTATTTTTGTATCACAGATTACGTTTCCCTTTTTACTTTCCCCGCTCATTTTTGGTTATTCGATGAGCAGTAAATGATTCATAAGGGAATAGTAAATGTGTTTCTTTTGTGGTTGTGTCTTTCGGATTTTATACAGGTTATTAATATATGGTTGTTGGGATCGTTCCCCTTTTGACGTATTTTTGTATTAGCATTGTCCTTCCTTTGGTCACCATCTCTGTTGTGTATGTTTAGCGGATAAATCCTCTCAGTTTCTGCGCTAACCTTTCATGTAGCGTCGTAATTTTGAAAACCAGTATTCATGTATTCCATCGTTGCGTAGTGCTTTCTAGTGTTCTCTTTTATTTAGGGGTGTCTGTATCGTCTCTACATAAATTTATGTTTCTGTCCATTCAATTTCTTGAAGTTCGTAATTTATTTTTTTTGCAATTTGCTATTTTTGTTATGTTTTTGTGACTTTTCCCATATCTTACTGCAGAAGTGTCTGGTCTCTGTTGTTGTTTTTCTATTCTTTTTCGTTTTTTTTTTAAACTTGCTTTTATTGTTTTCAAAGGTCGTGTTCTGTTAGTGCTGCTCATATTTGTATCTGTATAGTCTTCATTCTATTGCTGCTATCTTGAAGCCTCCACGAAGGTTCTAGTGTTCACTGCACTCTTCCAGTACAGATGTGATTAGTGCTCCCCCTCCACGGTATTCCCATCTTTCTTAACCCTTCATGATTATTTCGTGTGGTATAAGCCGAGGCTGGTGACATCACTTGGGGGGACTTCATGTGATTTCTTGCAGTGTCTGTTACTTAGATTCATGTGGTGGTCTTCTCAGTGTGGTTAGGGTGTTTTGATCAATGTCGTGTTTTCATCAATGCCGCTCGTATTATGGTCTCTGTGTTCCATTTGTTTTCAATTTATCCCTGTCCTTTTCTTTGAATTTTTTAGAATGTCAATAGTGCTATTACGAGTATTGCTATTGTTTTACATTTCTTTTTCTTTCACATATCTTTTAATTTATCTGGAAAGTTCCTTGTATGTTCCTCGTTTTTAAGTATCTTGATCTCAACTCTGTGATAGCGAGCAATCAACAATTATACATGTGTATTTTTTTTTTTTACTATTATGACACCCGATGTACTTGTTTGTATAAGTTTATCTGTTTGCACCTACCTGCCCAAGAAGATTTTGTGATGTTTATTTTACTAGTACCATATTTCTACCATTAGTCAAAGTTTTCGAAATGCAGTCGCTTCAATAGCTGCCAGTGTACGTCTTTCCCAGCGCAGTCGTGCTTGTTATTGTATTCATTTTGGGCTAGTTTGATTTATTGACGTATTTTGTAATTTCGTCTGTTTGCCCACATAATCTTAATTTACAGTTTTCCAGGATTTAAAACTATTTTAGTGTTAATATAGTTAGCCACTATTGTATTGTTCTGTGCAGCTGCCAGTAAGAATTCAGTTTTACTGTTCAAATGTTTTTCTTAGCCATGCCCAGTAATGTTGGTGTGTTTCCTTTCTTGTAATTCTTATAAAAAGTCTTTGTTGATGTTTGTCTTCCCACTTTTCTGTCATTGTATTTTAGTTTCTGGTGTCGGTTCTACTCGAGTACTTCATTAGCGGTGGTCAGCCTTTCTGTGTCTTGGATTATGTATTTCGCCCACCCATGTTCGTGTCTTCCACATAGTCGTCTGAACTTAACAGAATTCTTTGTTTATCATAGTGCGTTGTGCATTGTCATTACATTTAAATTCTTCTGGTCAAGCAGCCTGTGTTTCCTTTCAGTCCAGTCTATGGATAGTCCAGATTTTTCAATTCGTTATACTCTCTAGGTGTTTATTTGTTTACTATAGTTCTGCTATAAAATGTCATGTTTTGACTGTCTTTGTTCTTCTCAAGTATTCCGTTCGAATATTATATGTAATCTATGTTGATCCGATTGTGTCTACTTCCAGTACTCTCAAATATTTATAGTTATCCTGTTCCCCTATTATTATTATTATTATTATTATTATTATTATTATTATTATTATTATTATTATTATTATTATTATTATTATTAGCAAATCTATGGTCCCTCCGATCGAATATATTTGCTAGGCTGCCACGTCAGAAATGAACTCTCACGCGTAAACCGATTGAGCCGTAGTTATATTTCTTTGGTGGTTAGACATTGATTTTCTTTTTTTATGACCAAGAATATTTTTAGTTGAAAATGAAGAAACAAAAAATTCGACACTACCCCGATTTTTATTTTACCCTCCCAATATTTTTAGTTTAAAAAGAAAGAAAAAACATTTTTGGGCTCCCCCCCCCGATTTTTTTTTATTTTACCCTCCTCCATACATAGAAATATTTTTAGTTAAGAAAAGAAAAAAAATGTTCCTGCATTAAATACGTTAGAATGTGTGTGTGTGTTTGTTCTGGGAAAGAAAGTGTACCTAAGTAAATTCATTAGAATGTGTGTGTGTGTGTCGGTGTGTGTGTTTGTTTAATGACCTTTTTTTAATTAAACAATTTGATTCTAAAATCAGGTGTATAGTCTCCAGTATAATGTGTTAGTGGTTTTGTCGACAGAAAAGAAAAAAAATCACATACGTTTGTTGTTTAATCATTTTCGTCATAGTTATATTAACTACGTAACTTGTATGCATATATGTATATATATACATAAATAATAAAAAAATAATTATAACTTATTAGTAAGATTATCACACAACAAAATAGCGTACATACATGTGGAAATCTGAAGAAAAAAATCATGAGTGTATATTTGCGAATTCTTATTTATTAGAAGTTCAAAAGCAATAGATTGTGTAAATTGAGAAATGCGCATAGTGTTTACGGCGTTTTTTAAGTAGTATATAATGAAGTTGGCTGACTTAGTAAATAGTCATACTACTTTGATGGAGTTTCGACTTCAGACAGACAGGCAGGCAGACAGAAAGACAGACATATACATAAACTCAATTATTAATAGATTATTATGCGTGTTATATGTTGTAGTATTTTTGCTACACGGACATATATTATTATTATTATTATTATTATTATTATTATTATTATTATTATTATTATTATTATTATTATTATTATTATTATTATAAGAAATAATATCAGTAGCAGTAAAGTAGGTAGTAATAATAGTAATGTTTTAAAATAGTCGTAGTAGCAGTAGTATCTGTAATATAAGTTGCAACCACCAACATGTATTACAGTACAAAATAGCTTCTCTTTTATGTTGATGATGCGTTCTCATTTACAATGAAAACTATACGTGTGGTTTTAGTAGTAAAATATGTAACACTAAAGTATGTCCAATAAAAGACGGTCAAGCCTCAGGCATTTTTGTTCTTAAAATGCGATTTACTTTTGTCTGTAACGCTTTTGTTCTGAATATAATTCACACTTATAACCATTAAGATGGAATGACTTATTTTTATATTAACCCACTTACCATGTCTTTTGTATCTAACGTGGCAGCCAGCAATTTAATAATTTCCTTACAATTGCAGTGTATACAGTGTAATAAGTTCGTATAGTATCGAAACGCAAAAATAAATATACGAAAAACACACTGATAAAAAGTAAACATAAGTAAAATATTGAACTGTGAAACAGCAGTCATATTATTTGATGGTGTTGATGCTCAAAGTAAATATTCCTATCAAAGAAAGGCGTATCTATATTTTACATCTCACATTAAGTCTCCATCAGAAAATAAGACAACCCCTAAGTTTATTTTATGTTTTTGCTCTTCTGGTTTTTGTTTTACAATACCATCGGTAGATCTCTGTTGGCACCAGACAACCGTACACAATAACTAATTTAATTGTTAAAATTCGGGTCATGTATTTTCATAAGTTAATCTATTTTCCCGACTTACGGAAGGCCACAATGCATCACGTTCTATTACATATATATATATATATATATATATATATAGATTTAGATTTTTCACTTATAAAATAGATCATTCAGTGAAGACTGGGGTTGTCCCAATAAAAAACAAGCTCGATGATACTCGATTACAGAGTACAGAGCATTTATATGTTATTTTATGAAGGCTTACCAAAGCATTCCTTTCAAGACACCAATGATCACCATTAAAGATATTTTTTCTTACAAATACTATTTATTCAAATTAAATGTTTTTTCCTACACGTGTTTCACTACCAAGCAGTTACTTGCTTGGCAGATCATCAGGGAAATTAAATGTCTGGAATACTGGTTTCAACTGCCGACAAAACACAATGTGGCGTTGTAATAGTTGAGGTCACTTAAGAAGAGAAGAGGAAAAAAAATAAAAAAATAAAAATAAAAATAAAAGTCAAACTTAAAAAGCAAGGAAGAACAACGATAAAAAAAGAAAGTCCTAGAAAAGTCTTAGAAAAGTAGCTCGTGCATTATTTCTTCCACCAAGCCAACAAGCAAATAATCGGTCCCAAATACATTCAATAAAACCACCAAACCGGAACAATGTGCGATAATACACTTTTACGTCGGCCGGTACAATGATGAATAAATCCCCCCCCCACAAGAAAACAAAAGAGCTAAATCATTCATGATGCCGCTCACAAGTTACCATTCCAATCCAATGATAGTATGGAAATTCTAAATCCAACTTCTCACAAAGAAAAGTCAACACAAATGTTCGTCCGAGTTCAAAGAGTCTTATTTCAATTGTTGATTTATTACCCTTCGAAACAAACACACGACGAGTTGAATGTCAATCCCGCAGAAAACTCCCTTCCATTAAGAAAAAATCTTAATATAGAAACTATTTATTCAAAATACTGTTTCTAAAAATATTTATTATTAAACCTATTCCTTATAGAAATTAATTATCTAGTGTTTGGGACGTCATTTTACATTTTGGGAAAATATCCTTCATTTAATTAACTGCCGAATTATTATCGTTTTGTTGTTTAACGAAGCGAAAAAGCCTATCCCGCAGAATTTGTTTTTAAATGATTATTCATATATCAAAAATAAACTGTTATCATCAAAAGGCCTTCTACAAAAATCTAGTTATTATTTTAAATCATTTAAAATATTTCCTTAACGGCTGTGTCTGTTTGCAACTCTCTGTGGAGAATATTATTCTATATTCCATAAATAAATGTTACTACGGAATATCGTTATCAGAAATCTATTTTCTATTTTGAAAAAAACTTTTTTTAATGAACCGGTTTATTTTTTTGTCAACTTTACGGGATAATATCACTCTTACTCGTTAAATGACAGGAGACTTTATTATTACTAATTTAAAATCCCGTACAAAATACTTTTTATAAAAATCCAATTGTTTCTATTTTTAGAAATTAAGTCCGTGTCGGCATGCATGTTTTTAAAATTATTTTTTCCTTAATTACTTTTCCCCATTCCTGCCACCAAAATGTTTTATTTATTTTAATCTAATTTAAAACTAATTTAATCTAACCTAATTTAATTAAATAGTGATAGCATCCAGGTTGCTATTTCTTATTTTTCACTTAAAATTACTTGAAATCCCCAATGCATTTCGTATAATATATCTATTTCTGAGAATAAATTGTGATTTATTATTTATTATTCCACTATCTTTTTATATGTAACACAATTTCCCCCTTCTATTCCGCCGAATAAGTATTTACTATAGTTGACTATCACTGGGCCTTATTCCGATAGAATATTCCTACCTTATCACCCCCAACCTATGTGATTTTATGAAGGCTTACCAAAGCATTCCTTTCAAGACACCAATGATCACCATTAAATATATTTTTTCTTACAAATACTATTTATTCAAATTAAATGTTTTTTCCTACACGTGTTTAACTACCAAGCAGTTACTTGCTTGGCAGATCATCAGGGAAATTAAATGTCTGGAATACTATGATCTGCCAAGCAAGTAACTGTTTGGTAGTGAAACACGTGTAGGAAAAAAACATTTAATTTGAATAAATAGTATTTGTAAGAAAAAATATCTTTAATGGTGATCATTGGTGTCTTGAAAGGAATGCTTTGGTAAGCCTTCATAAAATCACACATATATATATATATATATATATATATATATATATATATATATATATATATATCTGTCTCGTCACAAAAACATTCGCGAGAGTACACTGTTGGACGAAATTATTTTTAGAGGATATTGGAAATCAAATAGGAAGTTAAACAACTCCAATGAATTCGGATAGATATATTTCACACTATTTCCAAAATAAGACGTTATTCTTTTTCTTGTGTCTATTGTTAAAAAAATGCGATTCACTTTTCTAACTTCACTGCCTTAAACAGTTATTTCCTATAAATATTAATATTAGTGCGAACAGTAGCGTACACACATCTGTTTCGTCATTTCTCACAAAGTATATACAGTTGTATTAAATAACTAATAAGTATAGGCTACTAAACTATTCATTATAATAAAATATTCGTTTAAAGACGCGGAGTTTCAAATTATATAAAAAAATGTCCTGATGAAAACGAAACCCTCTCGAGACAATGCTATACAAATTGAATGTTGGTTTTTATTCGCTGTATTTGTACTGAGTAGTAGACAAATTTGTCTGGATACATTATTAACAGCTGTGTTACCATATGTCTTGATTGGGAATATTTTTTGAGATAGCCGGGAAGTTACACTCACCTGAAAGGGAATACTTGACTGTAGAACTTGATATCTTTTTTGGCTTAAAGAGTATTTACATAATTCTTCGAAAAATGTAACTGGTAAAACACATGCATACATATATAGTACTACGAGTGACAACATAGTGTGTATCATATGTGTTTGAAAATTACATTAATTACGTAAATTGGCATGTAATTCTGAATTCTTATCAAACTACTAACTATTAGTGAATACGCAAGGATAACGCATCATAGCGGATATGCTGGTTCTTTATAATAAATTGGACTGCGCCTTCTTTGTAAAAAGATAAAATGGTAATATATTTATAGTAGAGTATCTATATATATAGTGTGCAATAAGTGGTCTAAGAAGAAACAGCTTCATGGAAATTAAAGTGCACTTTGTATTATGATGAAATAAAATAAGATTCGGCCCAAACGTAATGATCAGGTCAACGAAACGAAAGCACTGTACAGGTAAAGTGGGGGATATCACGACTATGCTAAATAATCTGTATCTCCTTGCCTTAGTTCCTAGCGACTTGTTATTCTAATTGAACCCCAAATAGGATGCACATTAATTTATTTCAATAGATATGCCCATTGTGTATCTTGTGCGTTGCATGTCATATATTATGTAAAATTAATATTATCCTCGCTCATAAAATCATTGTACATGGTTTAGAAGTCACCCAACATAAAAGTTACCTTTAAAACCTGCTTGGAAACAAATAATACAGACTAAAAGAAAACTCCTATGGTTAACTAAGTTGAACTGCTTATCTAAACGCAAAACGATATTTCTATTTCTATATCCGTATTACTCTGTATAAGCTGTCTATACAAACGACAAACAGCATCGCCATTTGTGTAGTTAATAAACCCATACAATGCATTATGACAATAAATGGAAGGTGAGTAATGCATGTTTCTTCAGATGTTGTCTCGTATATACTATTCTACACGACATATAGTTTAAAATGTAGCTAAGGTTTAGATAGTTGTATTATGCATGTTACTGTTTTAATACTTCTAAATTGCCGACATTTATAATTCAAAAAAAAACTTATTAAAAAGACGCCTAAATGAAACCTAAGAAAAGCAATATCTTCTAACTGCGTTTTAAAATACACCCTTTTACCGTCAAATTCCATTCTGAGATAAGTGGTCAACCCGTTATGTCATTCGTAGAATAGCCAGGACAGAAAAGCAGCAAAAGCTTTCTCTGTCCATCGACGTGAAGCTGAGTTGTTTTGTTTTTGTTCACATCTCATCTTTCTTTAAATTTAATGATTATTATTTTAATATACTTAATTATATATATATATATATATATATATATATATATATATATATATATATATATATATATATATATATATAAAGAGGATTTAAGGAATAAGAACATCAAGTCTAATATGGCGTACGGTCGTTTCCATAACATTCTGGAAATACTCTATTTTATTTTATTTTAAATTAAAAAGGCTACTCCAAAACGTTCCTCATCAGCACCTTTAGCACCACGTCTTACAGTAATTAAACGAAAAAATAACGAAAAAAATAACAAGCTCGCCGTGGAGGAACATCTATTGACATGATGAGCCACAGAGACAAATATTAGAAAAAGGAATAAGTTACAAACATAAAATAAAAATAGAAAGATGAAATGATAATAATAATAATAAATTATTATAAAAATTATAAAAAGTATTAAAATAAAATAAAATAAAAATAAAATGAAATTTTAATAAGAACAAAAATAAAATAAAATATATAAATTATAAAAAAAATAAAATATGAAAAATATAAAAAAAACAAAAAAAACAATAAAATAAAAAAATAAAGTAAAATAGAATAAAATGAAACAAAATAAAATAAAATAAAAAATAAAAGTAAGTATATTAATATAAAATATAAAAATATAAAAGAATAACATATATATATATATATATATAAATATATATATATATATATATAAAGAAAGTGAATAAAAACATAAATAAATTAAAAATAAAGAATAAAATAGTAAACTAATAATCTAGAATAAATGTAAAATTAAAAAAAACTAAAGGTACAATTTTTAAATAAAGATAACACACACAAGTATTTCATTCATACTACAGTAATTCCTAGATTCACTACCTGGAAACAGTTTTGGCTGGCTATTTCCTCTGAGTACTTACTGTGCACTTCTGTTTCCTCTGGAGTGTACAGTAAGCTTATTCTGTTTATATATATATATATATATATATATATATATATATATATATATATATATATATATATATATATATATATAAATATATATATATGGAAGATTTCTTTTTTTTATCTGCGGGGGCTCGGAAATACCCGACTCGTACAAGGGTGCAGGTTATCCCCTCTCCGTGTGTAGGCCCCGTAGACCTTGTACGGCTACTTACATATAAGAAGTAACACTGATAATAACACTTTGCTAATAACCACTTACGTTTTGGCAGCACACCGTCGAGAAGGAAGCCTCCTCAGTTCTGATCGACACCAATCCTGGAGCTGTAATCTCGTTTGCAAACCTACAATTGCTTAAGAGGTAGATATCGCCCAGCTTTTGCACTCCCTTTCTGGCTATTCGCACGGCATGTAGGTACCAGCGCTGGGACGCCCCAAAGGCTTCCAGGGTCTGGTTTTGTTTCCTGACTAGGGCATTTATTCTCTCTCTCTCTTTCTATCATGCTGGACAACTTGAGGAAAGTTGTTTCGTTGTTAAGTCTTAGATGACTAGTTTGGGTAGCTCTTTGTGCGACAGGTTCAGGGTACAGGTTATACATCTTGTCTGGCTGATTACAGTACAGGATTCCAAACTCTTAGGTAACGGTAAGAATGGCTCCTCCATTATCAGTAGTATAACAACATGGGAAGCTTTGCGTGCCATGTTGCGCATAGAAAAGGGCCCTCAAGTTATCTCCAGTGGGCTTTCCCGAGGTCACCCCCCACTAACCATGTCCTGACTAATGGACTAGTTGTGTGAGCTTATTGGCATCAAACAAGCCCCCACTTTCCCACCACCCTATATCTCAAAACTAACGGCATTGCAGAAAATAAATGAAACCTAAACAAGACACCCAACAAGAAAAACATATCAACGTCCGTCCTTGAGGCTCGCATTCACTTGTATGTGGGAACTTAGAATCAATATAAACGCCGTAGACACTTTTCTCCTCACAACCCCCCGGACATTTTAGCACTTAGTGAACCGGACCTTAACTGCTCAAGCACCTCTCACCACTTTGGCATGACTGACTACCTCCCACTCTTGCGTAAAGACTCTGACAAACATATGCACGGGCTAGGAGTTTATGTTCGGAATACCCCCCTCCTGACTAAAGAACATAAGTAAAAATCAGATGGGTAAGCCTACATATGCATTAAATTGGGCTTACATCACAGTGTTAGTCAGTTATTTTACTTATACCGTTCACCTTCAACCCATGCATGTACCCTGCTAAACTCTGAAAGCATAGATGGAGAACTCTCACTCGACTAGGATGTCCACCCACATGTATAAGGGGATTTTAATGCATACACCCGTGACTGGCTTAGATAGTCTTCCTTTACTGATACAGCCGGTAACTCTACGTACACTTTCTCCTTAGCTCACTCTCTCTTACAGACTGTCGATTACCCGACCCGCATCTCTACTAGACCTGTTCTGGACCTCACTACTCGACGCTTGTGTGAAAAAAGCGCATAATCTTCTCCAGAATGCGTATCACATTGTGATAATGATTTATATCACCCTAAAAACTCGTCCAAAAACTGATGAGCCATTGATCGAAACAACAAGATACTACAAGCAGACTGATTTTTACCCCATCAGAGATCACATCAGCGACCTCCCATGGAGGCACACTTTCTCACTCCTTGCTGAGCAGTGTCCTAATACGTTAATCGAATGGGTCAAAGAAGGCATTAACGCCGATCCCCCCGTGCGAAAATTATTCAGCAACCCCCACTTTTATCAATTGTTTACCCCGAAATGTGCAGCTGTCATTACTGAGAAGCAACAATCATTCCGACTATTCGGTCGCCATAAGTCACCTCCAAATAGCCGGAAATTTATGGAGTCATAGATTAATGATGAGGTAGTGAAGCAAAGATAAGGTATACAGAGATCAGCAAAAATGCATTCAGTCACAGAAACTAGGTACAGGCGATTTCTGGAAACTATACATAAGTGTAGTTAACAACAATGAAAATAAACAATTCCCCCGCTATATAACCACAATAATGTCGTTTGCACGGCAACTGACAAGGCTTAACTACTTGAACAGCGTTTCGCTTTAAACACTACTTAGGACTCGGCAAACAACCTCCTCCCTAAATTCCCATTACGGACTGAATCCAAACTTCCATACCTGGTCATCACCCTATTTTAGGTAAAGGGCATCATAAAAAAGTTGAGACCTCCAAAGCTCTTTGGCCTGATCTTGAACCTCTAATAATAATAACGAAATACTCTCCTAAACTGGGTCCTGCTTTCTTCAAATTCTACAACAAATACCTTCCTAAATCTGACTTCCCTGTATGTTTGAAAATTACCTGTGTGGTACCAGTCTTTAATAATTCTAGGGAGAGAACTGATTTTCAGAACTATCGCCCAATCAGTCTACTCCCGATCGTTGTAAAACTCTGAATCCTTAATCAATCTAACTTTTTGATGCCCGCCAGTATGGATTTAGACAAGCACGATCATCCGCGGATATTCTAACGGTAATCTCTTAACACACATATACTACACTGGACAAGGCAAGCGAGGAAAGGGCAGTAGTGGTTGATATATCCAAAGCCTTTGACAAGGTTTGGCACAAAGGGGTTACATGAAAACTCACTGATATGGTATTACTGCACATATAATTAATACAATTAGATCTGTCCTAGTCAAAAGAAAGATCCAGGTTGTCCTCGATGGCCGCCTATCAAAGCATCATCGCATAAATGCCACTGTACCGCATAGATCAATCAGTGGGCCTTTATTGTTTCTGATGTTCGTAAATTACGTTCCTGATGGCATCGAGTCTAATATAGGTAAATTCACTGAGGACACCACGCATTTATCTCGTCATGTTTGTAAAATAAGGACGCGTGCATATCCGAGGCAATGACTTGATTCTTAGAAAATACCCCACACGCTGGAGGGGATTAGGGTCACAAATTGTTTGTAACATGTAATACCAAAAAGACAAAGGGCATTCCTTCAATAACTACAAGAAATTCATAATAACACTTGACTTGAGAGTTTGACATATAAACTGCTTGGATTAACATCCACAGGTAACATGAATTGGAAATACATTGAACACCAGGGTACTGAAACAA
This sequence comes from Sepiola atlantica, assembly GCA_963556195.1. Lineage (NCBI taxonomy): Eukaryota > Metazoa > Mollusca > Cephalopoda > Sepiida > Sepiolidae > Sepiola > Sepiola atlantica. Next base: position 47,328,578 of record OY744523.1, read on the forward strand.
AGTGGGTTTCCTCTAATATCCTTGTATACTTCTCACACATGGCATTATCCTGTATCTCTACAAAGACACAACCCTTCCATGCATGAAGTGATGTTGCCACATCTGGGCTGGTGCATCATCTACTTGTCTCTTCCTCTTAGACAAGGTCCAAAAAAGAGTGGCTAACTTATATGTCCTTCACTCTTTACCAAGCTCCAGACTCGGTCCCATCGTTGTAATGTTGCATCCTTGTGTTTGTTTTACAAATACTTCAATGGATTGTGCTCCGATAAACTTGCTGTTCTAGGTTCTCTTCGACGTAAATACACTAGACCAACCCGACAATCAATGTGGAGTTCCTCAAATACAAGAGAACCTTCTACTTCAATAGCTTCTTTTCTCGTGTTGCCGTTTTCTGGAACTCCCTCGCTGCTCCCTGTTCCCCTGACTGTACCGACATGCAGAAGTTTAAAACAAATATAAAAAATACATCTCGCTGCACAGCTACTAATATAGGAGGGCACCCCAAACTTCCACCCTTATTCTCAATAGCCTTTTATGTCTACAGTGGCGGCCTGCCTTGTTTGAGGTAAACTATGTTAAAAAATAACTAAATAAGTAATCTATCTGTATTGAACTATATATGCAGCACTCGCAAAACCTTTAGGCTAGGTATATTCAAATACGATTTAATGTCTTATTAATGTCTATTTTTAAGCGTTGTGATTTAATTTATGTGTGCCTCGACATACTACACACACTATTATATTTTAATGGCAACATAAAAAAGCTTATTCATACAATAATAAAAAAGCATGACACTACTTTACGTTGTGGAAATAATAATACTAATAATGATAATAATAATAATAATAATAATAATAATAATAATAATAATAATAATAATAATAATAATAATAATAATAATAATAAAAATAAAACTATAAAAGTATAGAGATTTACTATTTATTATTATGAAAATAGAATATCTAAAAAAAACAGGTTAGATTCTACGGATTTCTTTCGTAATCTTTTTTTACAGCGGATGGATACTAGCTGTTGTGTAACAATACTGTCATAAAAAGCTGGTAGATAACATCTTTATTGCTATTTTGTCGTTTTCTAAAATATTGATTTTCCGATTCTTCATGTATACTTTTAAACAACTGATTACCATTGTCTGGTTCAATGTATTTTTTTAAATATGTTATATTTTCTGATAAAATGTATACTAATATAGAACTGTCTTTTTTGTAGATTTTATTAAAATAATGAAATGAAAAATGATGATGCAATAAATCTTTATTTTGCAATAATTGTTTTCATTAGAAATGTATCAATTTAGAAACAGATGTTGAAGGTGACATACCTTATCGACGGGTAAATAGTGATGCTATGACTCTAGCGTATACTACTAGAACAACTAATGCTATAAATATTACAAAATTATATAACAATTAAGAAATGAACGATTATCGATTGATATATTACACTACTCTACTTATATTTAATGATTACTATACTGAAGCTGAATTAAATAAACTTTGGTTACCCCTAGGATCTTGTCTCATGTATTTTTCTTAATAAAACACATATTAAATATTTCCTCATTTTGAGAACAGATAATATTTGAAGAAAATTGTATTTTGATTATTCGAATATAAGAGAAAAGTGAGTTTGCAAAGTCAGTTAAATTTAAAAAGTAAAAAGACAATATCAAAAATTAGTCTTTCTGTTCTATCTGTCCCTGTCTGTATGTTTGTTTGTATGTCTGTCTGTCTCTCTCTCTCTCTCTCTCTCTCTTTATCTGTCTGTCTCTCTACCCCCTCTATATAATAGTACTACGTGTGATATTCTCTATTGTTTATGATAGCTATTCGAATATTCTCGTGTTTAGTTAGTTGCATTGCATTTTATATTTTTCTTGTTCAAATGCTATTGAAATACATTAAAACAAATGATAGTGTTCCTTACAAATGAGCCATGCATGCCTCACAGCGATTGGCTGTATAATGAATCGAAGTAATATTTTATGGGTGGGAGATTTGAACCGTTCAAGGACAACCATCACCATTTGAAATTAGCCTACACATCAAATAATCTATTCGTGATCTTTGCTCACTTGGTCTCACTTTCTGTCATAGGATTTATTACACGGAAAGTGTATATAACCAGTTTTACATTAATAATAAAAATAACGAATAAAAATATTGAAATAGTTCATTATAAAAACGAATAAAAATATTGAAATAGTTCATTACAAAAACGAATAAAAATATTGAAATAGTTCATTATAAAAACGAATAAAAATATTGAAATAGTTCATTATAAAAACGAATAAAAATATTGAAATAGTTCATTATAAAAAGTGGTCAATATCATCACAACTATTCAATATCACATTAACTACTAATTTAACTCGTGATTTTGAAGGCAGAGAGACATGAAGATATATACTGAGAAGTAAAAGACTATTTCTGGATTTTGTCTATTTATTGTTTTCCATATTAAACTGGCTTTGCAAACTCAATTTGGCCGTTTTCCATCAATCTAACCTTAACGCAATAAGAGGGCTACACAAGTATTGGCCATAATGGTTTATTATGTATATGATGTATATAAATTATTTGTGACATGCCCATTGAATATTGAACGTACAATAGAAGGGTGCAACAGAATAATAATTATATTATACATAATACGCGTAATATACATTTTTACTGAGTACCCATACTGATTTCTTGTAAATTTGCTGCAAGGACCACTTACACTGCTGGATGCAATAGCATATAAGATACTTATTATACTCATTAAATAAACATACGACAACCATTCTATATGTAAAATTATATTTGCAATTTAGCAGTATTTTTGCTTATAAGTAATACATATGAATATATCATGGCCACATGATTTATATTTCGTATCGTCACTAAGTTAAGCTGGGAGTGAAAATAAGGGTCATGTAAAATAATAATGTTGTCTTTCGTCTGCCGATAAAATTTTCTCTTGCAACACCCACTTCCCTGAACTGGTAGCCTTTTTTGTTTGAGTGTGCCCGCACCGTCACTGTTTCCTCCTTTTAATTACAAGTTGGTTTACTCATGGGAAACATCTGGTTGCCCTCTATTTGGTAATAAACTGACACGGAACCATATCTTATCGTAAGTAAATCAATATTCTGTACATCTAGGTGTGTCTTAAAATGTTGAGCAATATAATGTTTTTAAAAGAATCACATTTTTTCTCATTTTCGCCATTGCTTTTTATTTACAGTCAACGTTAGTGTATCTATCAGTTTAAGATTAAGACCTATCTTATGTTAAATTAGTAGTGTAATTAACAACAATACTCGACATAATTCAACTGTATATACAAAGAATTCAGCTTAATCATATGATCCTTTTTTATTTGCCCTATGTTTCTAATGTTGAGTATACTATGCATATGAATTACAAATACGATTTATTTCATATTTGATCTCGTCCCACAAATATACGGTATATATATATATATAATCTTCCTTCCCACTTTATTAACTTAAAGCGTTTCCGATCGGCGTTTATATGCCAACTGCTATTTCTTTCTTTCTTTTTCTTTTTCCTTTTTTAACATGTCTTCCTTTCTTTCTCCCTTTATACTGTTTATTACACGTGAATATTTTCCCCAAAGTGCGTTCTTTGTATAAATTTGAAAACTATTCTGTTTTTAATTAAAGTTCTGCCACCAATTAATGATGATTGTATATTAACAATCGAAATATTTTGGTAGAACAATTCAATATGTGTTTTTGAGGTTATTTTTGCTAGTTGTTGATTTGCGTATACTTTATTCTATGTTAATTTTGACATATATATATATATATATATATATATATATATATATATATATAATATATATATGTATATATATAATATATATATATATATATATATATATATATATATATATATATGTATATATATAATGTGTGTGTGCGTGTATAATAAGCTAACAAAATCAACCCGCCCTTTGCAAAACAATTTAAATAGGTAGACATTATGTGCAAACACACAAACAAACAATGTTCATTTCAAATTAACTGATCAGAAACAACACAAGAAAAAGGTTATTGTTATGTCATTAGATATACACCAATCTGGAGATTTTATTTTGTTTAAGTATAAAATTGATTTTCTGATCATAAAAAGAATGAATGGAAAATTCGGGGCGATGGCCACAAATTACCTACAGAAAGAAAATGGTGAAAAAACAAACAAATCATTAACAAATAAGTGTTACCAAAGGCAAAAAAGTTAATTTTTTACCTCCTATACAATGTTTTTTGTGTCTTAAATTATTTAAAGCGTGTTGATTGCATTTAAGATTATTCATCGAAATTCGATCGTGATACAGTTTCATTTTGTAAGATAGAGTAAACGAATTTCCCAGAAATGTGTTTGTCGAGTAAACAAAAAACTGCCCCACACGCATTTAAATGAACATTTTCTTTAATGGTCAAGAGAAAAATATATTAAATACCCCAGATTTCGTGCATGGGCTGGTGCGAATGTCACTTTGCAGTTAAACGTAATTTATTTGACCGACATTTTTAATTGGCATCATGAAATAAAAACTTTTAAATACAATACAATACAAGAAAATATTACGCAGGTAAGTGAAAAGGTAATGTTTATGATTTTGGTAAAAGTTATCTGTGGACTATTTGTGTTTTCGCATCCTTTCTTTCTATTGGTTATTCTTGACAATCGTCAAAAGAGGAAATACAATTGGTCAAATAACATATATCTATCTACCTATCTATATATATCTATATATACATATATATATATATATATATATATATATATATATATATATCTATATATATATTTCTGATGAATTCAAAATTGTTACTTTATGTGATAAGCTGTTAGAATTAAAGACCGGAAACACAAAAAAACATACTTTCTTTCTATTGGTTATTCTTGACAAGCGTCAAAAGCGGAAATACAATTGGTCAAATAACATCTATCTATCTATTTATCTATCTATATCTCTATGTAAATATCAATCTATCTATCTATCTATCTATCTATCTATCTATCTATCTATCTATCTATCTATCTATCTATCTCTCTCTCTCTCTCTCTCTCTATATATATATATATATATATATATATATATATATATATATATTTCTGATGAATTCAAAATTGTTACTTTATGTGATTCGCTGTTAGAATTAAAGATCGGAAACACAAAAAAAACAAACACTTATTGATATTGTTTATTTTTGTACTTTATAAAGTGTTTGTAAATGTAAATGTTTACATAGGGGGGGTGTTCTTTATTCTGAGAGTATGCTATCATAAATGAACGATATACAGTGACGTCAGGGCACAGGTAATGCGTGAGAGTATGATATGACGAACGAACATTTTGCCTCAACAAGTAAGAGGTAATTCCTGGGAGAGTGATATCATGAAAACAGAATAAAAAGTACGCAACTCTCAGCACACACTAAAAAGGATAATGTAATCCTGGGACGATTGTATCGTGAGACACACCCATATACTATACTGCCCCTTCCCAAATAAGATGAGGTGATGTCTGGGAGGAAGGTATTATGACGAATACAAATATACTACACAATAAACTACACATAGACGGTATTGCTGTAAATATAATGAGGTTAAGTGATTTGGTTGTGTTGTTTTACGGCACCTCAACCCTTTTCGGGTAACTTAATTACGAATCCGGTCATTTCAGTAAAAGTTTTTCATGTTTAAAATTCTTTATCTATTCAAATGTTTATTCATGGTGTTTGGTTTGGTCGGATTGTTTTGTTTCACGGCATATCAACTCTTTTCGGGTTTAATGTCGACTCCTTTGGTAAAAGTTTCCATGCTTTTGAATCATGCTATGTGCAGGTATTAATTCCTGTTGGTAGTGTTATTGTTTGGTTTCATTGCATATCAACACTTTTCAGATTATTTAAGCTGCATCCGGTCAGTTTGCTGAATGATTTTTATACTGCAAGTTCTTTGTATGTTGAAGTATTTATTCATGTGTTTGGTTGAGTGAAAGTGTTGGACGGAGAGAGAGGGGATTAGGGAACGTAGAGAGAGCGAAAGGGGAGATGGAGGGGCATTGTTTTTCTTTGTTTTGGATTTTCCAGAACATGATTCAGTTTTACAAAGATTTTAGTCAGGAAATCAATAACGTATAAGCAGCCTGATTTTGTCGACCTAGTATAAGTTAAGTGTATAAATATTTAACATATTGTTAGGTTAGATGACATTAAAACCAGGGAAAGTGTCTATGTCCACGTGAAACGCTAAAATGAAAATTCAGCTTAAAATGTAATCGCGATCTTTATTAATAAATTGGGATATGCTTACCAAGGAAGAACGATAAGTTCCTTTCATACTGTTCTTGTAAAAACAACTTGAATTATAGTTCTTCCTAAGCTAGTTTTTTCTCGAATTATTTAGATGGCGACTATATTTTTTAACCTTTGTTATTTACCCTTTTCAGGTATACAGTGAAACTTGGCATAGCAAATACAAATATTAACAACCCTAAATTGTTGTTTTTACAAAAACATGGTTCAAGTTAAAAAAAGATATAAGTTGCTTATAAGTAATGCCGAAACCTATCACACTCTAAATAATTTACGAATACGAATTAAACCTACCTAAGAAACGAAAAGCCAGCACAGCTGTTTTTCTAATTTGTTATTTATTTTAGTGATGTTTATAAGTAGTTAGGATAAGTAGTGGAAGAATACTTAAAATAAAATAAAAAATACAATTATAGAGGATATCGATTTTATTCACTTTGCATTTTAAATGAAAAGACTTTTCATTTCAGACTATGTGTATTAATACTTTTCCAAGAAAAATGTAGAGCTCTGATAAAGGAGGTGATTCCTGCGAGAACTGTTGTATCTGTTCTCGATATCTCAGCGATATTTGACAGAAATTTCACGTGAAGTATCTCCCTTTAAAATGAAATTCTTAAAACCCATTTTAAAATAAAATGTATGTCAATAATTTTATTAATAATAAACATTATAATACTAGAGAAAAAGAAATTGCCTGTATAAAAAAATATTAATTCATCAGAAATAAATAAGCCTAGTCCGTTGTGATGTTAGTATAGTTAGGATAGTTAGACACCAGTTTTGCATTTAGTTATTTAGAATAGATACAGTAAATTGTTAAATAGTGTTACTTATATGAGTCTTTATCTTCTGTCGAATTATCATTTACAACTAACATCGTCTGAAATAAGAGTAAACCACTAAAAAGAATTGTGACATTTATAAACGGCGTATCCGTAGCGAAGTAAGAGTAGAAACCGGACCTTGGATTTACTTTCAACAGCCTCGTAACTCTGAATTATCTTATTTTGTCCTTTGATTTTCACATTCCATGAGCGGGTTCAAAGAGGAGATATTGCTCTTTATAGGGGCGGACTCTATTCCTCTAACTCTTATCATGTGCTAGTTGCCGAGTTGTATTTATATTTGTAAGTTCCTTACATTAAGTAGATTCATACATGGTCGTGGGAAATTTCCATAAAATTAACAATATGATACAATTTTAATATTCCCATATATATATATATATATATATATATATATATATATATATATATACATATATATATATATATATATATCAAAAGATATTCGGGTATGTACGTGTAAAGGCATATAAGTAATAGAGTAATCACACAGCAACACCAACCCCATATTTAGAAGATTCAATTCGATGTTCTGATCGTTGTCAACATTTGTTTTACATTTTAAAAGGCATTATTCAAAATTTAATCTACCTTTAATAAGATGTAAAACTAATTTTCTGATATTTTTGCCTTACTATTTAAATGCCAGAACAAGTGTTACTTTATAATAATCTGATCCTGTGTACTACCAGTAATACAAAAATACATATATACACATAATCCGGATGATTTTCGTCAAATAATCGCACATATTTGACATCGTTTTAAATTCTATTTTTACATAAGACAATTGTGGTTGTTTTCTATAACGTTCCAAATTTTGATTTTGGGACTCAGCCGCGACTTACGATTGATTTATTTTATATCACTAATACTTAATGAAATGTTTTATTGTATATTAATTTTATAGAATCTACCCAGCAAAGACTATTACGATTCATATTCTTATTTTGGAAGTTCAATATTTTCTTTGTGTATTTGCTGGTTGTCGTAGTTAATTTTATTTATAAAGCGGGTGTATAGCACTAATATTATCACGAAGAAGAATATCTTTATTGCAAAACAATTACAGTACATGTAGTTTTCCTCAGGTTCTCAGAAACTGGGCGTAATATAATTACAGATATACCCAACGACAGTAATTCCTATATAACGGTGCACAGAGTAAGCTCTGTGACAGACGCCTACCTAATCGCAGGTGTGAATTTGAAGCTTTTGTCTAGACTATACGTTACGAATAAGTATTACATTACTTCAAGAACCAACCAATTCACTTCACAATGGAAATTCAAAGTTACAGAAAACAGATCAGCTTAAACAAAGAATAACCAAGATTTGAAACTTGATAATACATCACAATATTGAATTACTACCGCTTAAAGCGATGCTTATTAAAAGTAAAGTAAACAGTTGGCTGTGGAAAACTTACAATAAAAAAATAAGTGAACATTTCTCATGATATATATCTAACTCGCACCGAACTAGTTGAATAGACTAGAAGACATCAGTATTAGGACAATATATGTGAGATGCCCCCCTACGATCACTATCTAATCAGTATAATTAACCCTACACCACCCATGAACATAACGTATTGATATTTGCCAATCAACGGATAAAGGATTACGTGTTGACCCTATTAGCAGACAAGAAAAATACAGCAAATAGTCTTGTAATTGATATACTAGAAAGGTATTCGTCCTCGGACGGGTAACATTAATTCCCCGAGCAGAACATTTCGCATTGTTTTTGTTATCTTTAGAACGATTAAATACATACATAATTACATTACTCTTGTGTATACATCTTGATTTCAATTTCGATCAAGATACATTACATACTTCAGATTCAAGATACTGACTAGTGGTGAAGACTACAAGTGACTGAAAAATTAAATTATCAAAATATTTATAAATTTGGATATTATAACAATTATAAAAATTGCATAGCTACATCTGTTATATGTATTTTAAAGAAGAAAGTCTATAACTATTCTTTTTTGCATCAAACAAAATTAACTGAAATATAGCTCTCATAAGAATACCACACGACCGGCAGACATGTTTCAAAATCAATACTCATCGGTTTATTAGTTTAATGTGCAACCGTGTTTATGTTAATATACAAGTATATACACCTACTTCATTGTATATAAATATAAGTTATATAGTAGCAATCGTATATTCAATCCATTCGCATATTTGTGTTCGTAAATGTAATGTTTACTTCAATCTCTAATGAAGTAATTAATTTATTGATTAGTAAGGTTGCATTTATATAAATGCGAAATGTGAATAAAAAATAAACATTTCAAAAGTGTTCGGGGTATGTTAAATATTTTCGAAAGTATTAGGAAAATGTCGACCCCTCCTATTTTCAGATGACACATTTTGTATTACTTTATTGGTTTTTTTTTGCGAGTCTGTAAAGTTATTGGGTTCTGTACAACTTAGTATCTTCATCGCTTAGACAAGTGTCATGAAATTAAATAAAAACAGTGACCATGTTCTACCTCACAACTTATTTATTTTTGGCATACCATGGTCAAAGCTGAAGGTCAAGGACATTTTAAGCACTAACTATGGCTGCATTCATTGTTAACGCTTGCTACCTGGCTTATATGTTGGTCAATGAACAACGTGTTTATATGACTTCAATTTTAAGAGTTTACCTCGAACTTGAACCGTTAGATGAAGGTCGAACATTAAAAAAAATGTTAACTTCATATTCTTTTTATTTTTTTTTGTAATAATCTGATGTGCTTAAATAACTAGAACACATTCAACATTTTGTCTTGATCAGATCAATAATGTTTTAGTTCTCAAAGTTCCCATTGCATAAATCCGAAAGCAAAACATATTCGGAAATAATTATCTGCATCATGATTTCACGCGTCGGATTAAAAGATTGAACAAGAAAATTATACTGCAGCTCGGCTCTTTTTAATAGCGTGAACGTCGTGAGATGTGTGGTGGAATATAGCGACCGAGATATAAAATGTAGTGTCTAACAAGGAAAACATATAGAAAGCATCCTGTGACAGCACAACCAAATTCGTTTAGGGGCTGTGAGAAATGTTCGCAAAACTCAATGTAAAGTTAAGTCGAAGTTAAGCAAACAAATTGTGGTTGGCCTCGCGACCTGAATGAAAGCTATGAACAAGAATACTCGATACTCCAAATACTCGTGTTGCAAAAACTAAGTACCACCAAAGCGCAAGAGAACCTACTTTACGAGTCAATACACACAATACTGTCAACTACCCAATCTTCCGATAATGTCCTGATTCTACTCATGTCGAGTTTCACAACGCTTATAATGAAAGGAATTCAGCCACAGTTCGATCGAAGTCCCACGTGTCAGGAATACCAAGTTAGGTGGTTTTTTTCCAGCGGTGGTAGCATCAAGCCGCCGCTAATCTTCGTAAAGACACTCTGATCAAAAGCAAGTAGTATATTCAGTTGATGTCTACTGTTTTAAGCGATACGTTGAGGTTGTGGCTACACATGTCATTTATGTATGAACATAACGCCGTGCACCTTCACTGGACACTATTTCAGTCCTACCAACTACCACGTCAACGCGCCAGAATAAAACTCCATTGAATATTTGGTGTGTGCCGCAATTTTAGAATACGCAAACAGTACTGCTAGCAATATCAAAAACGATTGCATTGCCAAGATGAAACTGGTGTTCAGACGAAGGTGAAAGGACCATGTTATTTGTTTTGTTCCCGCTCAAGTCGGTTTAATCGAGTGACTACTTTTTTCAACAAAGATCCTCAAAAGATAAATCATTAATCTTGCGAATTTACAAAGTTTGCCCATTAGAAAACGTTGTTTATTACCGTTCAAAGGCTTGTTGCATTCGTATCCAACACTGTATATACACACCTGCTTAAATAGAGTTTATGATAGAAAGCGACAGAGCAACTGCAAAACAAAATCAGAGAGAGAGAGATAGAGAGAGAGAGAGAGAGAGAGAGAGAGAGCAAAAGATAGACCAATAGAAACTAAAGAAATGAAAGAGAGACGAAATAGCGGTGAACACAAAGCTTGGCTACACGTCGACATGGTGGCAATGTACAATATCAGAAGAGAATACAGAACGGCTTAGTTCAACAAGAAAATTTGATAAAGAAAAGTGCTTAATATATTAATGAGTATCGGTAACATTGAGCAACTTAAAAGGTGCCGTTTTTCAAAGCAATCGTGTCATGTCATTATTATGGTATAAATCTAAACGATTCACTCTGTTACATTGGCTTTAAATTATAACCCATTTATAATCTGTTAATAAGCTGGAATTATATGATTCGAACGAATATATTTACAGAATAAAAGAATAAATTTAGACCACGGAAATTGAAAATAATGTATTCTCTTTGCGTAGTCTAAAGTTATACTTTTATTCTGTGAAAAATACATACAGGATGACAATTTGTAATGTTTGGAAAAAAGCCTTAATCTCTTGTTAGTCAATGCAAAACAGCATTATATATTGATGTGATTTACAATATAAAAGTCGCACAGTATACACCTGAAAACTATAAGTGTAAGAATTATACATGGTGTATAAAAACTTGACTGGATGTGTGAGATAACTGTTCTTTTTAAAACATTAATAAATATGTTTTTCAATATCTATGGAATTTATCGAATTAAATATACAAGAATGTCATCTAATTTCAAAAATTAATATGTTTTTATATAGTAATAGTGTTAGGTAATTGCATATTAGTGAGTACGTTATAACCCTCCGGCAGATGGCTGAATTAAAAATGTAAAAAAGTATAAAAAAGTATTATTATATCGTTGTTATGTCTTACCAAAAACTCAAACTAGAAAATATCTTATTGAACGTTGATATTAAATCAAAATGTATCATCTGTTATATTCAAAAATGGTGCAATGGTATCTTAGGGTATGCGTTCAAACCCAAAGTATATAGGATATAAATATGTTACGCATTCTTATAAGCCTGTTGGAGGTAGATTTCTATAACAATATATTTCCTCAAACTACCTCAACCAGGGTACATGGATGAGTAAGTTTCACTTTTAACAAATTGTAAGGTGAGCTTTCACGGCGGATCTTTACAGAATGGCAACATTTTTAGCAGGGCAACAATATACAACTAATAAAAGATAAAACAGTGGACTTCAACATGTCCTTCTTATTTACAATATATACTACTTTCTTATATTCTTCCACAATATAATACACATGTGTGAAAATATGAATCTGCCGTTACCTGATAATTAATGAGGACACCTATTAATCCTTGCATTCACCACAACACTCTAAATTACGATTTTAATAAGGCATCCAAGTGTGCCCTGGTTGTGAAACAAACCCACATCGTCAGATAATTTAACACATAACCTATGCTAATATTGCCACCTTTTTCAAGCATGTTTAATAAATATTAAAATCTACAAACACATATAGGGGATCGCTATCAACAGGAACCATCCCTTTTGACATGATAATAACCAAGAGACAGTAACACCATCTGTAGATATGAATTCCACATGTGTAAGTGTGTGTGTGTTTATATAAACTTAAACAGGGCTATTTTATATAGTAAAGGTGTCACTAATGTGCGGGGATACCAGCGTTCAATTTTCGGTGGAGTCATATACACTGCTAAACACGCTTCAGTATGACGAAAATAGTTGAAGGTAAGTTTAGTAATCCTTAGAAAATAACCGTACCCTTATATAGTGTTTGGTATAGTAGCTATAAAAAGGGAAGATTTGTCGAGCACTTTACTTTTTAAAAAGTTTTTCTTGAGTATAAATCAAGTACAGGGAAACACGAAAGAAACGGACATGGCAAGAACACTGAACATGAATATAGAACATGACGAAAGTACATATAATACAGATTATTGTAATAGTATACGACAGACAACACTGATACAAAAGATTACATTTTTAAAGAAAATCCGTGAATGCGTAAACCAATAAACATAAGTTGCAAACGCTAAGAAGTCACGTAAAAAGTTGAACTAGAAATGAAACAAAAACATGTGCGTATGTCCAGGTGAACCCGAATAAACATTAACTACAGAAATAGCATTTAATGTCGTCCAAATACATAGCATAACATAAGGATTATATTTTGTTTCTCTTTAAATCATTTGCATGATGCAATTGTGTTCCTCTAATTCATAGTGAGTGAATTATCTTACCTTGACAAAATTATCGAATATTTCGCACACCACTAAAGTACAGATAACAAAAAATTTGAGACATGCTTGATTAATATTCAAATGAGCGGGAGAGGTCAGTTCGCTATTTCAGCATGATCTAAATCGACCCTAGGGGAAATCCATTCATGTAGATTGTAAATTTACGTGAAACTATGATAGCGAGTTGGTCCCACCTGGTAATCCTTCTAAAAATGAAACAGCGTTACAAAATATATGTTTTTATGCTCTTAAAAGTTGTTCTTTACTCGAGTGTATTGTAAAAGAACAACACATGAGGTGCACACCTGTGTAATGTACGTAGGTGGCGTTCAGCATAAACTCTCTTAAAAAGCGGCTATTCATGGAAAATTGACACCGAAAACATTTCGAAATTGCCAGGGGAAAGTATCGGAATTTAATTTGTGTCCTGATGAAACAGACGAAGGAAAACACAAAAAAAAAACAGAACAAAGCTGCACATGCAAAATAACAATACAAGAAAGGGAATAGAAAGAACAACTGAGAAGGTCCTGTTTTTAAGTAGAAAAAATAAAACTGTATTTACATGAATATCCCGAAACGCAAACGCGATAACGTTGCATATAATTCGTATGAAAGGAAATATATGCGCCTAATAACCAGGGAAGAAATAAAAACAAATGTGTTTCGAATAGCTTCTGTTTGCTTCTAAAACATATATCGTTTTACATAACGAACAATAAAACAGTGAGAAATAACTACCCCTATGGTTCAACAAACAACTACACCTGCCAGAGTACTTACGATTCTCTATAGAGCAAACAGTTTAATGACCCTCACATCATTGCGAAGGAAAACGTCGTATTTACAGTCGCGAAGACTCCAACATCTTGAGAATATCGTAATGCTTCGTTGCACGTTAGATACATCGTGTGGAAACTGGACGACATCTCAAGTCGACCCCCACTGCCTCTTGCGCGCACCAACATCCCGCTGCCCCTCAAACGAAGCCTTAAAACAAACGATCCCGATTTCGATATGCATAGAAACTTATCCATGGTAACACGTGTTCTGTGAATAGCAAATTCCTCTCCGCTTGGTACAAAAACACAATGGGATTAACTCATCGTCCGCCAATACCAAAGAGAACGAATTCTGCGCTGGACTCTGTATGTAAGTCCCACGGAGCTGGCCTCCAGGCGTATCTACAATTCAAATATGTTTGTGCAAATTACAGAGTACGAACCAACAACAAATGAAGAGTTCGACTGCAAAAGAATAAACATATCAAATCTAGACTTCGATTAAAAAGCTTAATTTAATTGAAAGCAAAAAGAAATTACGTCAATATCATGTTATATCTAACATGGTTTAGTGGTGTGGTAGACTATTGACATGCAACACTTTTTTGTCGTTAGAGCTTCGACATTTGGAAAATGGCGGTTATCGCGTTTTGCATTCGAACTCTTCAAATATACGGTATTAACTACATACTATACGGATTAAAAATATATGAAATGTGCATAATATAGGATATACACAAAGTAGTGGATTACATGATGATCGGTAAAAAAAAGATTCGATAGAATTAAGTGGATTTTATTTTAGCTGTTTCATCATATGTTAACTTAGTTAAGCACTTACGATTGCATTTGTATTAACCCAGTCAATGTAACAGTTTTGTTCAATGGTGTTACATTTAAATATGTTTATACAAAAATTGCATATTATGTGGCGGTTAGACGTGTCGGTAATCTGAAAACAACACCATCTGCACAAGTTGTTAATTAGAACATAAAACGATATAGTATATAATTTTCTAAGAGAAAATAAAATAGGGGTCACTTTTCTGCCCCCTTTTTTCTTCTTTTTTTCATTTGCAGTATTTACATTTTAAAAATAAAGAAAATATTTTTGATAAAAAATTCCTGGTCAACTACATTTTTATTTTAAACAATTCAAATAATATTTTGCCAACTTATGCAAAACAATAATCGGCTTTTTTAAAGATAAATACATCTTTAGTTGTCTCACACAATTTTCAGTCAATTACGGGGAAAACATTTTAGAATAAATAGGTAGAATAATCAGCTAGTGTGATGTAAACCCCCCTCAATAGTGTATTTTTATTCTTTTAGGAAAATATAATATACTCATAACATTTTTACGGTAATCAGAACATGGAAAATAGAATAAATACATAACAAAATATTACGACACTAAAAATGAATCAGTATCCGCATCAATAATTGTATCAGAATCGGTAATGTTGAATAGAATCGGTAATTGTATCGGGATATAGTAAACTATTTGAATTGCCCCATCACGTGTGACGACTAATTGTCGCTGGCACCCATAGAAACAAGAATACGCGGTTGTAAAGATAACGCATACACATTTGCGATTGTTATTGAGGTGGATAATACTAGAAATCCAGGGATATTTTTGCCACTCGGACTCCTGAAACTCTATGGAGCAGCATCGGTTATTGTCACACGCGATCACAAATAGTGAACTGCGTGATAACTGCAAGTAAGTTGTTGATAATAATAATGGCCATAATAATAGATAGCTATGGCATGGAAAGCCTAAAACAGAATCTCTCAAGCATGAATAATTTAATATCTTAAAATATAGAACATGCCCGACAAAATATCAAGCTTATACGAAAAGCAATCGAACCATGAAGTCAGAGTGACAATTGGAGGGCAACTGACAACAGTAATAATACAGAGACTCCTCTTTCCAAAATAGTATGTATCGCAACTATGGGTTATCATTGTTATCATGCAACTCAGCAACATACTCATGAAAAACTGATGCCGTATAGATGGTTATTTACTTAGACAATAGAACAAAAAACCTCACGGACGACTTGAAGCTAGGTGGCAAGTCAAAAATGAACGAGAAAAGCTAATAAATAGGACCAGAATTGATTCCGAAAGTGAAAAGTGTGGACTGCAAAATACAAAAAGGGGTAAATTTGAGGCATCGGATGGCGTGGACTTGTCCAACTAAGTACAGAAACAGAATGACTGCTTAAATGATACCTATATATATACCTATATGATATACATGTTTGGGAATTTGAGTAGTGGTCACTATAATATCAAGAGAAATCAAAAGAGATGATCCGAAAAGAATTTCTGAAAAGTACTTGAAGACACTTAGAAACAAAAGTATGTAGTAGAAATCTCGCAAAATGAATGAAATACCTGAAAAGTATCATCAATGAGATTGCCTGTATTATTCATATGCTAGACACATAAATAATAAGGCATGTTTACCAGAATACAAGGAAACAAATGACCAGAATACAGAAAGGTTGGCCTCAGCAGAGGGAGACACCGTCAACATAAACACAATTGAAAGCATCAAAAAGACCAGGAAAAAGAAAATAGAAAAAAAGCGCAACATGGCTGATTCATAAACATAACATTTGAAGAGATAAACGAAAAACCTGAACATATCTACGAAAATTACGCGTGAACAGATACACGAATCGCTTCTTACAGTGGCACAGTACAATGCAAGTAGAAGTAACTACATAAAAGGTAAGATAGACAAAAGAGAGAAAACAGAAGGCGTAGACATGGTAGGCAATGTAACGAGACGGTAAATTAAATACTCAATAAATACAACAAACTAGCCAAGAAAAATACAAAAACGGAGACGAGTTCTTAGAGAAAGTAGTAGACGAAAAACTGGCAAAACGAACGACCATTTTTATAACACGCATACAATTAGTACAGACACGATCCCGAGATAGTACTGAACACGAAAATCACAACATTGAATGTGATATTGAGAACAAGCAGATAAACTCATTTAAGCAGGGAGATAACATGTAATATAACATAATATGAAGTAAACACTTCGAAATATAGATTTTGCCGTAAGAAAAGACAACAGGGTAAAGATCATGTAGACGTAAACACGAAGCTAAATACGGTACTTGCCAGATAATCGAAATGGATATGAAACATACAGATTTTCAATATAATACTAATGTTCATAGAAGCTCTAGAAATAATAAACAAATCTAAAAAGGAATACTAGGATAAATTTTAATTCAAGGGAAGAATTAGACTATCCAACGGACGTCAATGATGAAAATAGCTGAAATCTTGAGGGAAATCCTCGCATGAGGAAACCAATCTACATAAACCACGAACCGTAACCAGCTACATTGTAGTTCACACAGAAATAACACGAAAATAGTGTAGGTACACTACGTGAACTACAGGAACTAAAACGGCAAAGAATCTCATAAAATGCACGTATCTCTAAATAATACAATGTGATGACACCAGCCTCAACTGATATAACAGGAAAAAGTCGTAAACCGTCAAACCAGATGCCGAAGAAGCGACAGAGCACCAACAATACATCCATTGGAAAGGTGCGGAGAATATGGGGATTTTGAACAGGTGTTTTGCCACTGAACCTCCAGAGAAGATCACTGGACTGTAGCAGCGAATAATCGATGGTACGTAGCTGTTGCTATTACCAAAATAATGTGTAATTCCGATCGAATTAGTGAGAAAAATCTGTATATACTCGCTGTCATCCAGACTCCAAGTAACACCATTAGTTATTGTCAGTTAGCATGTATTGGTGGTATTATGTGTGATACAGCAAAGTACGTATATAATAATAACAATCAGCAGCAGAAGTAACGCGACAATAATACACAGTACTGCATCCAAACATGTGCAGCAGAACTCACAAGAGATCATGAAGACATAAAGGGAATATCATGACAAATTAGAATGTCAAAGATATTGACCGGATATAAAGCATGAAACTAAGGAAACGAGATGAATCATAGCACGCAGATATCAGCCGACATAAACAGTTGACACCGACAAACAACAGTTCATTTTAAACAGAATAGCATATCGTATAAACAAGTAGAAATATAAATTGGACTTTCTAAAACGAACTCAGACTGAGACTGGAATTATATATATATATATATATATATATATATATATATATATATATATATATATATATATATATATATATATATATATATATAGTACAAAGTTCGCGCCCGTCGACAGTCGAGAATTAGTTTCCTGCACTGAAGATTGCGTAAGCATGAAACATCGATGTATGTAGGTAATGAATACTTAATATGTATGTATAAATATTATTATATATATATATATATATATATATATATATATATATATATATAATGATAAATCAAAGAAGAGAGTTAAATATATACGAATGACAAATCTATTTCCACTTCGATTTTTCAATGCAAGGTGTACTCGGTAAACACGTGTGTAGTTTCTTTCCTTAAACCAATGCTTTTCAAAGATTAACATCTTATCATCAGAGGAATTACATAGATAGATGAAAAAGCCAAAATTCAAAATTTAAAAAAAATATAAAGTAATGGAGTGTAAGAGTGTGCGTGTAAACAATATGGAATCTGCCCAGTTGGTGAATGTCCGTAGATAAAGTGTCCGGTGAAAGAAGATTAAGTCATGCATTTTAATAAACATCCTCAATTAGCAAAGTACTACTTTGTTTTGGGAATGCTTCTGTTTTTGTTCAAATGATTTGAACATATTTTAGACAGGTTAGCTGTACTCGATTATGACATTTGTTATCGGGATGTATATAATTTATGACATTATATTTACCTGCCTCTACTAACACTTTATATGTCACTTTTTACTGTTACCTTTGTAAGTATCTCTCTAGCTTTTCACATTTCTATTTAGTCATATAAATGTGTATGCTTTACAATTTTTATTGTATTGCTACTATATGTCTGCACATGTTTTACATTTTTAATACATATTTAAGATGATGCCTTGTAAGGACGATATCGTGTGTTCAGGTTCTCGCGAGTTACTAGTAATTCAGCATTATATTCGCCTCCCAAGTAACCCATGTAGGATTTTACTGAAATGAGTGTAACATCGTTTTAGAAAAAACGCTATGGAACTAAATGGGCTGTAGCGTACATATACTCACCATTTTAAGTACGTCACCTCTTTTACCGATCTGGTGAAATGTGTATCCCCTCAGCACATAAACACTTATAACATACACTGATTTTGCATTGCCCATATCGGCAATTAAATACAACACGTATAAATAAAGGTACTTTGACACTTGTCAAAAGTATCGATGGCCTAACAACACTACACATGTCTACTATAATCATGTAAAAATTGAACGACTCAAACACACTTATTTTGCGAAAAAGTCAATTTCAATGCAAAGCTTATTTTAATTTTTCGAAATGTTATAGTTTAATCAGAAGCTAAACCCTACGTATATATGTAATGTATATACAACATGCAAATGGTGCACAGAATGAATACACAGTGCAGACAGATATGCGTAACAATACATTCAGAAAGTATGACTTAATACTGTACACTGATTTAGTAAATGTAACTATGTTTTTAATTTACTATCCCTAACCTATGACCTCTAATTCCGTTAATGCCGTACTACAATTTAGTGTAACTGTTGTTAAAAGAAGTAAATACCAACACTAACCCGAACTCTAACTCTAACCTTACCCCTAACCGTAACCCTCAACCCTAACACTATCCCTGACCCTAACCATATCTCTAACCAATACCTTTACCCTAACTCTTATTCTCTCGATTTGTGGTTGTTTATTCCTCATGTTTTTTCTATATTTAAAGCTGTTGTAGCTGTTGTAGCCAAATTAAGAAATTTCAAACACTAATGTTGCTTTTTCGGCAGAATCAACAATTTGTCAGTTTATTAGTATTTTTATCATCATCATCACGATTACTAAAACTAGCTTCACCTCGTTGAAATTCGAAGCCTTCTGTTTGCAACTACCAGCCTGATTTTCTGTCAAATATTTTTTTCGAAATCATTAATATACTTAAGGTTTAATAATACTAAGAAGAAAATGTATTTTTCCCGTAAAAATAAGTGTCATTGTGAATTAAACTATTTTAAATAAATAAAACAAACATGAAACGTGTTTATGTATTGAAATTCTAACTTGTATCACTTTTAAAACATACATATTCTCCATGTTTCGTTGTAAAACATATTTGTCAAGACATATTAACTTTTTAATAAATATAACGATAGTTTAAATTACTTTATTTACTCTGTGAAGAATTACAAGTAATTTCTTTTCAAAATAAAGAATCTCTACTTTTTAAATCTTCGGCAATGGAGAAATCCCATCTTTTTAAACAGGAACTGACGTGTGATGACTTCCGTGTAAACATGAAATTTCATTAGCGTATTATTATGTAGTGTCAGCATTAGCAATAATACTAGCAGTAGTGGTAGTAGTATTTCCCTTAATCACTACTGTATACGCATTTATGTCTCTGTTTTAAACATATATATTATGTTCGAGTTGAGGAAATGCAGAATTCATCACACACATACCCACGCCCCCACCAACACATTAATACACATTTATACACAGAATCACATACGCACATATATACAGAATTACTATGTTACATAGACGTATCCCTTTGTAAGCTATGTGCTCTCCAGGTCAGATAATATGTTTGTATCACCTGGAGGATTCTAATCACTGTATATAAGTATGGCTTGAAATTTTAGAATTTGAACCAGATCAAGAATGTACTAATAAAGGCATATTGCAACATTTTACTTATTTGATAACTAAAAGTTATTATAAAAAAATTGTCTAAAATATTCATAACCATTTTACAAAAAATGAATGCATATTACGCACTTTTTCAATTATCTTAAAATCGACTTAAATTGAATTCTATAGAAACCCGAATCATTCAAGGTAGTATATGCATCAAAATGGCTATATTATATCAGTATGCTTTCCATATATAATTTTAAATGAGATAACACCCATTTCAAATGCGAGCTATACTCTATGATCTTCATCTTAGGTTTCGTAATCGGTAGTCCTTATTTATTAGTATCATTGATGGCAAAATCTATTTATTACACTATATAGTGCAGTATAAACAATGGGTTAAATACATAAGTATTCGTTGCATGATTAGAAGCAGAAGGTTTAGAAACAGTATTATGTTTTCAGTACTAGTGGTGGCTGTTGTAGTAGTAATTGTATTAGTAGTTATAGTGATAGTAGTAGGGATAGTAGTAGGGATAGTAGTTGGTATATATTTGTTAGTAGCAGTCATTCTATAAAAATATTTGCATAATGTTGACCGTCATATAATAGGCATGTTGTGTCACGTCCGGTATGCCAAGTGTATCTCGTTGCAGATCTTTTTGGCAACAGTGGGAAATAGTTATGGAGCCTATACGATGTTGATGGGGTTCTACGTACAATGACGGTACAGTGAAGCAACATACAACAGTTGGTACACATTATATTGAGTAATTCTAGAAGGTGTAAATGACGAACATGAAGGCAAAGAGACAGTAAAAGAAATGGAATGATCAATATTATGATAGCCTATTGGGTAAAAAGGATAACATCTTTTTTAGTCGTCGGGGTTCCTATTGGGCAATATTGATATTGAAATAAAAAGTTGTTATTTCTACTAACTTGTGCTTCTTAGTCAGATTTCGTTTTTTATTGAAAAATTTATTCAAAGAACTATGCAATGATTTTCGATTTCAATGATGTTGACAGCGTTTTACTTTTTTTCTCAGTTGTCTAATTGTTTGATATTGCCCGTATTTTGCGTTCACTCGACATTAATTCTAATTATACAAGTCGGTATAATTAAAGGAATGATTTCTATAAAAGGAAGCAAATCGTTTGAGCTCTTTGATGCTGGTCAATTGAAATAGACTACTAAGAGAGTGAATTAAACGTAAGACGAATATTTACATCGTTTCTTTAAATTAAGATGCAACTCGACAATGAAATATTTCTGAACATCATACTTTGAAAGGGACGGATACTTTTAAATTAGAGTAAGTAACGGGAAACATGTTTTAAGATAGAGGAATTTTATTTTAGTGGGTCTTAGTTCCAAATCACTAAGAAGTAATTGTAAAGGAGACGCAGAAATAGATCACTACTCACTTGTAAGATGAATTCAATTTAATATGTTTTGAAATGTCTTGCTGCTAAATAACACACTATCTAAATCTCACACTCTTTATTTTACGTGATGTAATTTTTTAATTGATCCCCACACTTTAGGAATATAAAGCGTAAGTTCAGGAAGTTTACCCCGACTGAATATTAATTTGCACTGTTTATCAACTAACCGTTTCATATACAAGTGTGTTAACTTGCTAAATATGAAACACTAGACGCATAAAACATAAGCAAATAATTAGACTCCTAAAATACAAACCTAACACGTAAATACGATGAAAGCATCGAAGCCAAAGACGTGCCCGGCTTATTACTGTTTAGTGAACATCTTGGCGGATTCATCATAATAGTCCGTAGTTTGTTGGTCATCTCTACGTGTATCTGGTGCAAGCAAACACGTGTAATATACAAAACCAAAAATCAATACGGTAGCGATATTTAATATTTGATATTTGGATATTTTGATTTCTGATTTTTGATATTTTTATTTTTTATATTTATATTTGAGATGTTATATTTGATAAATGAATCATCCATGTAGTATGTAGTGTTTTGGCAGTCTCTGCGTGCCTCTGCGTGTTTCTGGTGCTAGCAAGGACGTGTACTATGCAACATCTAACACTAATACGATATCGATAAAAACAATTGCTTCTGTGCATGTGAAACTGGCATTTATTTGTGCGTTCTTTGATCAAATAGTATTAAGTTAGTGAGGCCTCTGAACTTTCTTCCTCTTTGGATCGCGGCTAAACTCCAACAACTTTGTGGATGTAACAAATAACTACAGCCAACACAAACAATACTTCGGAAGGATCCAATGATCTTCCTGCACAAGTCCGAATTTCTGCAACACCTACAACACCAGCGGAACTAAAAATAGGTACTAAGACAATGAGATAAGAAATGAGTAAACAACGGAGCAATATGATATTTCGTCTACACGCATATGACAGTGTCACTTCTGATTAAATATTATTGAACTGGGTTATTTTTCATGAGAGTTAAATGAAATTACAATTTTATAGGTTAAATAAATTTAGTAATTATTTAATGAATACAGTCTAGTGGGGAAAACAACTGTGTTAAAATGGGTATTCCTTAAAACGAACTTACGGTATTTTAGTTCAGTAGCAAATTACAGTAAATCTTACAGTATAATTGGAGCAACTAGATTAACCAACGTCTATAAGTCACTGATATTCTAAGGAAATGTTATAACTTTGTGAAAAATGAACACTTAAAAAGAGTTTACAGGGTAAATACATGGAATTCGCTTTTCGATGTAAGCAACATTAAAAAAGATAGACTATAATAGAATAGGGATTTTCAAATTATACATTATGTATACTTAATGGTGCTGTGCAAATTCAACGATGATGCATAGCTTTTTTAAGTTACTGTTAATAATGATATACATCTTAAAATAAGAAATGTTTGGAAGTGTACATACTATAAAGGTTTCTTCTTCCGTAAACATAATCGACATTGTCAGCTAAACATTATATGACTAAACAATACAACTAATCCACTTCTTTATGAATTAATTTATTTATAAAATTTCGTATTAATTTCACCTTTTATAAATATAAGTTTACTTCTTACGGTAAAAACTGTCAGCTAAATGTTCTTCAAATCAGCAAAAATAATGTTACTTTTTTAAATGCATCAATTGTAATTGTAATGTTTTTGTTAAAAAAATAACTTGATTTAGGAACAATTCATTTCGAAATAGGTCAAATCAGAGTATTTTCTGATAGCGATAGATTATTAATAACAAATCATCATATGTGTTTACATACGATGCATTTTTTTATGGGTTTGAAAAGTTAAAACAACCGTACGAAAAGGCATGTCTTAGCTTATTATTATAAATATTTAAAATAGTAATAGCCAGCTCTTATGACTTGTTATTGTTGTATTTCATCACTGGTACTTATATCGTTTTACTAGGGACGCATCAAATGTATCAGTGAACTTAAGTCTGGAGTTACCGAGATTAAAATCCTGGCTGTCATTATCACTCGCCTAGAACGAATTACATAATTTAATCTCGGGCTATACAACATCTGTTCTCACTCGAATATAATTTAAAATCTAAGCAATAAACCGTTGCATCCAGAAAAACATGATTGCATTTAATTTAATATGATTCCTCGAATAATATTTAGTTCAACATTTGTGGGGACTCTTAATTATTAATTGAAATCGTAAAAGTATGATTCGCTTCCCCTCGCACGCACATGCTTATCTAATTGACTGTTTATTCCCTATTCAATCTGTAACTTTCAATTTGAAAATAAGGCTTTCTCATTACGCAAGCAAACCATCATATTGATGACAATTCTATGCATGATTGACAATAATATATTTACAACATAATAGAGCATGTATCTTCATGTATAGTACATGAAGATACATGTTCTATTATGTTGTAAATATATTATTTTAGTATTTCTAGAACACCAAGTGAAAAAAATGCAAAAAAAGATATTTAACAATAAACATCTTAGAAAAGTCCTAGCACCCTCCCTGTGTACACATCTACCAGCATACATTAACTCACAATGGGCAGTCTGCAACGCATAGAAGTTCTCATGAATAATATATATATATATATATATATACATTAGTTAAATAGTTGAATCTGAAGGAGTCGCCATTTCATTTAGAAAATAAGTATTTTACTTCAATAATATTGACAAAGATAATGCAAAAGTGATAGTAGTTATTGCTTAAATTGTGCATGAAGACTATCTTTAGAAATACAACGCATTTTATAAATCTTATATTTAAATCTAAGTAGTATGATCAGTTGTGTAGACCCAAATATCCACATATGCATATCGTATGCACACACAACCACCTATATACATATACTTTATTAGTTTACTTATCTATATATATAGTGTTACATAAGATCATATTTAAGCCACATGATTCCGTCGATTTAAAGTTAGCGAGTTTTCAAAAAACAATCTCTGATTGACACGGGTAAAGCTTTCGAAAAATATATTTTAATAATAAAGCAGTATGTTGTATTTTTCTACCAATCGACCTCCTTTTACCCCTCACCCATTTCACCTTTTCCACTACTTCTCTCACACTCTTACCTACCTACCCCTCCTACTTTTAAACCCCTTAATTTTTCCAAAGTCTTCTCTAAAACCATGACGTTACCCACACACCAAAATCACAGAGCCTCCCTTTCTCCCTCTCTTTTGTCCACTCCTCCACTTTTTCACTTACAGCCATCCACATTATTTCCGTTCATCCCCACCCATCCACTTTCTCACTCAGAACAATCCTCATGAATGTCATTCCATGCTACTGACTTCACTAAGCCCGGACCCCGAGCCTGCGCACCCAGTAGTGGCTACTACCTTTTCTCATGAACCCATCATGTCAACTCAATATTTTCACGTACTTGCATGACATTTTTCTTAAAATTATCATCTTGAGGAAGTCTTACAAATAAAGACGAAAGGTTGATGAATATATAAAAATAACATCCTTTTTGGTGTTTCCTTTTTCATTTCCCATTACTTCGGATTACATTCATCCTTCTTTTCTCATATATATATATATATATATATATATATATATATATATATATATATATATATATATATATATATATATATATATATATATATATATATATATATATATGCGTGTGTGTGTTTGTATGTGTATATAAATATACATTCTAGATTTAGGGAATAAAATGCTGTCATTCCGACTGCTTGAAATTAATGTTTGATAACATTATACACTTTTAAGGTACATAACATGCAATTTCATTTTTCACGTTGATCTTTTTCATTTCTATTATTATTAGTCATTACAAGAAAATACTTTCTCATATACTTTTTTAAATGCCACACACATCTAAGCATACGTATCTATGCAGTTACGACATCTGATACGCCATGCCGTCGAAACCAAATAAACAGTAGGAGTTCTTTTTAGGGCGAATAACATTATTTTTTTAGGTACTATTCTGTATTAAAAACTACTAAATTCATAATAATGAATACACAATTAAGTATTATGACTAAATGTACGTTTGCATTATTTGTGTGAGACAACTATATTTCCGACTATAAATCGACTTTTGTATTTTCTTTTATTTACCTAATCACTTGTCTAGAATCTCGCTTTCCAAACAAATTAAAAGTTGCCTTGGTTAAACAAACGCGACTAAATAAATATATTCGGGGTTAGTCTGTTTTAATGCGTTTTATAAGCTTATTTCCATTTCTATTACTAAATTTCCAACATTGTATTTTATATAAACTCTTTTTAAGAACACAAATAGGACACACACGTACAGTCGACAAGGCATTCATTCATATGTATAAAGAGAGGCAACTCTATATGCTCAATGTGAGCAAATTATACCATTAGTTAATTATCGCTAAGCGTAACGATTAGGGCACGCGATCACGAAACAAGTAACCGGGTTTCGAGCCTAGGCATAGTCAGGTACGCTGATGAGCCGCAGCACCAGCGAAACACGTGCCCGTAAAATAAGTATAAACAGTGTGATATTGTACATATACACTTAACGGGTATTCAATGAGGACACCCATATTCTTATGATCTTCGTTATTATGTATTACATGTGTGTGACTGGGCGTAATAATATACCTACAACATATGTGTATATATGTATGTGTATGCGGATGATACCTTTATTTAAATTCCTCCGGGATTGATTTAAAGTCCTTTCATCCGGATTTTAAACACGAAATTAATTAATTTTGTTCATTTTAAAAACCTTTACTCCTTAAACGCATATCCCCTCTCCCCAATTCCTTTAGAACACCCATCTTCAAAGCCTAAAACAATAACGGCTAAATATACGAAACTCATAATATTGGCTGACGGGAATTATATATAAATATTTGTTTATATTTTTTATTTTCTTATTTTTTATTTCTTATTTGTATATGTATTTGTGTTTTTTTATGAATATATATATTTTTTATACCTCTTTTTTAATCTCCTTCGGTTTAAATCTCACCTGTTACTTTGTACCCTCCCCCTTTTTTCAAACCTCATTAAACCTTCCTTACACTAAATGTAAACACATATATACAACACTCTAAACAAATAACCCGTCCAACCAAGAGTGGCACGTGATTTCACATTTCCGAAACAGATGACAACAACTGAAGTTAGCCGGATGGCTAAGTCATTCCGTGTTTGAAACCGACGGTACGAATATATTACTATTTTTTCTGTACCAATATAAATAAATGTTACTCTCTTAATTTTTAAGGTTTAACTTTATATTCTTAATAAATCGAGCACTCTGCTGGGAGTGGTTCTACTATATTACAAATAAGTTATATATATATATATATATATATATATATATATATATATATATATATATATATGTATATATATATATATTTACATACATGACACACATATGTATATATATATATATATATGTATATATGTATATATGTACATACATGACACACATATGTATATGTATATATGTATATATATGAGACAAACACACACAGACATATAATGCACATGCATAAACGCATGTATTTCCTCCTGCATATACACCGTGATTTAATCAGGAAAATATGTCGTGCAATTGTAGAATTCTCGCTGGACAGAGAGTGAAACCGGGAAAATAAATGATTGCAACTGATTCAATGAGTTCATATCACCTGCTTAGCTTATCACCTGACAATAATCAGTTTCTCACACGCACTCATCCAATTAACGGTAGTTTCTTCCTGCAACACGAACCAATCAATAGAAGAAAAAAACACGGCCATTGAGGGTCGCTATCCTCTTCAAGGCACATGCACTTTTTATCAACACTGGCGGACACCGACAAAACATTAAGCGACATGCGAACAACAAAAATAAAGATTAACATGTTGACCTAAAAGAATCTGTTAAATTCATTCTGTTTAATCATACTATGTTATTAATAATGTTGCACTTGCTGGCGAACTCTTAACCTTATATGAGTGCGTGTTAGAAGGTGGAGGAAAGTTGCAAATCCTAAACGTGAAAATCTTTACTATATTTATACTAAGCAAATACTTTCCAGTACAAAGAACTAGTAAGAACGAGTTTGTAGGTTCGATATATATATTTATAATCAAATCAATAAAAGTCTGTTGACATCACATGATTGAAAGGGTGAGCCAAAACATATTAGTGTGTGTAATTAACTCTTTTTAAAGTGAATTGTAGTTGATAGTTCATCGTTTATATTATTGCATCTCGTTTATAAACGTTTTCATTCGAATTAAAGTTAGTATGTAACAATTTAATTAAGGAAAAACATGTCGATTGACACATTTTATAGAAGCATATTTATTACATCATTTGAATATAATCGTTGCTCTTCTTTAAGGGATTCCATCCTAGAAGATGATTGTGATATAAATGCAATTGAATGTGTTATGCCTAATGTCACTATTGAAAAAAACACTTTTTTGTGCCTTTCCATCCGGCGATTGTTTTGTTCGTGAAAGAATAGCGAATACATCTAATGGAAAGTATCGTGATATAAATGTATGTAATGTATATGCTGAGAATAAAAATGATAACGTTATTTAAGCTTAACTCTGATGATAATAAAACCATTTTGCAACGTACGTATATATGCATTATATATTGTTAGCTGCAAAAATTGTCATCTATTGCTATAATATGTATAGTGTTATATATTTATTATTTTATATAATCGTTACACACCTGAACGTTTCAATTAAATTAATGAATACCTCATGGGATTCTGATGCCAACACTAAACACAATATAACCATCTGTATTCCATATTTTGTTAATTTCTATAATTTTATATTGTATTAAGTAAACAATCTTAGTCATGACAATACGTTGCAACACAAAAACATAAATTATACAGAAATACATACATTGTATACAAAACTATTCTTTGTATCGAGAGATAAAGCTTGTGTTTAGATGCATCCCCTAATAGATAGATATACACGTATATTTAACAAGATGATCAAGACAACACTTGGCGATATCCATTACTTTCACAAGTGTTGTTAATCTAACTATGTACTGTAATCTAGGAATGTATGCAATATAAGTATCTATACGATAAGTGTATATATTGCAAAGTCTATATGACCGAAACTATATATCATAAAAAAATAAAATGTTTTTTACAAAGAAAAGAAGGAAAAAAGTAAATGTAAGTTAACCCGGGACGATAGATATAAGCAAGTAAAGAACATTTACTCTTCTAAATAAACAAAATGCATCTTCCTCTGAAAGAGAGGTAGCTGAATCTCACGTGGGTGGTTAAGAATGTCGCCATATCACCGACTAGCAGAATTTCAAAATACTTTGCGAAACGATTGCATCAAAGGAATGCTATTACATTGCAAATAACATATGCAAAGCGACTAGTCATAGACACAGTTTTATTTGTCAGGAAAAAAAGTTTGGGCTATATATAAAAAAAGGTTTTCCTATTGTTTATTGTTTCGGGAAAATTGCCCAAGACAAAGAATGAGACTAATTCTCATATCCACAATCCTGATTTCGGAAAATGACTTGTTCTTCTTTCACTTTCAATAAAAACATTTTTTATCCGATTTGCAAACGTCTTTTTTGTCATTTATTTTTCGTTCCGGTTTTTGATGATTCGGTAACACTTTGTCTGAACAAGTTTTTAACATTTCTTACGAATATAGCCAACGCTTGTAACCTGAAGATAAAAGGTAATCCTTAGGGGTAATTCTATACATCTGTAGACAATAACGTATAGCTATTTTCTTCTGTGGAGGTACTATCTATATTTATTTAAGAATTTTCTCCAAATCGCTCTTTTTATTTACGTATACTGTCGGTGAAGCCAATTAATTGTATTATACTGTTGATAGCACGTCCTTTTTCCGAAGCCTATCCAACTCTAAGTTGTGTTTTTTTTCTTCTGACGTGAACGGAACATTTCGCTTCTTGTTGGCAGTTGGTGGTATACCTGAGAAGAAATATAACAGACTAATTTATTAATACTAAGGTCATAAATGTATCACTAATAATAATTTGAACTAAATATCCCTTTAGGCTTTTTGTCCTGTAACTGTTATATGTCTGCATTGAAATAGATTAAAACAATGCCATGTACAGGAAACAGCCACATCAACCCACGACAACTTTCTTAAATGGCTACTGACACACACTCTGAACACCTTCTTTCTCTCTCTTTCTTTATCTTCTCTCTCCCTCTTGTTTCCTTCCCCCCCCCCTTCTCCAGCTCAGCGTTGGATAAAAATAATAACATGAATTTAATTTAAATCTTACATTAACCCTACTCAGCCCGCGACACACCCTAAATGGCTATAGACACTCACCCCTAACCCCTCTTTACCCCTCTTCCCTTTCCCTTTCTTTTTCTGTTCCTTCGACCCCCCTACCCTAGCTCAGAGTTGGATAAAAATAAAAATACAAATAGCTGTAAATTAAACTTTTCTAACGACCAATATATTTTTCTTTCTTTTTCTTTTTTATTTTCCTCGCCCCCCTCTACCCCAGCTCAGCGTTGGATAAAAAATGTAAATATGAATTTCTAACGGCAAATATATTTTTAAAATCGGTCACATGACTTTTATTTCTGTTTACTCTTCTTCTTTGCTTGACTCCATTCTTCCTGGAATTCAGCGACCGGGTTGGATCATAAAACAACTTTCTGCCTGATTAGACCTCAGTGATTGTTAGCTGTAGATCGATAACATCGACATGCCAGTGTAGCAGACATTGTACATGTTTTAATAATAGAGTTCACTATATATATATATATATATATATATATATATATATACATTTAATTGTGTTGTTTAATAGATACCTACGATACATACATATATATATATATATATATATATATATATATATATATATATATATATATATATATATATATGAATAATATATGTACAATTGTGGTCCAATTGGCAATCAATAGAGAATGTTTTCCTCGCCTGAAATTCTTCAGCTCTTGTGAAACTGGTGTTCGTTGAAAATAGCGCGAGTTCTCGATAACTCGATACACAAACATGCTAGCATAATTCGCTCCAAAGATATTCCTAATACGATTATCTCCACGCTTCGTCGATTGTATTTACTCTGCATCGGTGCTTTGCACGCCAACTTGATTGCTTCTTTAAACTTGTCTCAGCTTCAAATTCATGTTAGGCTTACAAAATTGCACGCATTATCTCCACTATCCCTAAATAACACTCTGGCCCGGGATGACCGCATATAACCGTTTGGCGTTAACTCAATTATTGATAAAACGCACTTCGACACGATAGTATTAAGCTTTGCATCAAAGAAAAACTTTCTTACAAATAAAGACTATATATCGAAACGACTGATAAGTCTTTGATGAACTGATATCAAATGTTTTATTTTCTTGAATATTAAATAAATACACCCGATTATTATCTGTAAAAAATGACGAAATTAAATATTGAAGAGATTTTTTTAATTCCACGAAGAAAATTCGAAGATTTATAAACAAACTTGAACTAACAGAGAATAAGAGACAATAAATAACATTGAAAGATTCATGAACAAAAAGATAATCAGGAAGAATTAAAACACATTGTACACTAATCCAAAAATAGAAATCGTTCTTCGCAACTGTGCTATGTTGATTGCCAGTTCGCTAATAGTTTGCATACGGTAAACTTGTTAATCATATATATATAACTGGAACTTATTTCGTATTTATAACCCATCATTTCATATTAAAGTGTCCTCTACGTAATTATAAAACATACAAAATGTATCTAGATCAGAAAGGAAATACTTAATATATCAATACACATATCTATTAATTGTTAGTTTTTCGCTGTATACTGCTTATACATGTTAACAGTGTTATTCAACAGCCACTAACAATAATATAATGACAACATAAACATATGCTTTATTTATTATTGGAGAATAGAAGAATGTACGCTCAGCTTTTCTGCGTAGGTCTTGCTGGCTTCTATTTAGCTATCATGTGTTGGGATGGTTAATTATTTATGACTGCAAGAGTTGGTTCACAAAATGCGGTCAGGAAAGATTCGCTACTTGTAATATTTAAAACAAAAATTATGAATAATAAACATTTCTTTCATAAGAAATTTTTTGCTAACAGAAAACAAAACCTTTCACATGTTTTCGTATAAACATATACATAATTACCTATTGGTTATGTTGATACCAATTTCTTCATTGTTTTTGAAAGACACTTATGAAATCAACAGAATTAAGAAATCAATTCGCTTCAGAAAAATACGGCATCGCTAGATGGAAAAATGTAGGGGGACGAGACACTTAAAGAATTGAGTAAGTCAGACAGGGTGCCTACCAGTCAGTCAGTCATCCGCTACATCCCTTTCTCTCTTCTTGCATGTGAGTCAGACTTCTCGATTTTAGAGGAAAGTTTTTAGTAGTTTTAGTTCACTTTTTATTTAGCAATTTGAATTAATTACTGGTAATTACGACATAATTACTGCATATATATATATATATATATAGAGAGAGAGAGAGAGAGAGAGAGAGAGGGAGAGAGAAAGAGAGAGAGAGAGAGAGAGAGAAAGAGAAATTAGCAAAATAAAAGTACACATGTATAACATCAAACGTTGGTTGATTATGAACAGTTTAAAAGCTGTTATGCCAATAAGGGATTTGCATGTATGTTGGATGGTTCGCCGGTCGTATATATATAGTCTATTTCAACATCTGTTGTATCATTGATTTAAACAGTACCCAGTTGTAATCGTAATATAAGAGTAGTGCATGCAAGAAATCGAATGTATCCATTCAGATAAAAAGTGATGTGAACACGTTTATTGAAGAGACCTATCCTTGTGTGAATTGTTGATAGATGTCCTATTTTTGGCCTTAAGTAGGTTTGGTGTTTCTTATGAAGACCATATGTAGATTGTGAGGTAATATAAGAAAACATTTAACGACGTTAATTGTAGAAGTGTTAATGAAACCAGGCAAAACCCCTGAACGTATGCTTTTCATGTATGGTCACACATGCACTAATCAGGAGTCGTGTGTTGGGTTTACATTTTAGAAAACCCACCCAGCTCTTAAACATACGTTTAATACAACCACATGGAACACTATATGTTTGTCTTATGAATTGTATCATTTTATTACATTAATCATTTTCCGAGTTATGTGATTGGTGTCAATTGTACAATAGTTATTCGAAATGACTAGCTGTGTGGCAACACACTAAAGTGTCACATATAAGTAAAGTCTGACTTGAATTTTTTGTAAAACGTATTTTATTTACAGTTGTTAAGTATTAATATTTGCATTACGGCAGACTATATATATATATATATATATATATATATATATATATATATATATATATATATATATATATATATATATATATATTTACATACCTGCGGAGGTTTTCTAGTTTACTCTAATGTGTTACTTTACTAAACGTTTATAATCAAATCAGTTCCTTTATAAAGAAAAAAATGTTACGAACTCGATTCTAGTTTCTAACGATTGGCTTGAAGTAAGATATGTCACTTTTAGTTACTTACCATTTAGATCTGGATAATAATTTTAAAAAATCCTTTGTTGTTCGCTTTTTCAACATCGAAATAGTTCAATTACTTGCATTGTGTTAGTTATATAATATTATGCTATATACATAGTATACGTAATACTTCAATATATAGTTATATGCATAAATATACTATCAGAGAACTCAACAAAACACAGGTATATTTACGTCTCTACAAGGCAGTGTTGCACTGATTTGATGTTATCCTAAGAAGATAAAATATCAATATATGAATCTATTAAATTATATGTCTGTAATGATTCATACAATTTAAATGAAAATACATCACATGAAATTTATTTTAGAAAATATCTCAAATTTAAAACTTAATATTAAATAATATTGAGAATTTTGGTTGTTTGGTGTCTCTTGGCTCTAGATAAAAGTTAGGCCACCTCTGAACTATTTGGATTTTTTTATTGTAACGTTTCTTTAAACATAGTCCCAAGAAACTGACATTTTATGAATATTTTTTTTATATATCATAGAAATAGTTAAAATTAAAATGTTTGTAAATACCGGAATGAGACATGCAGGTTATTAGCGGTGTTACTCCCTTTCGCACTGCCGGATGTTCCTCAATTTTAAGATCACGAATTGCGAACGATTAACAGAACAAATATTGCAATGTTCCGTTTATTCGCAAAACTGTTGGTATGAAAGGAAACTGAGATCAAAACATCTGTACAATCATATGTAAATAAATAGATATATATATATATATATATATATATATATATATATATAGATAGGTAGATATACTTGTATTAAATCAACATTATAACTTAACTACTCTTGTAACTTTACAATATTAATGGCATATACAGTCATGATATCAAATAAATATTGAAAATGTACATCAGATTTGGACTGATTAAAACAGTGTTGCGGGGTAGGCTTATGATAGCAATAAAACTAGCGTTAATAGTACTACTTCTACTACTACCTCTTCTACTACTACTACTACTAACAGGCATAATTAAACTAATAATAACACAATTTGAACATTATTGGTAATGATTTAGATAATACAGAGAGAAAACTTCAAAGCTTACTCTTGATAATAAGTCGATATTTTACTGAGATTTTCGCGTAGATTATAACACAAAAAAAATTCTATATGCCTGACTGAAACTACACATATAGCATTACTTTTATTAAATGATTATTTTACTCTGATTCAATTCTCAAATCAAAGCGAATAGCAGTGCACTATATGTTCTTTTGTCATAAAGTTGTACTATCAGGAATTATGTTTTCTTTTTGGCGGGTAGTAATATATGTGTTTAATAGTCATGAGAATATCCGCCGAGGTATAACCCCTTTTCGTGTGTTATAAAATAATCCTTCTAGGCATAATCTTCTTAATGAATGTTAGTGTAGTATATTTTCCTTTGTCATGAGACTACTCTACCTGGCATATTCCCCTTCTTTGGGCTTTGTTTACGTTAATAAGACATTTCTTGAATTGACGGACCATTAAGGAAGTCAACATTTGAATTGTATATACTCGCAAAAAATCCCCCAAAAGCATACTATCAGAAATAAAAGTAATGCAGCAAAAAAGGTTTCTCGTTCATGAAATCTGAACAGCCTAACGAGGAGTGACGCATCCCCACTTGTCACAAACACATCTATGCGGATATTATATTACCCCGCTATTTTGTGAGACAACATAAGTATTCACATGGTTTGCTGCGCTTGAAATAGTGAACTCTTTAAGTCAAGTAGTTGTATTTTTAATCAATGAGAAAGTAACTTGTAAAGTAAAAAACATCTATAAATGTAAAAAGATGTAAAGAGAAAACTCTCACATTTCTTTTAAATATCCATATATATTTTGTATCGTCTAAGAATATCATGGTTATTCCTGAACATTTCTTTAGGAATACTTAGAAAACAATTCTATTCAATTCTTGATTTATTAAATTAAGTATTTCTGAACAAAGTTGTTATCGGACACTCAACAAAAATATTGATTATGTAAATATTCGCAGGTGTACAAAATGATGTTCATGTTCATATGTATATATATATATATATATATATATATATATATATATATATATATATATGTTTATATATATATATATATATATATATATATATAGAAAGAGAGATATATATATATATATATATATATATATATATATATATATATATATATATGTATATATATAGTGCATGTATTAGTTGTGGCTCCTAGATGTTAATCTAATCAAACTCCAGTGTTTATAAACACATGCTCAATAACAAGTATACCTGTTTTTTGTATATTTATATTAATACTAACACTTTTGCTTACATATGGATATACACGTTTCAGCTGCGATGCCACTCGAGAGCCAACTGATTAAGATCTTTTAAAAAAATGTCTAGCGTATATGTTAAAATTAAGAGACAACATAAATGTAAAGGCTTTAAGTTAGCTTACACACATTCATAATGTAACACATGGAGTGGCAAAAAGTGTATCTATATTCCTAGTACTCTACACCGCCTTTCGATCAGAACAGCAAATTACCCGGCGGTATCGAAATATCCGCCTACCATTGATAAGGTTGTTGAGATGTTTCTAGTACTCTTATGATTATTGACTTTATTTAGGCTCCATATCCCTTTCTCTTCTCTTGCAAGCTTCTGTGTATTTCCTTAGTTTTCTGTCTTCATTTTCATTCTGTGGTATTCTGGTAAAATACACGATTAGGCAAGCTTTTTCTTATGGCATCTTGTCTCCTATCTTTATTATTATCATGATTATTGTAATTGTATTGACAGTATCATTATTATTTTATTTTTATTATAAGTTGTACATGTAATCATTATGTATTTAATTATACTATCATGATGATATGCCATTAACATATTATTATATATTTATATTATAATATAATCATGGTATAACAGTATATCATTCCAAAAAGATTATGATAATTACGATGATGCTGCACTCGAAACAACCCCAACAACAACAACAACAACAATAATAATAATAATAATAATAATAATAATAATAATAATAATTATAATAATACTAACAACAATTATAATAGTTTAGTAGTGCCCTCTCAACTAGCGCACCCGCGTGAAAACTCCACAGTGCTTTCTATATCCACATGTATAAGTTACTCTTACTAATAATATGTATTTTAACATAATAAAGGTTGATACTATAAAGAAAGACTAATTACTTTTTCTTCTACTGTTATAATTATTGTCGTTATCAACAAAATATACTTGTAATTATATCCGTAATTTATTGATTCATTTAACGTCGTAGAAATTAATTATGTTTAAAACAATAAATGGTACATGCCTCTGTACAAGTGTCAGTTAAATATTCTTCAAATCAATAAAATGAATTTCATTGTAAAATATATTTATTTAAAATTGTACTGTTATATAATAACGGGCGATATGTACTATTGATAAAGTTCTAATATATTTGCGGATCAGATCATCTGAGTTTTATATGTGATAAAATGATAACATACGTAAGAGCATTCTATAGTGAATAATGATATAGAGTAGTCTCATATAGAAAAAATAGTCAATCATTTATGGTGTAGTTTACATACGGTTTTGCGTTATATAGAACACATGCAAATTAGATGGTGACTCTGTAAAAATGAGGCACTCTTTATTTAACTGCTCTCAGAAATATAAAAAAAAGATTGTAGGAGGTGGTTAAATCAGGATAAAGTTAGAGCTGGCAAGAAAAATACGTATAGAGCTCAACGAGATATGTATGCATCGTCTACTTAATTATGAATTACGTTTAATTAAAACAATAAAAAGTGATAGTGTCTTGTACAGTTTTGTTTAAAACACTTGTTAGGCATGCGTTGCATACTCTTCGATTGCTCGTACATTTTCTTCTTCGTCGTGGAGGGGTGTCGTCTCGATGTTGTCTAGTGGGGTTGAGTTCTGTCTTCGCTTCTGTACTGTCGTAAACATCGCCGGCCGCTGTGTCTGCAACAGAAGCCTTCATAACACAGTTCAGGAGGCGAACAATCTTTTAAATGTTGATTAGTTTTATTCAGCCGTCCGTTTTCTGTCGCTCTTGGAGAAGTTTTACTAACGTTGAGGGAGATATCAATTTACTATTTTATCGTAGTAAATTCCTTGCTATCTATGGTCCATTAATTTCTTAGCCATATGAGGAGGGGGAAGAAGGAATTCCATAACGTGTGTAATCTTTAAGAGAAATAAACTATTCTGTTCATTTGCAGACTACATAAGGAAATACGTCTGTTCAACTTGCTTCCAAAACTCAAACTCCTAAAGCTCAGTTTTCCACAAAAGAACCCGTGACGTCACAGAACTCTTATGCGCAGGTGCATTCGTCACATCCTTACTCGGTTGAACCCCGAATCTAAAAGGTCGCATCAAAATCGTGGCCTGTCAACGTTTGTGAACGCCAACTGTGAGAACAAGTTTTATTCTGCACTCGACTGTACGGGTCCATCCGCACTAAATCGAGCCAAACCAAACGACCCCCCACACATACGTCCACTCAAAATGCGTCCGGCCTCACAGGGCTATTATCCAACATTCCTCCCCTCCCCATACAAAATAATAATCGTACGATGTTATTTTTACACACTCCTCTGCAGAGTCTGCTCAGAATCAGGGATTAGCACGGCTGTACATCTCTATTCCATCCTCTTCACACGACTGCCTCAAATCGGCCCTATGCCATTCCCTGGGATGTAAGGAAATTCTCCTTACGATCGATATCGGCTCAACGGTCATCCCTGTCATAATCGATAATAGCACACGCGCGGTGTTCCCCTGTCGCTAGGCTGCTTAACTATTTGACCCCACAGCATCGGCACGCGATAACTAGCACACAATTCACCACAAACTTCCATTAATCTCAAACAGAATACAGGGCAAAAATGAAAGCCACATTTTAAAATTCTTATATTCACTTTCTGATCAGCCATTTAATTTCTCTGTAAGATATATCTTATACCATTCGACCGCGTCCGCTTTTCAACTCGGACCCAAGAGAGACCCCCTTAGCTCCCTACCCAATATGCTCCGTCCAATTTTCTTCTGAGCCAACTACACTGCGATTTATCTATCCCTTCCAAGGTGGTCACCATAACTTCAGGTTTGGCGACTCGCTTTTCTCATATCCTTCTTCCTATTAGCCTAATTCATTCCACATTGACCCCACTCAATTTTCAAACTAATTCCGACATGTTAGTCGCTCTGACTCAATTTTAATCTGACCCCGGATGAAAACAAGTTAAGTCAGACCAACCATATTTCACAATCATCCAGATCCGTTACGCCGATGCGGTGCTCTCGTGGGTTCCACTTACCCACTAAACAACAATGCTCACTCTGTCATCACTATTCCGATCAGCCTTTCCGTATGTGAAAGGATCTCCATCAACCTTCCAATTCGCTTCCAGCGAACACGCTCTGCTTCATACTGGCTGGACAGAATACCCATCGTTAGCTACATAGAGCTGCTCCATACTATGGAAGATCATGAGAATTCACCAATGTGACCAACCGTCCAGGTCTCCGCAATAAACATCTGACGACTTTTCTCTTCTCTGAGAGAGAAAAAAAGACTAAACACACTCAGCATTACATCTATCATCCACCTTTTTTTTTCTATTTTTCTGATTTGAATAACTTGGCCGACCATCACATAATTTTAATTAGTTACTGTTTTTTTTCTTTTATTTATATACTACTATTTTAATACAAGGATGGGCAAAAAAAAACAATGTTTCCGGCTAAAACGAGACACAAGAAAAATTAATCAAATGAGCCTCTCTTCTCGATACGATACGCAAAATACATTTAAATAAAAAATAAATCTAGACAACAAAATTGAGTAAAACACTCCATCGCCGACAATATAAAACAATACAATACATCCTTCCATCCCACCCACCCCAACAGAATGCATATTTTAAACCTGGACAGAAAGTGTGTATGTATGTGTGAAAATTCGTCACTGTCTATTTCTTCTGTCTTTCTTTTTTTCATACGCAAGTTAATAAATGCCTGTGTGGAATTATTAATGTTCTTTTTTTCTCTGTCTATTTTATTTAATTTATTTTTGTTATCTCAGTAAACAGTTCTTTATATAATTATGTTTAAATCGTCCTATTACATATAATTTGTCTTCACTTAATATATGCGTGTGTGATTATAAATGTTATTTCTTTTTTTCTGTCATTGCTGTCTTTTTCTTAAATGTTATTTATTTTAGTAATTTAATCTGAAGGTACTTACATATTACGTTGCTCTGCCTTGGTCCAGATCTTCCTATCATTTATTTGTGTTCGTTTTACTTTTTCCTTGTTTTTGCTATTCTTTGGACGGAACGCTGTCATATTTATAGTATTCGTTTATTTATTTTCTTATTTATTTCTGCACCTGTGATAACCTCTGTTCGTTTCAAATGTTCATGCTTAAACAACTGGTAATTTTTAACACCAAAAATGTGACATAGTCCTTTAACTACTAGTACATTTTCTTCCTCGTCGTGGATGGGTGTCGTCTTGATGTCGTTAAGTGGGTGAGTTCTTTCTTAGCTTCTGTACTGCCGTTAACATCGCCATCCGCTGTGTCTGCAACAAAATCCTTCATAACACGATTCACGAAGTGAACAATCTTTTAAATGTTGACTAGTTTTAATCAGGAACCAGTTTTCTGTCGCTTTTGAAGATATTTTACTAACGTTGAGTTAATTCCTAGCTATATATGGTCCATTAAAGCATTAGCCATTCGTTGAGGAGGGAGAGACAGAATTTCATTGCACCTGTATTTTCCTAGGGATATACATCTCCTTGTTCATTTGCTGACTACATGAGGAAATACGTCTGTTCAGCTTGCTTTCAAAAAACAGACTCCCAAAACTCAGTTTCCCACACAAGAACCCGTGACGTAACAGAACCCTTATGCGCAGTAGCATTCGTCAGAGACTGACTTACTTGAACTCCCGACCTAAAAGGTATCATCAAAATGGTGGCATGTCAACGTTTGTGAGCGCCAACTGTGAGATCAAGTTAAATTCTGCACTCGACTGTACAGATCCACCCGCACTAAATCACGCCAGCAAAACCAAACTATATTCTACACATACGTCCACCCAACATGCGTCCGGCCTCACAGGGCCATTATCTAACATGTATTCATGTTCATGATAGGGAATCATAAGGGACAAATGTGATTAACTCACATTTAGTATAATATATATGGGATCTATTATAAATATGTGAAGAATATTACTAGTATTAATTTTATAATTTATTTGCCATAGGTAAAGTTGTAAATATGGAGCAATGGTTTAAAATCATATTAATAATGATAATAATAATTTTAATAATAATACTAATTATAATGAGTACAAAAAAGAATGAAAATAGTAATCATCATAATATTGCAATACAAATACACCGTGAAGAGAAATCATTTCATGCAACTACGAACCAACATCCTACCTACAGACCCGGCCGAAAATCTTTACGGTACAACTGATATCACAGATCTATCACTCTTATAATAATCGTAGACTAATCCAGCATATGGAGTAATAAAAATGGAAGGTGAATTTCCCTTTTTTTAAATTGTTGAAAGGACATTATAAAATATACAGGATTGCAATTTTGATTTTAAATTATGAAACGAAAAGGTGCGGGATATGCTACTGTGCGGACATTAAAATGCATAGAATGAGACGAAATTTATTAAAAGAGTATTTAGAAATTAGCATTTTTAAAAATCTTTAATACTGAGAAAAACAACTATGTGTGTGTGTCCGTATAATGTCGGACACGTTAAGTACAACCCGGGCAATGAACAAAATATCTCTATAATCCTCGCTCATACTATTTGTATACACCCGAAATATGCTTATGTCGAAATCTCTTAAGTTACACACTAGTTATTAAACTGATGTTTAGATTAACGCTAATGAAATAACCTCACTTACTGATCGGCACTGTACTTCACTTTCAGAAGCTGGTGTGATGAATGGACGTAGTACGCACAAGAACGCTGATCACCGTGTTGTAATGATTCATATCACCTTGAAATCTCTCCTCAAAGTGAATCACCCGCTGCTCGAAACGACGATATACTACAAGCAACTTTGTGTTTATTCCATCAGAAATCACATCAAATGATCCACATGGAGACAACACTTTTCTCCCCCTGCTGATCGATGCGCAAATGATGTAGCCGAATGGGTAAAACAATCATTGAGGGCATGCACTCATCCAGAAATTCTACAGCAAGCCTCACACTACACAATTTCTCACCTCGAAAAGCTGTTGTTGCTAAGATGCAACAATCATTCTGACGTTTCGGCCGTCATAAGTAAACTAAGAATAGACAAGAAGTTATAGCGTCAAGAAAAATGTAAAAACTCTAATAGGTGAAGTACTTAAACAATAAGGATTAGAACACGCGTGTAGACGCCGTTATGGTGCCGTATGTAGACCGGCTATTTTGGACTCGTCCATTCTAAATAGATGCGGGAAACATAGGCTTTTCAGCGTTGAGGTTCACCCCAGTATACACCAGTCATAACTGACGTATTACTTCTATTGTTTCTTTGCTGTATATAAGTTTTTCTTAATATATTGGTGTTACTTAAACCCTGTATCCGTGTTCTTATTCCAGCCCCTAAGAAGGAGCATTACAAATTGGCGACGATATATTTGAGTTTACACGAGCCCACTACCACCACAAACAACATACCAACCACCACTACACTAACAAGAACAACAGCAACAACAACAACATCGTAGTTACAGTAACATATTCGAGATAATTATTTAAGATAGACGCCACAGCATGCGACAAAAATAAATTAGAGAAAAATAACTTGGAGAAATCGACTATAAATTCAGCAGACAACGTTTTCATTAAAAAAATAAACTGGTTTACTGGTAGAAAAAAAAGAGAAAACACACGTAAGACCAATTAAGTGAAGAAAGGTTAATGATTTTTGTTTTAATTGCTATTCAAACACTGATGTAATAGTTAAAAATAAGGGAATATATGATGCGTCTCCTTCCAAAAGAGTAAGTTAATTTTGCCGAAAGAAAAAAAATTGAAACATTATTTTTATTTTTTCTCTGACTAAAGTGCCGCCCGCAAATTCTACGTCTAGCAACAACGCGTACTAAACAAAGCAAGGACAAAAAGGTGTTATACTTTTTACAACGAAGATTACGTCCATAAAACAACATCTAAAGAAAATAACTTTTTTAACAAGCCGTACTCAGAAAAAACATTAAGATATCGACAAATGTAAAGCTATGGTAGTGGAATCAGTACAATTTCAAATGAAACAGCAATTCGAACATAATAAAGAGGTCACCGTGAAACTACAAGACAACTGAAGAAAGATTTCAAAAGCTTCTTCTCGAACAAAATGAAAAGCTTATAGGGTAAAAAAAAGAATTTGACGAAAAGATTAACATGGTAATGCAAACAATATCGCTTAGAGACCAAAATAACTAAAACGATAATGATTTTTGAAGTATCGTGTGGAGTGCGATCGACAACGTATTTCCCTGATGAGCAGATCAGTTTTACATCGTATTTCACAGGATATGAAGACGCATGTACAATTAATTGCGAAAACTGGACATACTCTAAAAAACATTCGCATATTACTTAGGAAAGGAAAGCATGCATCACCGAACATACTAAGTTCGATGATTTTACTTTACCTCGAAAGA
Organism: Sepiola atlantica; assembly: GCA_963556195.1. NCBI lineage: Eukaryota > Metazoa > Mollusca > Cephalopoda > Sepiida > Sepiolidae > Sepiola > Sepiola atlantica. The sequence continues at coordinate 47,372,349 of OY744523.1, forward strand.
CTACCAAATGTAATTTTGCATAAGCCGTAAAACAGAGTTAGTCAGCCAAGAGACTTCGTTATTTGACAAACGCTGGAAGTTGTTAAACCTGATAAAAAAAGACGACGAATATTATTTAACATTCGCATCAGTAGTAAATAAGAACTGCAGCGACTTTAAATTATCCGAACTTAGTGCTCATAATATTACTTCCGGTGGAGCAGTTAAAAATAACACTTATCAATCTATTGCTTACATTTAACAGCAGTATATAACAATAAACTAATGCTTTATACACACACAAGAAAGTCTGATATTTCCATTGTTAAGAAATGGAACATTAGCTAAGCTTATATCACTATCATTTGTAAACTAATACACTAATTATGTTTACATTTAACCGTGCAATTTAAAGATGAGTATGTTTTAAAAAGGATATTAACATTTTACTTGTAGCGACGTGTATATGCCAGGGCTGGAATTCATTTATTGATGTGTTATACATATATATGCAGGTAAATTATGTTTCATGATGTAATCGTTATTACTAAGCTATAGCTCATATAGAAGATGTTATAATAATTCACTTATCAAGAATGTTATGTAAAATGCTATGTTTTAACAATTATACGACTTTAAATTCATAATTTCTCAGATATATATTCACACAGAAAACAATTTAGTAATTGTATCTGCAGGATTTTCATGTATTTTAGAGATTAAACGTTCCAATTGTAAAAAATAGAAGAAAGGCAAGGCGATAACTTGAACGATCAGATTATCATATGAATGATACGTAAACATATTTCCTAGCAGAACTTATTTGAACTAATGGAGTTGTAAAAGGTATCAGTAAAGTGTATGTTCGCTTGCCAAAGGTAAACCACTATATTAGACTTTCTATTCACAGAATTGGATCTAGTTAGCAGTCGTTAGCATTTGAAATAAGAAGGGAATTTAGTTACTAAGTTATTTTTAAAACTTAAGCGATAACGTTTAAGTGAGAGTAACTGACATTATCTTATTTCTTTTACTAATGCACATAAAAAATGTCAATTTACCTCAACAAATGTAATAAATATTAGTTATAGTAATGATGAATTGATATAATATAATATTTCACTTTTTTCAGTGTTTGTGTATAAGTGGTATTTTTTAACCTACCCACCTCCCAAAAAGCACCCCAAAAAGTATCGACCTTAATAACTACGTTGATGCGAGGATAAACGTGCTTATTTATTAACATGATACATCAGTTCAAATATAAATTAATATTTACAAATTCATTCTCAACTTAAATTAAACATTTATTTGGGTTTTCTTTACTATTAAAATTTAGACCTAGTTCTAAGCATCATTTTTTTCACACTGATATTCTGTTAAATATAATACCTACAAGATTAGTTGTACACAACAACATGTAATCCGATTTAATAGTCTATTTATTCCAGTTTATCATACATAAACTTAAAAAAAACGTAAACCTGAAAGACAGAATACATGTATTTTACGTAATTGTGTGATCCTGCAAGTATTCTCTTTCTTAGTTATTAAATAATAAAACTGTTTAATTGTCGATTATTATTATTTATGAGTTGTTGTAAATAAACAACGCAATTATGAATACACACTGATAGTTTAATAGTCCGTTACATTTTCATGCATAGTGGTTAAGTGTAGGAGCATACATTTTACGGGAGTTTTATTATTTCCGGGCACCACTGGTTTGTGGCCTGATTTAAGATATATATATATATTTCTGTGAAAACATCTCGCTCTTTATTATTTTTCTTTACTGATTGTTCATTTATCATCTACCAACACTGTTTTACTCATTTACGATATTCCATATTTTCGTATCAATTTATTCGCATTTCGTGACGTCATTTAGTGTGCACAATTAGTGCATACAGACAAACAATCAATTCGACAAGATACCAGCATTGTACTAGTATATATGAATTGAAGTATGTATTAACTTTTGATATGTCTGATCGAATCAATAGATATATAAGTTTCTATGACCAGCTGTGTAAATATGCTAAGCTTTAAATACTTTTTTTCTTTAAACTCATTCGCGTTATATCCACTCCTACATTATAAATGTCATCATTTAATGTTATATCATTGCTGCTTTTGTAACCTTTTAACATTCGAGTCTTACCGACATTATTATATCTTATCGTGTAGTCTTTAGATCTTTTCTTTCAGTTTTGTTGAGTGTGCATCAAATGAGCGTCTAGTCGATGAATAAAAAGGGGAATAAACACAACAAAATGAATAACAAGATATAAAAGGAGAAAATGATACAAGAAGATAGAAAAAGAAAAACACACTATCGGCCATTGTACGTTTTTAAAATACTAAACACAAATAAGGAAAATGATATCAGTATAATTTTATACCGTCTGTCAAAACGATTTATTATCTCTAAGAATCCTATCAATGCACAAGCGTTCATACATATTTTATTAAGTTGAGTTTACTAAATATTATTGTGTTTCTATAATAGCTATATTAATGGCAGTGTTGTATCTGAATTAAACTCTGGACTAAAACTAGAGGTTGTTATATACAACTTAATTACTATATAATACGAATATGTAGTTTGCTTGAAGCATGTTGTGTTATATGTATTTTGAGTTGTATCAGAAAGGGTGCCACAAGGCAATGAATTACAATTAGGCGGCGTTGAGATGTATGACAAAAAACAAAAGCAAGTGTTTTTTTTTAACTAACTTGAATAGATATGCAGGTGCCGTTCATGTGAAAGATGAACAAACTATTTATTTAGAGTATAAGCATGTAGTGTAGGCCTATAGTCTAGTGTATTACACAAACGGCGTCAGCCTAATCTAATAAGATTGATTGTTATTTTGAATGAATTTCAATTACACTAAGTTGTAATAAGAAATATATATCACTTTTATTGATATTACCATTAGTTGCAAATTTTAGAGGTTTTCTCAGAAATATATAAACACGTATCACTATTTATTGGAGATGCTTAAAATTAACAAGTGGTCAGATTTGTGGATGCTGCCCCAATCCATGAGCTTCACATTACATTTTTTGTTTTTTAATATCTGTTTTTTTTTAAATAAAAATATATCCAGATAAGGCATAGAGTAGCTTACAAAACACCCAAAAGAGTTCTACATTTGCAAAAGAATAAATACAAACTCACCTTTTCTATTAATGGGGTACTTTGGCGAACACAGCCAGTACGATAGTATTGTAAAACCTATACTACAAAATGAATTAGAAGGTTGCATCCAATAGATTAATTTTATTCACTTTTCTTGAAAATATTACATATTGAGAATATCTGTATTACCACTATTCTTCGTTTTTTCTAATTTGTTTTACATCACAAAATCGGGCTCGACATAAAATAGCAATAGATTAGTACATTCTATATTTGTTTTTGTCAAGAATAGTTCCTGTGAAATAGCATTTGTGTCATTTATTTATAGCGACAGTAAATTGACTAATATGCCCGCGTTTTCATATAATCTCTGCACAAAGCAACTTTCTACTCGAGAGTATAAACTCTCAAATATCACTTCCAGCCATGAAAATAGTCCATAATTCAGGTCCGAGAATTTTAAGGCTTCCGAAAGTCAACCCCAACTCTACATTCTACTACCCACAATGTTATTTATTACTAAGAAAATGTAATTATTGCTACAAGATGTAAGTACATAAACGTTATAAGTTATGAATGATATGTCAAACAAGAACCGTGATGCAATGGCTGATCAATACGTTCGCATAATATTATCTACTATGTGACGCCAGCCAAATAAATAAAACAAAAGTAAAGTATTCTTTAATAACACGCAGATGCCTGCAACTTCGACACGACTTTAATGAATTCATTAGTCGCCGAAGCAAGAAAAACGTGTACAAAATAATAATGAACGTTGTTAATTATGCTTACATTCGCCTAACATGCGCTTTCATATTACATATAGAACGTGTACGCAGCCAATAGATGCCTCAGGTATTCAAATATAAAAATAGATTGGCTCGCAGACAATCCTTCATTATCAACGACGGTGAAAAACATCATGTCTATGTATGAGAAAGTGGCGTTATCGTTTTCATAAAGCTGTCACAGCTTGAAGTACACGTTTAATCTTACATCAAGTGTGCTCAAGAATATTCCGATATAGTTTCATTTTTCTTTGATACCGCGCTTTTGTTAATCGAATAAATTGGTGTATGATAATGGAAGACTTCTCGCATGAATACAATATTTTCAAGAAAACTAAGTTCCATGTGTAAGATAGGCATTTTTTTCTTCTATCTTAATACGTATCGAAGTGTTACATAATTTGTTAAATAAGTATTACTAATTTTGATTACTGGGGTTATTCCGACTGCAGTATCCTCATCCCTACTCTTTTTTACGTGTTTAGCCGATGTGACATCTAACCTTCATCAGATGCATCTTCTAAAACTCAGGAATCTTTATGTCGAAGTAAGGAATCATTATTTATAATTCAGGAATCTTTATGTAAAACTCAGGAATTGTTATGTCGAATTTAGGAATCATTATGTATAACTCAGGAATATTTATGTAAAACTCAGGAATATTTATGTCGAATAAAGGAATCATTATGTATAACTCTAGAATATTATGTAAAACTCAGGAATCTTTATGTAAAACTCAGGAATCTTTATGTCGAATTTAGTAATCATCATGTATAACTCAGGAATCTTTATGTCGAATTTAGGAATCATTATGTAAAACTCAGGAATCTTTATGTAAAAGTCAGGAATCTTTATGTCGAATTTAGGAAGCATTATGTATAAATCAGGAAGATGTATGTAAAAATCAGGATTCTTTATGTCGAATTTAGGAATCATTATGTATTACTCAAGAATCTTTATGTAAAAATCAGGAATCTTTATTTCGAATTTAGGAGTCATTATGTATAACTCAAGAATCTATATGTAAAAATCAGGAATCTTTATTTCGAATTTTGGAATCATTATGTATAACTCAGGAATCTTTATGTAAAAATCAGGAATATTTATGTCGATCTCGGGAATCTGACTATAATCTCAGACGGAACGTTTTAGTTATATAATAGAGATAGCTTCTTTATTTTTCTATCCGACAGGAGTCATTAACCTTCTTAAGTAATTCGTAATTGTATTTTTAGTATAACCAGCACTGAGAATCAAAAGATCAACTCGCAGTGAGAATAACATCCAAGATGAGAAAAAAGTTAAAATAATACAACAAACACAAAATATCGAAGTGTTGATCATATTTAAAGATAATTTGCCTTCGTTCATGATTTCCGTGGTCAGCCGTATCTTATGAAATAAATAGCTTCACTTGATTTATTTCACTTTATTTTATGTTTAACTTTGTAAAATTATGCAAGTCGATTACGAAATTATTTCTAAAATCAAATCTGTAAAACTAATATTTTATTATTATAGTATTCGTTTGTAATTCAATCAATTATTGAATTAGGAAACTACAACTAATTTGAATAAATGTATATAGAAGATTATTGAACTTAAGCGTCCTTACAAACCTCTCAATATTTTAATACCTGGAAAAGTTTTTAAAAATGCTTAAGAATGTATGATGTATTTGCCTACATTATCAATACTTCTAAATTCCTTTCAATATACAAAAAGGTAAAAGTATTTCGTGAATTTTATTAATGTCATATCAACAGATTTTAAAAGTTAATTTATTTGTGAACAACACACAAAAGTATTATGACTTATAAAATTTTGTAAAATACATTATATGTTACTTTCCTAGTGGATTTAAGCTGATTCGATTCAGGGAAAGGGTACGGTTTGTGATTATGCAATCCTTACTCTACTAGAAATACCTAATCAGCCATAGTGTGAATATACTTGCTATATAAGTGATCAATAATTCATGTTTAGCTTCGAATCCTTAGTTTACTTATAAACCATAATCTAAGATAAATGGCATAATACTTGTAGTTTCTTCGTAAAGTCATACGTATACACGTTATACATGTATTTTTTGATATGCTTTTAAATCGTAATGATGAAATACAAATAGTATAATATGTATATATATATATACTTCATAATAAAACATATATAATAAAATGAAACTAGGCGTTATAGATCAAAACTGTTTACCCAATTTGAATTCAACCTACACCACAAAAAAATAGAGCAACACAATTGTTAAATGCTTTCTTAAGATCAATACTATTTCTGCAAACAAACGTAATCGATTGCTAAACAACTATACAAACAAATCAACGCACCTGACAAAGGAATCTCATCGATTCAATACTTCCTTTTCTATTCTTCAGTAATTAATGATCTCTTACATTTTGGCAATGCATGAAGACGCGACAATTATTTACGTACGGAATCGAAGCGTTGAAGTGTGTTCAAATTTTGGCAATCGCAATTCTAGTTTAGCTCATATTTATGCGCGTTTAATCGCTATAAATCACATGGAACTTTGAGGCCTGTCAATTCGCAGAGGTCTGGGCCAAATTCTTGGAACTAGAATTCTACACTACGGAGAGGCGAAGAATGTGGGGGTGCATCGGGTTCCTAAGATTGTATTAACATACACCGCATACTGTCTATCATATATTATATCGGAATTTAAAAGCACGTACGAACGTCTCATTAGACAGGGTTGCAGTAAAGTAAAATCGTAATGAAAATAATAGTCATTACCAAATTTTATAAGAATGATACTTGCCTAAAGTTAGTGAAATACATATATATATATATATATATATATATATATAGACAGCGAGCGGGAAAGAGAGAGGAGAGAGATAAATAAAGAGACCTTAATAAAGTAAAACAAAAAATAGAATATAGGCCTTTGTTTTAGGCTAGTTCAGTTATTAGCCAATGAAAATAATACCCTGGAAGGGAGAGAGAGGAAGAGACAGAGAGAAAGAGTAAGAGAGAGTGAAAGAGAGAGAGAGTAGAAAAGAAAGAGAGATACATACATACATACATACATACATGCATACATACACACATACAGACATGCAAGCAGACAAACAAGCAGGCAGGCAGAAAGTAACAGTAAGTACAATTAATCCGATTGGTCAGTTGGCTAAACAGTATTAATCAAAAAAAATCTTTAAAAATAAATTCGCGCATATAGCGTGATGATTTCCTGCAGGAATGAGATATGGTTAACTATGTGTCGTTACATGTCATATATATATATATATATATATATATATATATATATATATATATATATATAATGCTTCATTCAACTAATTAAAATGTGTACTTGTCTTCTACTAATGGTATCGCATTCTGGTAGGATACGCGCTTCAGCATTGCCCTGCTGTATAACTGAACAGCCGGAAACAATAAACGCCAAGTCGAGTTTTGCAGGTGTCTGAATCTAGAGAAGTGCCTATATATTATATACAGTATACACATGATTATTACGCAAAATATGTTATTGTAATGAAATGACTTTTTTTTCCAAAATCATCAATATCCTTATATTCTAAAAAATACAAACGCGTCGTGGCAACATGGACGCATGCACATAATTATTGTCATGATTTTTAAAATTCATTCTTTTTTCACCAAAACATATTCTTTACAAACCTATAAATGAATGGTACATAGATCGGTTACATTAACTCGTGTTTTTCATTGGGGCATTTTAAGTATTATTTTGTTATATACGATAAATACATACGTTACTTGTTCTCATAACGTGTATTGATAATTTAGATAATATTATACATCATATATATATACATCATATATATATACATATATATATATATATATATATATATATATATATATATATATATATATATATATATAAACATCCAGAAATAGCGTTTTCCATGTTGCTATACTTAGCAAGTTAACTCACGCTGAATATCGAAATTTTACAAAAAGATTATCTATTTAGGATAATGATATTAGTTTATCTACTAGAGAACTAAACACACATATATATATATATATATATATATATATATATATATATATATATATATATATATATACGGTTAATATACATATATACACGCACACCCATCATATAATCCAGGACTCTAACAATTAGATATATATCACATAACCTAAGATGTATAATTATCAATCAACATGCCAGAATGTTATTCATATTTCGATCTGCTAGAGCTGATATGGTTTAAACAAAATGACAATCATTGACAAAATGTGCTGATGCAAATAATCGAATATAGACATCCATATAAACTAACGAATGTTAGGACAATGAAGTTCAGTGGGCTTATAAATATATGCAAAATTAGTTTAAGACTCCCAGTGCAGCCTTGATGTGACTGCTGGTTTGTATGCAACGTATTTCTAAACAACAAAGTGGCTAATGGTGTTGATGGTGGCTAGTGTTGTTGCCAATGCACTAATGACTCTTTTAAAAGTCGAGGGCGGAAAGCAAATGACGTTTATAAATTACTGCAGAATCTATCTTAGTATTTTGTTTACAAACCGATAGCCAAATGCAAGTTGTTAATATTTATGCAGCGGCACGCATCAAGTAATACTTTAAATCTCCCCAAACATGTTTACTAGAAAAAAGGGATTAGTAAGAGATTCGTACACGGAGTGGCTACCTAATAGCTATTACTTAAATCCAATTTAGGCCATTTGAAGTAACTTTAAGATAGATATATTCATTCCAATAGTAGTTAATTAAACAACAAGTAAATCTAGATAAACAGTAAATATTGCTGAAATAGACTTATCAGTTGCTACAAT
>OY744523.1:47386096-47426096 GCA_963556195.1 Sepiola atlantica
GGTGACCCAACAATAAAAAGTAGTAAGTTAACCATAAAACGTAGTGACCCAATCATAAACAGTGGTGACTTAACAATAAAACGTAGTGGCCCAAACCATAAAACGTAGTGACCCAACAATAAAAAGTGGTGACCAACCATAAAACGTAGTGACCCAACGATAAAAAGCGGTGAGCCAACAACAAAACTTGGTGACCGCGCAATAAAACGTAGTGACCTAACCATGAAACGTAGTGACCAAACAATAAAACGTAATGACCCAACCATAAAAAGTGGTGACCCAACAATAAAATGTAGTGACCCAACCATAAAAAGTGGTGACCCAACCATAAAAAGTGGTGACCCTACAATAAAAAATGGTGACCCAACCATAAAACGTAGTGACCCAACCATAAAAAGTGGTGACCCAACAATGAAAAGTGGTGACCCAACAATAAAACGTAGTGACCTAACAATAAATTGTAGTGACCCAACCATAAAAAGTGGTGACCAAACAATAAAACGTAGTGACCCAGCAATAAAAAGTGGTGACCAAGCAAAAATACGTGGTGAACCAACAATAAAAAGTGGTTACCCAACAATAACAAGTGGTGACCCAACAATAAAAGTGGTGACCAATGAATAAAAATTAGTGACCCAACAATAAAACGTGGTGACTCAACGATAAATGTTGTGAACCAGCAATAAGAAGTGGTGACTTAACAATAAAAAGTGGTGACCCAACAATAAAAAGTGGTGACCCAACAAAAAACGTAGTGACCTAACCATAAATCGTAGTAATAAAACAATAAAACGTAGTGACCCAACCATAAAACGTAGTGACACAACCATAAAACGTGGTGACCCAACAATAAAACGTAGTGACCCAACAATAAAAGTGGTGACCCAACAACAAAAAGTGATGACCCTACAATAAAACGTATTGATACAACCATAAAAAGTGGTGACCCAACAATGAAACGTAGTGACCCAGCAATAAAACGTGGTGACCCAGCAATAAAACGTAGTGACCCAACCAAATAAGTGGTGACCCAATTATAAAAAGTGGTGAGCCAACAGTAATAGTGGTGAAACAACAATAATAAGTGGTGACCCAACAATAAAACGTAGTGACTTAACCATAAAACGTAGTGACCCAACCATATAAAGAGTTGTGACCCAACAATAAAAGTGGTGACCCAGCAATAAAAAGTGGTGACCCAACAATAAAACGTAGTAGCTTAACCAAAAAATGTAGTGACTTCACCATAGAAAGTGGTGACCCAACAATAAAACGTAGTGACCTAACTATAAAACGTAGTGACCCAACCATAAAAGGTAGTGACCAAACCATAAAAAGTGGTAACCCAACCATAAAACGTAGTGACCAAACCATAAAAAGTGGTGACCCAACTATAAAAAGTGGTAACCCAACCCTAAAACGTAGTGACCCAACCATAAAAAGTCGTGACCCAACAACAAAAAGTGGTTACTCAACAACAAAACGTAGTGACCTAACCATAAATCGTAGTGAGCAAACAATAAAACGTAGTGGCCAACCATAAAAAGTGGTGACAAAACAATAAAACGTTGTTACCCAGCAATAAAAAGTGGTGTCCAAGCAATAAAACGTGGTGACCCAACAAAAAAAGTGGTGATTAAACAATAAAAGTGGTGACCCATAATAAAAAGTGATGACCCAACAATAAAAAAGTGGTGACCTAACCATTATACGTAGTGACCGAACTATAAAAAGTGGTGACCCAACAATAAAAAGTGGGGACCGAACAATAAAACGTAGTGACCTAACCATAAATCGTAGTGACCCAACAATAACACGTAGTGACGAACCATAAAACGTAGTGACCCAACCATAAAAGTGGTTACCCAACAATAAAACGTAGTGACCCAGCAATAAAAAGTGGTGACCAAGCAACAAAACGTGGTGACCAAACAAAACAAGTGGTGACCTAAACATAAACAAGTGGGAACCCAACAATAAAAGTGGTGACCCAACAATAAAAAGTAGTGACCAACATTTAAAAGTAGTGATTACACAAAAAAAAGTGGTTACGCAACAATAAAAAGTGGTGACCCAACAATAAAACGTAGTGACCTACCCATAAATCGTAGTAATAAAACAATAAAATGTAGTGCCCCAACAATAAAACGTATTGACCCAACTATAAAAAGTGGTGACCCAACAATTAAACCTAGTGACCCAGCAATAAAAAGTGGTGACCCAGCCAAAAAACGTGGTGACCAACATAAAAAATGGTGACCCAACAAAAAAAGTGGCGACCCAACCATAAAAGTGATGACCCAACAATAAAAAGTGGAAGCCCAACAATAAAACGTAGTGACCTTACTATAAAACGTAGTGACTAAACAATAAAAAGTTGTGACCCAACAATCAAAATGGTGACCAAGCAATAAAAAGTGGTGACCCAATAATAACACGTAGTAACTTTACCATAAAACGTAGTGACCCAACAAAAAACAGAGGTGACTCAACACTAAAACGTAGTTTACTAACCATCAAACGTAGTGGCCCGAACCATAAAACGTAGTGACCTAACCATAAAAAGTAGTGACCTACCATAATACGTAGGGACCCAATGCTAAAAAGTGGTGATCCAACAATAACACTTGGTGACCCAACAATAAAATGTAGTTCGCAACCATAAAAAGTGGGGACCAAACAATAAAACGTGGTGACCAAGCAATAAAAAGTGTGGTGACCCAACAATAAAATGTAGTGACCTAACCATAAATCGTAGTGACCACACAATAAAACGTAGTGACCCAACGATAAAAAGTGGTGACACAGCAATAGAAACCCGTGACCCAACAATAAAAAGTGGTGACCCAACAATCAAACGTAGTGACCTAACCATGAATCGTAATGACCCAACAATAAAACGTAGTGACCTAACCGTAAAACGTAGTGACCCAACCATATAAAGTGGTGACCAAACAATAAAACGTAGTGACCAAGCAATAAAAAGTGGTGCTCAGCAATAAAACGTGGTGACCCAACAATAAAATGTAGTCACCAACCATAAAATGTTGTGACCCAACAATAAAAAGTGCTGACCCAGCAATAAATGTGGTTACCCAACAATAAAATGTAGTGACTTAACAATAAATTATAGTGACCTAACAATAAAACGTAGTTACCCAACAATAAAACGTAGTGCCCAACCATAAAAAGCGGTGACCCAGCAATAAAAAGTGGTGACCCAACAATAAAATGTAGTGACCTAACCATAAAACGCAGTGATCTAAAAATAAAATGTAGTGACCCAACGATAAAAAGTACTGACCCAACAATAACATGTAGTGACCTCGCAATAAAAACTGGTGATCCAGCAAAAAAACGTAGTGACCTAACAAAACAAGTGGTTACCCAACAATAAAACGATGTGACCCAACAATAAAAATTGTGACCTAGCAATAAAAAGGGTGTGCCACAACAATAAAACGTAGTTACCCAAACCATAAAACGTAGTGACCCAACAATAAAAAGTGGTGACCAACCATAAAACGTAGTGACCCAACGATAAAAAGTGGTGACCCAACAATAAAAAGTGGTGACCCAGCAATAATATGTAGTGACCTAACTATACATCGTAGTGACCCAACAATAAAACGTAGTGTCCCAACGATAAAAAGTGGTGACTAAACATAAAACGTAGTGATCCAACGATAAAAAGTGGTAACCCAAAACATAAAACTAAGTGACCCAACAATAAAATGTAGTTACCAACCATAAAAAGTTGGGACCCAACAATGAAAAGTGGTGACCCAGCAATAAAAAGTGGTGACCCAACAACAATATTTAGTGACCTAACCATAAATCGTAGTGACCTAACAATAAAACGTAGTGACCCAACGATAAAAAGTTGGGACCAAACATAAAACGCAGTGACCCAAAGATAAAAAGTGGTTACCAAACAATAAAACTAAGTGACCCAACAATAAAAAGTGGTGACCCAACAATAAAACGTAGTGACCAACAATAAAACGTAGTGACCATACCATAAAAAGTGGTGACAAACAATAAAACGTAGTGACCCAGCAATAAAAAGTGTTGACCAAGCAATACAACGTAATGACCAACCAAATAAGTGGTGACCCAACAATAAAAAGTGGTGACCCAACAATAAAATGTAGTGACCTAACAATAAATCGTTGTGACCCAACAATAAACGTAGTAACCCAACGATAAAAACGTAGTAACCCACAATAAAAAGTTGTGACCCAACAATTAAAAGTGGTGACCAAACCATCAAACGTAGTGACCTAACCATAAATCGTAGTTACCCAACAATAAAACGTAGTGACCCAACCATAAAACGTAGTGACCCAACCATAAAAAGTGGTGACCAAACAATAAAACGTTATGACCCAGCAATAAAAAGTGGTGACCCAGCAATAAAATGTAGTTACCAACCATAAAAAGTTGTGACCCAACAATAAAAAAGTCGTGACCCAGCAATAAATGTGGTTACTCAACAATAAAATGTAGTGACGTAACAATAAATCATAGTGACCCAACAATAAAACGTAGTCACCCAACAATAAAACGTAGTGACCCAACGATAAAAAGTGGTGACCCAACAATAAAAAGTGGTGACCCAACAATAAAATGTAGTTACCAACCATAAAAAGTGGGGACCCAAAAATGAAAAGTGGTGACCCAGCAATAAAAAGTGGTGACCCAACAATATAATGTAGTTACCTAACCATAAATCGTAGTGACCTAACAATAAAACGTAGTGACCCAACGATAAAAAGTGGGGACCAAACATAAAACGTAGTGACCCAAAGATAAAAAGTGGTTACCCAACAATAAAACTAGGTGACCCAACAATAAAATGTAGTGACCTAACCATAAATCGTAGTGACCCAACCATTCAAATTGTGGTTACCCAACACTAAAACGTAGTAACTTAACCATAAAACGTAGTACCTAACTATAAAACGTAGTAGCCTAAACTATAAAACATAGTGACCCAACCATAAAAAGTGGTGACCCAACAATAAAACGTAGTGACCCAGCAATAAAAAGTGGTGACCCAACAATAAAACGTAGTGACCCAACCAAAAATGTAGTGACCCAACAATAAAACGAAGTGACCTAACCATAAAACGTAGTGACCCAGCAATAAAAAATGGTCACCCAGCAATAAATGTGCTGACCCGAGAATTAAATGTAGTGACCTAACCATAAATCGTAGTGACCAAACAATAAAACTTGCTTACCCAACAATAAAACATAGTGACCTAACAATGCAACGTACTGACAAACAATAAAACGTAGTGAGACAACCAAAAAAGTGGTGATCCAACCATAAAACGTATTGACCGAACCATAAATCGTTGTTACCCAACAATGAAACGTAGTGGCCCAACGATAAAAAGTGGTTACCCAAAAATAAAACTTGGTTACCCAACAATAAAATGTAGTTACTAACCATAACAAGTGGTGACCCAACCATAAAAAGTGCTGACCCAGCAATAAATGTGGTGACCCAACACTAACACTTAGTGACCCAACCAAAAAAGTGGTGACCCAACAATTAAACGTAGTGACCCAGTAATAAAAAGTGGTGACCTAGAAATTAAACGTAGTGACCCAACCAAAAAAGTGGTGACCCAACAATTCAACGAAGTGACTTAACCATAAAACTTGGTGACCCAACAATAAAAAGTGGCGCCCCAACCATAAAACATACTGACCCAACCATTAAACGTAGTGACCCAACCATTAAAATTGTGGTTACCCAACACTAAAACGTAGTAACTTAACCATAAAACGTAGTACCTAACCATAAAACGTAGTAGCCCAAACCATAAAACGTAGTGACCCGACCATAAAAAGTGCTGACCAACCATAAAACGTAGTGACCCGACGATAAAAAGAGGTGACCCAACAATTAAACTTGGTGACCCAACAATAAAATGTAGTTACCAACCATAAAAAGTGGGGTTCCAACAATAAAAATTGGTGACCCAGCAATAAAAAGTGGTGACCCAACAATAAAATGTAGTGACCTAACAATAAATCGTTGTGACCCAACAATAAAACGTAGTGACCCAACGATAAAAAGTAGTGAGCCAGCAATAAAATGTTGTGACCCAACAATTAAAAGTGGTGACCCAACCATCAAACGTAGTGACCTAACCATAAATCGTAGTTACCCAACAATAAAACGTAGTGACCCAACCATAAAACGTAGTGACCCAACCATAAAAAGTGGTGAGCGAACATAAAACGTTATGACCCAGCAAAAAAAAGTGGTCACCCAGCAATAAAACGTGGTGACCCAACAATAAAATGTAGTTACCAAACATAAAAAGTTGTGACCCAACAATAAAAAGTCGTGACCTAGCAATAAATGTGGTTACTCAACAATAAAATGTAGTGACCTAACAATAAATCATAGTGACCCAACAATAAAACGTAGTCACCCAACAATAAAACGTAGTGACCAACCATAAAAAGTGGTGACCCAACAATAAAAAGTGCTGACCCAGCAATAAAAAGTGATGACCCAAAAATTAAATGTAGTGACCTAACCATAAAACGTAGTGCCCCTACAATAAAACGTAGTGACCCAACAATAAAACATAGTGACCCAACCATAAAAAGTGTTGACCCAACAATAAAACGTAGTGACATCGCAATAAAAAGTGGTTACCCAGCAATAAAACATGGTGACCCAACCAAACAAGTGGTGACCCAACAATAAAACGATGTGACCTAACAATTATAGTGGTGACCCAGCAATAAAAAGTGGTAACCCAACAATAAAACGTAGTAATGTAACCATAAAACGTAGTAACCTAACCATAAAACGTAGTAGCCCGAACCATAAAACCTAGTGACCTAACCATAAAAGTGGTGAGCAACCATAAAACGTAGTGGACCAACGATAAAAAGTGGTGACCCAACAATAAAAGTTGGTGACCCAACAATAAAATGTAGTAACCAACCACTAAAAGTGGAGACCCAACAATAAAAAGTGGTGACCCAGCAATAAAAAGTAGCGACCAAGCAATAAAACGTTGTGACCAAACCATAAAAAGTGGTGACCCATCAATAAAAAGTGGGGACGTCACAATAAAACGTAGTGACCTAACCATAAATCGTAGTGACCCAATAATAACACGTAGTGACCAACCATACAACGTAGTGACCAAACCATAAAAAGTGCCTACCCAACAATAAAACGTAGTGACCTAGCAATAAAAAGTGGTGACCAAGCAACAAAACATGGTGACCCAATCAAACAAGTGGTGACCTAACAATAAAAAGTGGTGACCCAACAATAAAAGTGGTGACCTATCAATAAAAAGTGGTGACCCAACAATAAAACGTAGTGACTCAACGATAGATGTAGTTACCCAGCAATAAGAAGTGGTGACCCAACAATAAAAAGTAGTGACCAACATTAAAAAGTGGTGACCCAACAATAAAAAGTGGTGACCCAACAATAAAATGTGGTGACCCAACAATTAAATGTAGTGGCATAACCATAAATCGTGGTGATACAACAATAAAACGTAGTGACCTAACAATAAAAATTAGTGACCCAACCATGAAAAGTGGTGACTCAACAATAAAACCTAGTGACCCAGTAATAAAAAGTTGTGACCCAGCAATAAAACGTAGTTACCCAACCAAACAAGTGATGACCCAACAATTAAACGAAGTTACTTAACAATAAAACGTAGTGACCCGACAATAAAAAGTGGCGACCCCACCATAAAACATACAAACCCCACCATAAAACGTAGTGACCCAATCATTAAAATTGTGGTTACCCAACACTAAAACGTAGTGACAAACCATAAAATGTGGTGACCCAGCAATAAAACGTGGTGACCCAACAAAACAAGTGGTCACTCAACAATAAAACGATGTGACCCAACAATAAAAGTGGTGGCCCAGCAATACAAAGTGGTGACCCAACAATAAAACGTAGTAACTTAACCATAAAACGTAGTGACCTAACCATAAAACGTATTAGCCCAAACCATAAAACGTAGTGGCCCGACCATAAAAAGTGGTGACCAACCATAAAACGTAGTGACCCAACGATAAAATTAGTGACCCAACAATAAAACTTAGTGACACAACAATAAAATGTAGTTACTAACCATAAAAAGTGGGGTTCCAACTAAAAAAAAGTGGTGACCCAGCAATAAAAAGTTGTGACCCAACAATAAAATGTAGTGACCTTACAATAAATCGTAGTGTCCCAACAATAAAACGTAGTGACCCAACGATAAAAAGTGGAGACCCAGCAATAAAAAGTTGTGACCCAACTATAAAAAGTGGTGACCCGACCATCAAACGTAGTGACCTAACCATAAATCGTAGTGACCCAACAATAAAACGTAGTGACCAAACCATAAAATGTAGTGACCCAACCATAAAAAGTGGTGACCAAACAATAAAATGTTATGACCCACAATAAAAAGTGGTGACCCTACAATAAAATGTAGTTACCAACCATAAAAGGTTGTGCCACAACAATAAAAATTGGTGACCCAGCAATAAATGTGGTTACTCAACAATAAAATGTAGTGACCTAACAATAAATCATAGTGACCCAACAATAAAACGTAGTGAACCAACAATAAAACGTAGTGACCAACTATAAAAAGTGGTGACCCAACAATAAAAAGTGGTGACCCAGCAATAAAAAGTGGTGACCCAAAAATAAAATGTAGTTACCTAACCATAAAACGTAGTTACCCCACAATAAAACGTAGTGACCCAACAATAAAACATAGTGACCCAACCATAAAAAGTGGTGTCCCAACAATAAAACGTAGTGACCTCGCAATAAAAAGTGGTGACCCAGCAATAAAACGTGGTGACCCACCCAAACAAGTGGTGACCCAACAATAAAACGATGTGACCCAACAATAAAAGTCGTGACCCAGCAATAAAAAGCGGTGACCCAACAATCAAACGTAGTAACTTAACCATAAAACGTAGTTACCTTACCATAAAACGTAGTAGCCCAAACCATCAAACGTAGTGACCCAACCATAAAAGTGGTGACCAACCATAAAACATAGTGGCCCAACGATAAAAAGTGGTGACCCAACAATTAAAACTTGGTGACCCAACAATAAAATGTAGTTACCAACGATAAAATGTTGGGACCCAACAATAAAAAGTGGTGACCCAGCAATAATATGTAGTGACCTAACTATACATCGTAGTGACCCAACAATAAAACGTAGTGTCCCAACGATAAAAAGTGGTGACTAAACATAAAACGTAGTGACCCAACGATAAAAAGTGGTAACCCAAAACATAAAACTAAGTGACCCAACAATAAAATGTAGTTACCAACCATAAAAAGTGGTGTCAACAATTAAAAAGTGGTGCCCCAGTAATAAATGTGGAAACCCAACAATATAATGTAGTGACCTAACCATAAATCGTAGTGACCCAACAATAAAACGTAGTGACCAACAATAAAACATAGTGACCCAAGCATAAAAAGTGGTGACCCAACAATAAAACGTAGGGACCCAGCAAAAAAAAAGTGGGGTACCCAGCAATAAAAGGTAGTTTCCCAACCAAAAAAGGGGTGACCCAACAATAAAACGAAGTGACTTTACCATAAAACGTAGTGACCCAACAATAAATAGTAGTGACCCAACAATAAAACATACTGACACAACCATACAACGTAGTGACCCAACCATAAAAAGTGGTTACCCAACCATAAAACGTAGTGACCCAACCATAAAAAGTGGTGACCCAACATTAAAACGTAGTGGCCCAGCAATAAAACTTGGTGAGCCAAACTTAAAACGTAGTGACCCAACAATAAAAAGTGGTGACTTGACTAAAAAGTGGCGACCCAACATTAAAACGTGGTGACCCAACAAAAAAACTTAGTGTCCCAACAATAAAACGTAGTGACCCAGCAATAAAAAGTGGTGACTCAACGATAAAAGTGGTGACCAAGCAAAAAGAAGTGGTGACACAACAATAAAAAGTAGTGACCAACCATAAAAAGTGGTGACCCAACAATAAAAGTGATGACCCAGCAATATAAAGTTGTGACCCAACAATAAAAAGTGGTGACCCAACAATCAAACGTAGTGACCTAACCATAAATCGTAGTGACCCAACAATAAAACGTAGTGATACAACCATAAAACGTAGTGACCCAACCATAAAAAGTGGTGACCAAACAATAAAACGTAGTGACCCAGCATTAAAAATTGGTGACACAACCAAAAAAGTTGTCACCCAACAAAAAATGTAGTTACCAACCATAAAATGTGTGACCCAACAATAAAAAGTGGTGACACAACAATAAAAAGTGGTGACCCAACAATAAAATGTAGTGACCTAACACTAAATCGTAGTGACCCAACAATATGACGTAGTGACCCAACAGTAACACGTAGTGCCCAACCATAAAATTGGTGAATTAACAATAAAAAGTGGTGACCCATCAATAAAAAGTGGTGACCCAACAATAAAATGTAGTGACCTAACACTAAATCGTAGTGACCCAACAATAAAACGTAGTGACCCAGCAATAAAACGTAGTGACCCAACCAAAAAAGTGGTGACCCAACAATAAAACGAAGTGACTTAACCATAAAACGTAGTGACCCAACAATAAAAAGTGGTGACCCAACAATAAACCATAGTGAACAAACCATAAAAAGTGGTTACCCAACAATAAAAGTGGTGACTCAGCAATAAAAAGTGGTGACGCGACAAATAAACGTAGTGACCCAACCATAAAAAGTGGTAACCCAACAATAAAAATCGTGTGTGTAACTTCTTTATATTGAAACTTCTATTTCTCTCCCTCTCTCTATAGCCGTCTTATTATCTTTCTACTTTTCTCTTCCCTGGTCGCCCCTTTCACCGCTATTTACTCATTTTGTATTTGTCGAAAGCTGCTTCTTTCCCGCCATTTAATCCTACGTTCCCCAGGGCAATAGTATTACATATTTATATAAAAACTACCACCCCTGTCTGCGCCTTCTATATAGGTACTTATCTCCGCCCCGGTGTTCATACTATATACGAATCTATCACCACCCCGGGTGTGCATACTATATACATACCTATCGCCGCCCCAGTGCACATAATATATACATGCCTATCGCAACCCCGGTGCAGATACTATATAAGTACCTATCGCCACCCCGGTGCGAATGCTAAATACGTACCTTTCGCTGCCTCGGTGCCCGTTCTATATATGCACCTATCGCCGACCCGGTGCACGTTCTATATACGTATCGATCGCCGCCCTGGAGCGCATGCTAAATACATACCTATCACCGCCCCGGTGTGCATGCTATATACGTACTTAATTCCGCCCATGTGCACATGCTATATACGTACCTATTGCCGACCCGGTGTGCATACTACATATGTACCTATCGCTGCCCCAGTGCAAATACTAAATATGTACATATCGCCGACTCGGTGCGAATGCTAAATACATACCTACCGCCACACCGATGTGAATACTAAATACGTACCTATCGCCACCGCTATGCACTACTATATACCTACATATTGCCACCCCAGTGCACATACTATATATATATACCTATCGCCGGCCCGTTACGCGTACAATATTAGTACCTATCGTTGCCGTGGTGCGTATTCTATATACTTTCCTATCTCTGCAAGAGCACACATACTGTATATGTACCTATCTCCAGCCTAGTTCGCATATCTAAGAACTCATATTAATACGCCCCTGTCGTGTCAGAAAAACAAAATAGTGTTCATTCATGTAGTGTCACTATCATAAATATAAATAGTTTTAGTTAAGAAAAGAAAAAAATAATTTTTTTTTGCTCCCCCAAGAAATTTTTTTTTTCATCCTCCCCCATACTTAGAGATATTTTTGATTTAAAAGAAGAAAAAAAATGTTTGACCCCTCCCCCCCATACATAGAAATATTTTTAGTTCAAACAAAGAAAAAAAAAATGTTACCCCCCGCCCGAAAAAAAATATGTTTCATCCTCCCCATACATAAAAATATTTTTACTGAAAAAGAAAAAAAAAATGTTTCCCCCCCCTCGTCAAATTTTTTTTTACCGTCCCTATACATATATTTTTAGTTTAAAAAGGAAAACAAAACAAAAAATTTGACGCCCCCCTGAAAAATTTTGTTTATCCTATAACCCATGCATATGAATATTTTTTATGAAAAAGAACAAAAAATAAAAAAATAATCCCCCACCTCAATTTTTTTTACCCTTTCCTCATACATAGAAATATTTTCCGTTATAGAAAGAAAACAAAATTTCCGAGGTGTCTCGGTCATATCTAAGAACCATACTGCAGAAGCCTCCGGGTCGTATATTGTAGAAGCATCCCCGGTGCTGGGTCCTATACTGTAGAAGCGCCCCTGGCCCCTATACTGCAGAAGCACCCATGGTCCTATTCTACATAAGCCTCCGGGCCCTATATTGTAGAAACACCCTCGGTGCTGGGGCCTATGTTGTAGAAGCACATCTGGTCCCTATACTGGAGAAGCACCCATTGTCCCTATTCTGTAGAAACCTAAATTGTGTTTTAAACTTGAGTTATCGTTCTTCCTTAGCTATCCTCTAACAAATAAATTTCATTGTTTTATGAACTTTAGGTATTACGTAATTAAATTACAATATGACTCAGCAATTTCAAATTACTATAAAATATAATGAAAAATAACTGAAAAGACCCCCACCCCCACCCTGATGAAATATGTCCCATGGACCCCTAAGTAGTAAGTTTATAGATTTGGGAATACTAAACAACGTTGAAAAATGGAGTTAAAAGCCACCCCCTATTGGAGAAAAGTGGTCAGTCCCCCCCCCCCCTCGGAAGAGTCAATTTTTTTTTCCGGTTCTGAGAAATTACACGCACCTAGGCTAGCCGGTCGGAATGATGTCACCCGTGTGACCGTTTGTTGGGTACTTTCAGAGGAGAAGCTTTACATACATACATACAGACAGACAGACAGGTAGGATTTATATAATAGACTACCGGGACTACCCGGCGTTGCTCGGGGTCATAAAAACATATAATTAAAGAAAAATCGCGTGTGTAACATCTTTATATTAAACCTTCTATTTCTGTCCCTCTCTCTATAGCCGTCTCTTTATCTTTCTACTTTTCTCTTCCCTGGTCGCCCCATTTCACCGCTACTTTCTAATTTTGCCTTTTGCGAAAGCTGTTTCTTCCCCACCATTCCATCCTACGTTTCCCAGGGCAATAGTAGTACTTATTTCTATAAAAAGTACCACCTCTGTCTGCGCCTCCTATATAGGTACTTATCACCGCCCCGGTGTTCATACTATATACGTATCTATTGCCCCTCCAGTGCGCATACTATATACGTACCTATCGCCGCCCTAGTGCACATAATATTTACATACCTTTCGCAACCCCGGTGCAGATACTTTATAAGTACCTATCGCTGCCCTGGGTGCAGATACAATATAAGTACCTATCGCCGCCATGGTGCGAATGCTAAATACGTACCTATCCCCACCCCGGTGCAACTGCTAAATACGTACTTATCCCCACCCCGGTGTGAATGCTAAATATGTAGCTATTGCCGCCCCAGTGTGCATACTGCATGAGTTCCTA
Source organism: Sepiola atlantica (assembly GCA_963556195.1). Lineage (NCBI taxonomy): Eukaryota > Metazoa > Mollusca > Cephalopoda > Sepiida > Sepiolidae > Sepiola > Sepiola atlantica. The sequence goes on from OY744523.1 coordinate 47,399,729, forward strand.
TCACTGCCCCAATGCAAATACTAAAAATGTACATATCGCTGCCCTGGTGCGAATGCTAAATACGTACCTATCGCTGCCCCAGTGCAAATTCTAAATACGTACCTTTCGCCGCCCTGGTGCCCGTTATATATATGTACCTATCGCCGCCCCGCTGCGCATGCTGTATTCGTACCGATTGGCGCCCCGGAGCGCATGCTAAGTACATACCTATCACCGGCCCGGTGCACATGCTATATACATACTTGTTGCCGCCCATGTGCACATGCAATATACGTACCTATCGCCACCTCTGAATGCTAAATACGTACCTATCGCCGCCCCGGTGTGAATGCTTAATATGTACCTATCGCCGCCCCTGTGCGAATGCTAAATACATACCTATCGCCAACTCGGTGCGAATGCTGAATACGTACCTATCGCCGCCCCGTTGCGCGTGCTATATACGTACTTATCGCCGCCCCGTTGTGTATGCTATATATGTGCCTATCGCCGCCCCACTGTGCGTGCTATATACGTACCGATCGCCGCCCCGGAGCGCATTCTAAATACATACCTATCACCGGTCCGGTGCACATGCTGTATACGTACTTATTGCCGTCCATGTGCACATGCTATATACGTACCTATCGACGACCCAGTGTGCATACTACATATGTACATATCGCTGCCTCAGTGCGAATACTAATTATGTACATATCGCACCCCGGTGCTAATGCTAAATACGTACCTATCTCCACCCCGGTGTGAATGCTAAATACGTACCTATTGGCACCCCTATGCACTAATATATACGTAACTATTACCACCCCAGTGCACATACTATGTATATACCTATCGACGGCCCGGTGCGCATACTATATTCGTACCTATCGCCGCCCTAGTTCTCATACTATATTTTTTTGGCACCACCCAAGAAAACTTTTTTTTTCATCCTCCCACATACTTCGAAATATTTTTAAATTTAAAAGAAAAAAACAATTTAACCCCCCTCGAAAGAATTTTTTTTTTTACCCTTCCCCATACATAGAAATATTTTCAGTTAAAGAAATAAAAATAAATTTCCGAGGTGCCTCGGTCATATCAAAGAACCATACTGCAGAAGCCTCCGGGTCCTATATTGTAAAAGCACCCCTGATGCTGGGTCCTATACTGTAGAAGAACACCTGGCCGCTATACTGCAGATCACCCATGATCCCTATTCTTCATAGGCCTCCGTGTCCTATATTGTAGAAGCACCCCCGGTACTGGGTCCTATATTGTAGAAACACCCCTGGTCCCTATACTGGAAAAGAACTCCTAGTCCCTATACTGGAGAAGCACCCATTGTCCCTATTCTGCGGAAGCCTGAGGGTCCTAAATTTAGAAGCACCCCTGGTGCTGGGTCCTATACTGTAGAAGCATCCCTGGTCCCTATACTGCAGAAGCACTTATATTTCTAGGGTCCGTTATACTTTAGAAGCACCAACATTCCTGGGGGGACCGTCATACTTTAGAAGCATCAACATTTGTGGGGAACGTTATACTGTAGAAGCACAAATATTTATAGGGATCGTTATACTTTAGAAGCACCAACGTTCCTGAGGAGTGACTGTTATACTTTAGAAGCACCAACGTTCCTGAGGAGTGACTGTTATACTTTAGAACCACCAATGTTTCTAGGGGCCGTTGTACTTTAGAAGCACCAACATTCCTGTTTACCGTAATACTTTAGAAGCATCAACATTCCTGGGGACCATTATACTTTAGAAGCACCACTATTTCTAGGGACCGTTATAATTCAGAAGCATCTACATTACTTTACAAATAAAGTAGGCCTCCTGAGAACTACTGCCATCACTCTTACCAGTTGCCTTCCTATGTTGTTATTGATGCATCCGGACACAATTTCAGGCAAGACGGATACATCCGGCAAGGGATTATGGAACATGTTTAGTGAGTCAGCATTTTTATGAAGGTATTACATAAATACATTGGATAATTTCCAAATTACTACTGATTAACGTTGACAAAATAGATATGTATCATGGATATGTATCATGTATCATGTATATGAATCATGTATATGTATCATGTATATGTGTATGTATCATGAATATATATTGGGTATCATGTATATGTATCATGTATATGTATCATGTATACGTATATGTAGCATGGATATTTATCATGTATAGGTATATAGATTTCATGTATCGTAAATATGTATATGTATCATGTATCATTGATATGTATCATGTATCATGTATTATGGATATGTATCATGGATATGTATCATGAAATTTATCATGGATCATGGATATGTATCATGAATATGTATAATGTATCATGGATATGTATCATGGATATGTATCATGGATATGCATCATTGATATGTATCATGTATCATGGATAGGTGTCATAGATATGTATCATGTATCATGGATACTATAATGGATATGTATCATGGATATGTATCATTGATATGTAGCATGTATCATGGATATGCATCATGAATATGTATCATGGATATGTATCAGGTATCATGGATATATATCATGGATATGTATTATGAATCATAGGTATGTATCATGTATACTGTATCATATATGTGTTATGTATCATAGTTATGAATCATATATCATGTATCATGTATATGTATCATGTATATGTATATGTATCATGTGTATGTATATGTATTATGGGTATGTATCATGAATATATATCATGGACGTGCATCATCTATCCTTAATATGTATCATGGATATTTGTCATGTATATGTATCATGGATATGTATCATGTATCATTGATATGTATATGTATCATGGATACATATATGTATATGCATCATGTATATGTATCATGTATCGAACATATGTATCATGTATCATGTATATTAGATATGTATTATGTATCATATATATGTATCATGTATATTGTATCATGGATATGTATCATGGATATATCTTGTATATGTATCATGTATCTTGGATATGTATGATGTGGCATGGATATGTATCATGGATATGTATCATGTCTATGTATCATGTATCGTATATATGTATCATGTAACATATATCATATATATGTATCATGTATCATAGATATGTATCATGTGTCATTAATATGTATCATGTATCCTGTATCATAGATATGTATCATGTATCATGGATCATGGATATGTATCATGGATCATGGATATGTATCATGGATATCTATCATGTATCATAGATATTTATCATGTATCATAGATATGGGATATGTACAGTAGATATTATCATGTATCATGTATCATGGATATGTATCATGGGTATGTATCATGGATATATATCATGGATATGTATCAGGTATCATGGATAGGCATCAGGTATCTTGGACATGTACTATTGATATGTATCATTGGTATGTATCATGTATCACTGATATGTATATGTATCATTGATATGTATCATGTAGCATGGATATGTATCATGGATATGTATCATGAATCAAGGATATGTATCATGGATATGTATCATGTATCAAGGATATGTACTATGGATATGTATCATGTATCATGGATATGTATCATGTATATGTATGATGGATATGTATCATGTATCATTGATATGTATCATGTATCATGGATATGTATATTGTATCATGGATATGTATCATGTATCATAGATATGTTTCATGTATATATATATCATCGATATGTATCAAATATCACGGATATGTATCTTGGATATGTATCATTTTTCATTGAAATTTATTATGGATATGTATAATGTATCATGTATATGTATCATGTATCGTGGATATGTATCATGTATCATGGATATGGTTAGTGAATACCTATCATGGATATGTATCATGGATATGTATCATGTATCATAGATATGTATAATGTATCATGGATATGTATCATGGATATGTATCATGTATCATAGATATGTATCATGGATATGTACCATGTATCATGGATATGTATCATGCGTATGTTTCATGGGTATGTATCATTGGTATGTATCATGTATTAGGGATATGTATCATGTATATGTATCGTGGATATGTGTGATGTATCATGGATATGTATCATGGATATGTATCATGTATCATAGGTGTGTATCATGTATACTGTATCATAGATATGTGTTATGTATCCTAGATGTGAATCATGTATCATGTATCATGTATATGTATCATGCATATATATCATGGATGTGTATAATCTATCCTTGATATGTATCATGGATATGTATCATGTATATGTATCATGTATATGTATCATGTATACGTATATATAGCATGGATATTTATCATATATAGGTGTATAGATTTCATGTATCGTAAATATGTATATGTATCATGTATCATGGATATGTATCATGTATCATGTATTATGGATATGTATCATGGATATGTATCATGGAAATTTATCATAGATCATGGATATGTATCATGCATCATGAATATGTATAATGTATCATGGATATGTATCATGGATATGTATCATTGATATCTATCATTTGTCATGGATATGTGTCATGGATATGTATCATGTATCATGGATACTATCATTGATATGTAGCATGTATCATGGATATGTATCATGGATATGTATCATGGGTATGTATCATGTATCATGGATATGTATCAGGTATCATGGATATGTGTCATGGATATGTATTATGTATCATAGCTATGTATCATGCATACTGTATCATATATGTGTTATGTATCATAGTTATGAATCATGTATCATGTATCATGTATATGTATCATGTATATGTATATGTATCATGGGTATGTATATGTATCATGGGTATGTATCATGGTTATGTATATGTATCATGGGTATGTATCAAGAATATATATCATCGACGTGCATCATCTATCCTTAATATGTATCATGGATATGCGTATTGTATATGTATCATGGATATGTATCATGTATCGTTGATATTTATATGTATCATGGATATGTATCATGTATATGTATCATGTATCATATATATGTATCATGTAACATATATCATATATATATATATGTATCATGTATCATAGATATGTATCATGTATCATTAATATGTATCATGTGTCCTGTATCATAGATATGTATCATGTATCATGGATCATAGATATGTATCATGTATATGTATCATGTATCATATATATTTATCATGTATCATAGATATGGGTCATGTACAATAGATATTATCATGTATCTTGGACATGTATCATGGATATGTATCATGGATATATATCATGGATAGGTATCATGTATCATGGATATGCATCATGTATCTTGGATATGTATCATTGATATGTATCATTGGTATGTAGCATGTATCACTTATATGTATATGTATCATTGATATGTATCATGCACCATGGATAGGTATCATGTATCAAGGATATGTATAATGGATATGTATCATGTATCAAGGATATGTATCATGGATATGGATCATGTATCATGGATATGTATCATGTATATGTCTGATGGATATGTATCATGCATCATTGATATGTATCTTGTATCATGGAGATGTATCATGTATCATAGATATGTATCATGTATATATATCATCGATATGTATCAAATATCACGGATATGTATCATGGATATGTATCATTTTTCATTGAAATTTATTATGGATATGTATAATGTATCATGTATATGTATCATGTATCGTGGATATGTATCATGTATCATGGATATGGTTGATGAATATCTATCATTGATATGTATCATGGATATGTATCATGTATCATATATATGTATAATGTATCATGGATATGAATCATGTATATGTATCATGTATCATAGATATGTATCATGGATATGTACCATGTATCATGGATATGTATCATGGGTATGTATCATGGGTATGTATCATTGATATGTATCATGGGTATATATTATTTGTCATTGAGATTTATTATGAGTATGTATCATGTATATGTATCATGTATCGTGGATATGTATCATGTACCATGGATATGTATCGTGAAGATGTATCATGGATATGTATCATGGATATGTATCATAGATATCTATCATGTATCATAGATATGTATCATGATATTTATCATGGATATGTATCATGTATCATGGATATGTATACTGTATCACGGATATGTATCATATATATGTATAATGTATCATGAGTATGTATCATGGATATGTATCATATATCATAGATATGTATGATGGATATGTATGAGGGATATGTATCATGTATCATTGATATGGATCATGTATCATGGATATGCATAATGTATCATAGATATGAATCATGTATATATATCATCGATATGTATCATGTATCACGGATATGTATCTATGGGTATATATTATTTGTCATTGATATTTATTATGAGTGTGTATCATGTATATTTGTCATGTATCGTGGATATGTATCATGTACCATGGATATGTATCGTGAATATGTATCATGGATATTTATCATGGATATGTATCATAGATATCTATCATGTATCATAGATATGTATCATGATATGTATCATGGATATGTATCATGTATCATGGATATGTATACTGTATCATGGATATGTATCATATATATGTATAATGTACTATGGATATGTATCATGGATATGTATCATGTATCATGGATATGTATAATGGATATGTTTCATGTGTCATGTGTCATAGGTATGTATTATGTATCATAGATATGTATCATGTATCATAGATATGTATCATGTATATGTATCATAGATATGTATTATGTATCATAGATATGTATCATGTATCATAGATATTCTTAATCATTTTCAATCCCCTCATGATTTTCTTGATCATTTTCAATCTCCACATGAGTATATTCATCATTTTCAATCCTCTCATGATGTTCTTCATCATTTTTAATCCCCTCATGATGTTCTTCATCATTTTCAATCCCCTCATGGTATTCTTCAGCATGTTCAATCTTCTCATAGTATTCTACATCATATTCAATCCTCTCATGATATTCTTCATCATTTTCAATTCTCTCATGGTATTCTTCAGCATTATTAATCCTCTCATTGTATTCTTCATCATGTTCAATCCCCTCATGATATTCTTCATTATGTTCAATCCTCTCATGATGTTCTTCATCATTTTCAATCCTCTCATGATGTTCTTCATCATTTTCAATCCTCTCATGATGTTATTCATCATTCTCACTCCTCCTATGATATTCTTCATCATTTTTAATCCCCTCATTATATTCTTCAACATTTTCAATCTTCTCATCGTATTCTTCATCATTTTCAACCCGCTCATGATATTCTTCATAAATTTCAATCCTCTCATGATGTTCTTAATCATATTCAATCCTCTCATGGTATTCTTAATAATTTTCAATCCTCTCATGATATTCTTCATAATTTTCAATCCTCTCATGATATTCTTCATCATTTTCAATCCTCTTATAATATTCTACTTCATATTTACCTCTCTCATGGCATTCTTCAGCATTTTCAATCCTCTCATTGTATTCTTCATCATTTTCACCCCTCCCTCATGATATTCTTCATCATTTTCAATATTCTCATGATGTTCTTAATCATATTTAATCCTCTCATGATATTCTACATCATGTTCAATCCTCTCATGGTATTCTTCAGCATCATCAATCCTCTCATTGTATGATTCATCATGTTCAATCCCCTCATGATATTCTTCATCATGTTCAATCCTCTCATGATGTTCTTAATAATTTTCAATCCTCTCATTATGTTCTTCATCATTCTGAATCCTCTCATGATGTTCTTCATCATTTTCAATCCTCTCATGATATTCTTCATCATTTTTAATCCTATCATGATATTCACGAAAGACTAGCGCAGAAACTGAGTGGATGTATCCGCAAAACAGATGTACCAGAATTTATGACGGAAGGAACAAGTGAACAACCCCCAGCAACTACAGACCGATAACATGTTTACCAATAATGTGGAAAATTATCACAGCAAAACTTAGAGAACAAATCTACCAATACCTGGACGAACGTGGACTGCTCCCCGAGGAGCAAAAAGGATGCCGGAAAGGACAGATAGGGGCACATGATTTACTATACATTGCTCAAAAGACCCTGAAGGAGGTGAAAAGCAGACAAAGGAACATAACCATGGCATAGATTGACTACAAGAAAGCCTACGACAGAATCCCCCAAATATGGATAATTGAATGCTTAAAAATATACAAGATACCAGACAGGATTATTAATCTCATCCAGAAAGCAATGGAAACATGGAGACTAAAACTGACAGCCGGAGGTCAACATCTGTCTGAGATAAAAATACAGAGAGCCATTTTTCAAGGAGACTCTCTATCACCACTATTGTTTATAATAGCCATGATACCACTCAACTACATACTCAGAAAGTGTGATGCCGGATACAGGTTTACGGATACAGAACAAAGAATACACCACCTGATGTACATGGATGACCTTAAACTGTTTGCAAAAAAACAAAAAAGAACTGGAAAAGCTGATAAATACAACCAGGATATTCAGCCAGGATATCCAAATGGAGTTTGGAATAGAACAATCTGCACTGCTAGAGATTAAAAGAGGAAAATTGGAGACGACAGAAGGCATAGAACTCCCCAACCAAGAAGAGATGAAGGCGCTAGGAGAACAAGAGAGTTATAAATACCTGGGAGGTCTGGAAGCAGACATAATCAAATATACAGAAATGAAAGAGAAGATTGGAAAAGAATATCTACAAAGAACAAGTAAACTTAGAAACTAAACTATATAGCAGAAACCTAGTAAAAGGGATAAACACATGGGATGTGTCACTAATAAGATACTCTGGACCATTCATAGGCTGGACCAAAGAAGAACTCAGGAACCTTGACCAGAGGACTAGAAAACTAATGACCATGCACTAGGTATTGCACCCAAAAGACGATGCGGACAGACTCTACATGAAAAGAAATGAAGTAGGTAGAGGACTGGTAAGTATAGAAGACTGTGTGGAAGACACCAAAAAAGAGCTGGAGAAATATGTAACCCAGAACATGGAAAGACTGATCACCACATCAAGAGACACCAGCACAACAAACAATTCCGGAAGCACTGAACCCAGAAACACAAAGACAAGAAAGGAAAAGTGGGAAGAAAAACAACTACATGGACGCTTTATAAGACTCACAAGCGATGAAGTCAATGAAAACAGCTGGGCATGGCTAAGAAAAGGACACTTGAACAGAGAAACGGAATCTCTGCTGACGGCCGCACAGAACAATGCGATACGGACAAACTTTATTAAAGCAAAGATAGATAAAACCCAGGAAAACAGCAAATGCCAATTGTGTGGACAAAGAGACGAAACGATAAATCATATAATAAGTGAATGCAGCAAGATGAGGGCTTCCCTCGAAAATTAAAAAATAATAATAAAAATGACACACTCCAACCTAACACCACGGTCAACGATACACTGGCATATAAAAAAAAACATTTTTGAAAATTATTTACTTTTCAATATTGTCACTTTGTTTTTACGATTCCACGTGTCGTATATGTGTCAATATAACAACGCATTGTTATCGCCTCCAAAATATTATTCTTACACTATACACAATGCTCCAAGCAAACTACACCATCCTTTTCATATATATATATATATATATATATATATATATATATATATATATATATATGGAGTAAGGTACACGATAAGTCATGAAAATAAAATGATGTGGTAGACCACATATGTGAGAAATAACAAACGAGAAACAGGCTTAAATGCAGGGGAAAAACAAAAGCAAGAGATATTACAGGTTTCGTCTGTATTTGAACGAAACCTGTTTTCCGTTTGTCTTTTATATATATATAAATAAAACATCATATAAGATCTTCTCGTGATACGGTTACAGAGCATTTAGTGTTAATTTATTGGATATCTATTCGATTTTAATATAGTATATTTCATATAATGTGTATTTACAATGTGTCAAACGTTTTCTTTAAGTAACAACCACTTTAACATTTTGATTCCTTTAAAATGGAAAGTTACAACCTTGTAGATTGGTTTTACATTCCGTTGCTTACTATTTATCTCATCATGCGTTAATGTGAATGTATATTTGATAGATTTTCATTGTTTACTTTTTGTAACACATTAAATTTGATAAGATAAGAGCGACTTTCTACTGATGTTAATGTTGCCTGACTGATGCCTTCAGTTCGTCTAATAGTAATGGTTTTATTACAAGGTCGGATAGTCAGTCAAGCGTCATACGTTACAAACTCCGTATCAATTCATGTCACACGATTTTTAATTTTAACACCGGTGAGGCTCCCTCGAGCAAGCAAGAATTGTCGAAAAAAAGGTCCTCAGTAATGTGTTGGTTTATAGTAGTGACACCACTAATTGTTTAACTAAATTGTTTGCTTTACTTCCTTCTAGATAGCCTTGCAACTATTCCACAAATATTGTGAGCTGATTGCATTGGATTTCATGTTAGGAGCCAAGGTTACTGCCCGTCTATTTTTATCTGAAATATATTTTTCATCACGTTGTTTGTCTTTGGTTGCAAAACGAGTTTTTCAGTCTGGGCTTCTTTCTCAAGTAATTAAATAGGTTATTTCTTCATATCAAAGCCAATAATTGTTGACGTGGGATATACATTGGCAGAATTGACTGCGAGCGAATATCTGTCAGTGTTTGCCAAGACGACGTTTCGGGCCCTACAATTAATCATATCAATTACGGTGTCGGTTGTCGATGATTGTAGCGTGTCACTCACTTCGAATCGGCCTTCTTAGCAGTAGACTACGGTTGAATTCGAGACGTTGTATTTCGGATTGACGTTATACAAATGGACAGTATTTTCTCTTATATACCGAATTCTGACCGCTCTCCACATCACATTCTATTTCCAGGGGGAACTTGTGTGAATAATACACACCGCAACGAACCGTTCTGAATGACACGAAATGCCGAAGCACACTGCCTTTTGGGACTAACACGTGCCTATTTTATTTGTTTTACCGAGCATTGTTCTCATAAGATATTTAACATTTTGTACACGATGCCAACCGCGATCTGATAAATCACGCCGATTCTCGGGCAATTCTTACAGCCACTGTCATAAGACATGTAATATATTCGTATTTGAAAGTATTAGCAGTTCGAAAACTTTGAAGATAACTTACACAAGTATGTAATGAATATATTAACATTCTAAAAGTGGTATTAATATTCTTTCTTTAACTTTCTTTATTTTACTATAAATGCTCAATAAATATGACATGTTAACCGTATTTATGTATCATTCCCAGCGGGCTGGGTGTGCCAAGTTCAAATTAAGTCGATTCCATTATACAACTTTCCTTTGGGATGCTGGCAATGATTACGTTCTTCCTCCTGTAAGAATGTCGAAAACAGAATAAAACTAATCAGAGTGCTATTGTTGTACCATTTTGATTCATGTACTAACGTAATGATAAGTTACGTTAGTTTATGTTGATCAACGCAGATGAGCTGGATTAAAGCGAGTGATTTAATTAATTTCTACTTTAATATATGCTTGATCACGTCATTAATGGTAACTAAATTTGAAACAATTGTAATTAAAAACAGTTTAGTTCATGTGCATGTTACTCATAACTGATTGGGTTTAAGTTCAGTAAATACAATTTATATACATAAAATAATCCGATAAAATAAACAGTGAATACAGCAACTGCGTTATACATTGATACGTAAATATATTGTGATACATCAGGTTTACTTTTAGCATTGTTTATTGAAATTTGTCGTTGTGTATATAAACAACATGTTACCTAATAATGCTTTGTTGTAATATATTACAAGGAAAATAAAGAGTTATAAGCGGTCAGACTGACCACACACTCCTAAATCACAACATAAGGTGAATTACAGTACAGTCGAATCTAGAGTAAACTTATTGGACATTTTGGAATTATATTATATAAAACTAAATGTGCACACATGTAGCCGTTTACGTTTCCCTTGTGTAACAGTTCTGAATATTTTACCAAATAGTTTCTGAATACAATTTTTGAAAGTTAAATGTAATTATTATCGTAGAGTATTTTAATTCAAGCATTCATTGCACATAGTAATACAATTATACTACTTTGTTTAAGACATGAGTATTTAGTTTATTTTTATACATTTGTTGGTTGGAAAAAATCGCCTTATCGATAAGATGTTACAATGTAACCATATAGTTTTAAATAAAATAATTTAAACGTATCATTTTAAACAAGACAAGGTACGTACATCGTTTTAAATCAAACAATGTAAGCATATAGTTTATAAAAAGCAATATAAACATAGAGTCTACAATTAGACAATGTAAATGTTACACCGGCCGTTCTTACACAGGAGAAACTGCACCGGTTGTCACTATAAATAGTGCGAGGCACCACAGTAACAAGAGACAGAGAACAGTCTTGTAACTGTCTAGCAAAGTGCTAGTCAGTTTCTTATTTTGTAAATACACTTGTTAAACATGCCCTTGACTTGACTTCCTTTATTTATTATTTACTGTTGGACAACTTCACAACGGATTGACGACGAGAAATTGAAACGATATCACTGCAGAAAAATCACCCAAAGTGATTCATATACAAGGATTCGCAAGATTTTAACAAAAACACATCTTCGTATTTTCAAACAAATATTTGAATTCGCAAGGATTAACAGCAAATTAACTACTACAAGAGTAGTTAAGCGACGAAAAAAAACACAAACTTAAAAACTGCTACAAAGAATCGAAAACTAGAAAACGCGAAAGACATTTTCAATTATTGAAATAATTGAATACACTGATACTTTTTTTTTCTCTTCAAGTTCACTGACTCGTTAAGATATCCGCGTCAACTATTACAGATATTGTGTAAGTTTGTCGTTATTATAACGACACCATCTGATATTTGAGCAAGATCCGGATTGACTATTTATTAAAACAGCCTACAACATAATTGTCGAGAGCAAAGGACGGACAGTGAAAACATATATATTCGCGTAAGTAATTTGTGCGTCTAACAAAATACTGTTAAATAAGCAAGTCGCATTTTCGCAAAATAAAAAGGGGTTAAAAAGATTTCCCATAAAACTAGTGTTATTAGGCTTATAGCGACTGACTTGGTTTTGTAAAACTACGTACACATATATAAAAACAACATTTTAAAAAAGGTTTTTTTTCTTAGTTTTGTTATTCAAACAAAAGAACTGTGGTTGAATTTTTTTTTTACTAAGAAATATTATATTTCTTGTTTTGGTTTAGCAAACTAATTATATTAAGCACGTTGTGGGGAAAACTGATTTATTTTTACAAGTGTAAATTGTGTGGTGCATAATTTGAATTCGTGAATCATGGACACTGAATTCCAAGATTCTCTGTTCAATTAGTTCAATTCAAAACAGAACAAAATGTTACGTTACAAACATTGCAAGTTGAACACAAATGGAACTTCAAAGAATACAAGTTGAAATTGAGGAGAAATTTAAAAGAGAGTTGTTGGAACAGCAAAAAGCTCAAAGAAAAATGTATGCTGAACGAGAAGAAAGATTAAAATGGAAACTGCCACAACAGCAGAAATTCTTCGAGGAACTCTTGATAAAAACACAGGAGGAACAGAGAAAATTCCTGAAGGAAACACAGTTAACGAAAGCAAACGAGAATCATAATGCATTCTCCCAGACGGTTGTGTGGAGCGCTATCGAAATTTTCAATTATAATCCAGAAGACGATGTCACTTTTGTTCACTTCTATAGGAGATATGAGGATATTTTTGTATGAGACTGCAGTACATGGACAGCCTCTAAAAAAGTTAGATGTTTGCTAAGAAAATTAGGAGCTGCCGAGCATACAAAGTTCGTGAATGTTATCCTTCCAAAAAAGACCGGTGAGTTGAACTTCCAGGAGGCAGTTACTTTACTAACAGAACTGTTTTCTACAAACACTTCTCTTTTCCACAGGAGATATACGTGTATGAATGTCACTAGACGAGCGGAAGACGACTACATTGCGTATGCAAGTATAGTAAATACACTTTGCAACGATTTTAAACTAGAGGAATTATCATCGGATAATTTTAAATGTTTAATATTCTTGCAAGGTCTGGTCTTAAATAAAGACTCAAAAATCAGACGTCGTGTTTTAAATAAACTCGAAAATGAGCCATGTCTAACAATACAAACCTTAGCGGAAGACTGTGAACGTTTTGTTACGTTGAATCAGGACAGTCGTGACATAGAGGACAACGGAGTGTCGCACATTAAAAAAATCCATCAGTCGAAAATAATGTCTTCGATGAATAACCAGAGAAAAAAACATGGAAAAGATCCACCTGGACCGTGTTGGAGGTGTGGAGATAACCATTGGTACAATGAGTGTCCCTACATATTCAAACAATGTGACAACTGCCACCAGAAAGGACATAAGGCATCACGTTGTAGAAAACATCTGGTTGAAGGAGAGCCATTAAACTGACAAAAATTGAACCTGAAGAACAAAATATCCGGAAATATGTACAGGTCAAAATGCTTAAAAAAAGTTAGACTACAGCTTGCTAGTGGGTCTGACATTTCCATCATTAATGTAGAGACATGGAAGAAGCTTGCAAGACCCACTATGATCAAATAACAAAGAATGTCGAGAAGCGTCAGTGGTTAAATAGTAACCTTTGAAGGGGAATTATTGACGAATATATATTTCCAAAATAAGACCGAAATGGCCAAAATGTTTGTTATGCGAAACTCGAATAACCTTTTTGGAACTGATCTAATTGAAAAGTTCAGACTATGGGATCTGCCTTTAAGCTCCTTTAGCCAAAAGGTTGAGGATTTGAATGTGGAGACAGAAAAACTCAGGAGAAGATTACAAGAGAATTTTCCAGACGTATTTTCAGGCGGTCTTGGAAGGTGTACGAAAGCGGTAGCAACGTTTGAAGTCAAAACAAATGAATTACCTGTGTTCAGTAAGAAAAGAAATGTTCCATACGTCGCTATAGAGCAAATAGACGGATGATTAGAAAGACTCGAGAACATGGCTGGCATTTCAAAAATTGGTCACAGTGAGTGGGCTTCACCTACAGTTTATGTTTAGAAAAAGAACAAAGAGATTCGGGTTTGTGCCAACTTTTCCAGAGGCTTGAACAAGGCATTAACAGATCACCATTACCCTCCTCCGAGCCTTGAAGAAATATTTGCGAAACTGAATGGAAGAAAATATTTTTCTTAAATCGACCACAGCGACGCTTATCTTCAAATCCATGTCGATGAAGAGTGTTCAAAACTGCTATGTATCAATACCCATAAGGTATTATACAAATTTAACCGACTTCCTTTTGGGGTCGAGGTCGCCCCCTGCGATTTTTCAACAAAGTGTGGACATGATGTAAAATGGGATGGATTTCGCTGTAGGGAACCTGCACAATGTGTTCATGAACAGCGTTAGCAAAGAACAACACAAGACTCATGTAAACCAAGTATCCAAAAAAAATCCAGGATTATGGGTTTAAACTCAAAGATGAGTAATGTATTTTTTCATGAAAAAAATAAAATACTTAGGGCAAATCATCGATGAGCAAAGAAGAAGACCCTTAAATGAACTGTTAAAGAAGGACACAAAATGGCTCTGGACGCAAGAGTCTGAAGAAGCGTTTCAGAAAATTAAACATATCTTAACGTCTGACTTGTTTCTGGCACATTATAACCCCAAGCGTGATATTGTAATTGCAAGCGATGCTAGCAACTATGGCATAGGAGCATTCATATTGCACAACATGGATGATGGAAAATTAATACCCATAGCCCATGCATCCCGAACACTTCTACCAGCAGAAATAAAATACTATCAAATTGAGAAAGAGGCTCTAAGCATTATATTCGCGGTAAAGAAATGTCATCGTTTCCTGCACGGTAGACAATTTCTGTTACAAACAGACCACACACCCTTATTAACGATTTTCGGATGGAAAAAGGGACTACCACAACACACTGCCAATCGACTCCAAAGATGAGGTATCATTCTTCTGAACTACAATTTTTAAATAGAGTATGTACTATCTAAGAAATGTGGTCATGCAGACGGGTTATCAAGGTTGATACCTAAGCAGACAGAACCATTGGAGGATATGGTGGTAGCAGCCATTTAAGCGGAAGCTGAAGTAAATGAAAACGTTATTAATCCCCAAAGGGGATATTTTCAAAGGGGTGTGTTACACCGGCCGTTCGTATATAAGAGAAACTGCACCGGTTGTCACTATAAATAGTGCGAGACACCACAGTCACCAGAGACACAGAATACAGAGAACAGTCTTGTAACTGTCTAGCCAAGTGCTAGTCAGTTACAATGCACTTTTAAATAAAACAATGTAAACGTATCGTTTCAAAGTAGCAAGTGGGTGTGTCGAAATATGGTATGAAACTATAAACTAAGTCGGTATCGACCTGAGAGAAATATCTCCCTTTTGGTCTGTCGAGTATAAACTTGCCCTTTTACTTAACAGCATAGTACATAGATATTACTAATAATAAACTAAACTGGACGTCTCTCTATCTCTCTTTCTCAACTCGGTGTGTACGTATAAGATCAGTAAATGTTTCTCACGATCTCTTGAAAGTGTAGCCATCTCTCTTCTATCGATAGATGCTAAGAACTGTTTATATATAAGTCAATTAGACAAGTCATTACGTAGAAATAAAGAGGGAGACGAATCAGGGCGAAAAACATGAAATTTATACGGGGCGATATGCCGTATAAGAAGACGACTAAGACGATAACGGCCAGTGAAAGAAGGAAGAAAGAGAACAGGACGACATTTATCAGGTAAATTTTGTTTTAAGTAGTAAAGAAGTGAACACTGCATTTCAATATGAAAAAAAGAAAAATGCTTTTTCAAATCCACGGCACACACACACAATTTAAACATGGCACACGTATAGATGTAAAACGAAAACTTCATATTAAAATAAAAGAAGAAAGAATAGAAAGGGGCAACCCCATGTAAAGAAACTACACAAAAAACACATAGCCTTCCATACATATGACGAACGCACAGCGCACATATAGCTGTATCAATAACTATGAAAGAAGTAAAAATGGCAGTGTGTATGCTTTAAAGAAACACAATTAACACGTTTAATTTTTGTTTAGTTTCGGGAAACCTGACATTACATTTAGTAACGATCTCATTACTTCTATCTACCCATGCGTATCGTTTCAAATTAAACAATGTAAACGTATAGTATACACTATGTAAAAATATAGATGTTAACGTATCGTTTCAGATTAGGCATGGTACACATATCATTTGAAATTGAACAATGTAAACATATAGTTTCAAATAATACAATGTAAACGTATGGTTTTAAATTGGACAAGGTACACATATAGTTTAAAATTAAATTATATAAACACATAGCGTAAAATAAAACAGTGTACATTTAGTTTGAAATAAGACAATGTAAGTGTATCGTTTACAATTAGAAAAATGTTTGCATATCGTTTCAAATTAGACAATGTAAACATATAGTTTCAAATAAGAAAATATGAACGTATGGTTTCAAACTAGACAATATACACATATCGTTTAAAATTAAATAATGTAAACATATAGTGTAAAATCAAACAGTGCACACGTACTTTGAAATAAGACAATGTGGGTGTATCGTTTAAAAGTATACAAGGTTTGCATATCGTTTCAAATTAGCCAATGTAAACATATAGTTTAAAAGAAGACAATTTTTTCATATAGTTTAAATAAGACAATGTAAACATAGTTTGAAATAAGATACCGTAAATGTATCGGTAACAATCTGACAATTAATGAATATTGTTTTAAATTAGACAATGTAAACATATAGTGTAAAATAAGACCACGTAAACATATAGTTTTAAAAAAGATTAGTATGGTTTAACCTTTGACAAAGTACAAATGTAACATTATGAGGGTTTTATATTTTTTTAAAGACGTACGTCAGCTAGTATGACTAGTGACTGCGGTCAGTGTAAGACAGTAAGTGCATGTTTGTATGGCCCAGCATTTTGTTTCATGATTTATTTTCAATGTGATAATATATAGAAAAGATCTGGCCGAGATGAACTATCTAGGGATAGCAAAGGTTTAGCGAAAAATGTATAAAAAATACGGGTATGTGATTGGTTGACGGAATAAAATAACTGTGACGTCACTAGTTGTTGTCGATACGATACTAGTTCTCAGTCAACCATGCAATGTTGTGACGAGTGAACGTGTCGAAATATGGTCTGAATCTTTAAATTAAATCGCTATCGACCAAAGAGGAATGCCCCCCTTTTTGGATAACGTGTATAAAACTGCCCTTTTACTTAGCATTACACATAGATATTAAGAAGATAACATAGAATGGTCCACTGCCTCTCCCGACTTAGTGTATACGTATTAGATCAATAAAAGTTCTTCTGAATCCCTTAAAAATGTCTCACACTCTTCTTTATTGATTAATGCAGAGATGTACCCTACAAAAATAGTCTACTAAACGAGTCACAGCGAGGAAATATGCTATTAGACGAATTATGGCGACGAAACAAGAAATTGAAACATGAAAACGAATTACACGCCGACCCATATGGCGGAATCTAGGCACACGTATAGATTCATAAAGAACTACGAACGAGGTAAAAAGAGAAGTTGGCATGCTTCAAAGAAAAGCTTTTGATAACGTTTGTAACGTTTCAAGTTTCGCAAAATGTAAGATAGTATGTTAGTAACGATCGCATCACTCATATCAGTACAAATATACAAATATATAGGGTATAATAAGACAATGTAAACATATATTTTCAAATAAGACAATGTATCGCTTTAAATGAGACCATGTGCACATATCGTTACAAAATAAAACAATTAAAATCAAGTAGAACATGGAAATGTTACAGAATAAAAGTGTATCGTAAAATAACACATTTAAGCTTCATTGTTTTTCATATGAATACATATTCAGAATCAGTAATATTATTCGTACATAGTGTTTGTTGTAGAGGAATGTTATTACTTTGTATAAAATGTAACTATATATTAGATTAGACAACTCTTAAAATTTGTGCTTTTTTACGTTTTTTTATGCATTAAAGATAAGTACTATCGGAAAATGATGTGTAAATTATTGTGATGAAACGCAGCCAAACATGACTGAAATAATTCATTTCCAAGCAAATTTGAACGTTTTATTTCAGCGCATGAGGTGGTGTCTTTCATGAGGAATGAGTAGCGAAGAGATGACAGAAAACATTAAAGTCAGAATTCATAAATATTTAATTACTTTGTCATCTCTTGATCTCCGACTGGCGTAAATGGGTGGATGCGAGGTATCGGTCCGCAATTTTACAATGTTCACATTTCGTTCCAATTCATTTTTATTTCCTTTTGCAATTTGTAGCCGGTAATTATTCACCAGTACAGACAGCGTTCAAGAAACGCAATTAGAAGTTATTAGTTATGATTGTAAAATGCAATAAGAAGGATTTGTTATGTAAATTGAAGCGGTTCAAATAATAGTTTTGAAAATGACAGAGAAGGAAATACGATTATTGATAAGAGGGAAAAGAAGAATGGAAAATGAAATAAACAGAAAGAAGGAAGATAAAAATCGGAAATAGAAAAGTGTAAACGAAAGAAAGTAATAGAAAGAAACGAAAAAAAGAAAGTAGAAACTAAGAAGAACAAGAAAGAAAGAAGAAACATCGATAAACGAAAACAGACAGATGAAAAAATAAAAGAAGTAAAAAGAGAAATAGAATAAGAAAAGTCTAGTGTCTAAGAAAAAAACGAATAAACGTAAACAGATAAATACAGAAAAAAGCTGAATAATATCTAACTAGTCAAAGTAGTAATAATAGTCGAATCGGAAACACAAAGAAAAGAAAGAAAGAAAAAAGAAGAAAAAAAGAAAAAGAATAAGAGGAGGAGAAGAAGTAAGATTATAAATATAAAGAGCATGGGGTGCAATACAAAGGTATGGACAAGAAACACAGATGGAAGTAAAAAATATGAGTTTCTGGGGGGGTGTGTCGTAATGAACAAGTACAATGAAGCATGTTGTTACCGTGGATGGTACTCATTATATAAAAACACTAGACTGAACGCTGCCAACTTTTACTATTCCGAGTCAGTGTTAGCCTCAATCTAACAGTAACTATAGTGTAACTCTACAATCCACGAAGTTGTAACCATACAACCAGATAAAAATGAATGTGCTAACTAGAATATTAAAAGCATAAAGTATCACATAAAACATAATTCTATAACATCCACGTAAAACATATAGCAAATTGAATTATTGCTTAGAATGTCGAAATAACTTGCAGATTGTGTACATGCAACCTTTACTTCATTATATAACACACATAAACGCAGCATAAGCCGAATTTATTTAATATTTTCACATTTAATATATTACGATTAGCGAGAAAATTATTTTTTACCAGATAAAATTATACTTATATTAATAATTAGTATTAATATAATTATTTGATTACATAATGACGAAAATATTTGAAGTATAGCTAATTCTGCAGTGCAGAAACTAACTCACATAATTCACAGGTCGATTTAAATATAATGAACAAACACATATACAGAAAGAACAGTACACAGAGTCAGGTCCACTTAAATGCCTGGAAAACCAATAATAACACATAAGGTCCACGCCATTAAAATAAGAATAAACGGTAGCGTTAAGCTGGGCTGGTACCACTCAAAATTATTGTGAAGAAATACTTAAGATGAAGATAAAAAGAGGGGTAGTTCCATCTTTTCCCTATTTGACAAGGTGTAGAGTATATTTTAATATCTGGAAACTTTATCGCCACACAAATAGTCAAGAGAAAGCAACGGTTCTTATGATATAGAAATATATGGTAAATAGCTATTTTTAGCAATGTAATAGAAAACATTGAACATTTTTTGCCTATTTTAGTATAGAGTAAAAAACCCTGATACTACTTATGACAGACATATAACTATAAGTGTAATACTAGTTATACTATTACCACTAGAGGGTTAGGAGAGTAATATAACATTTTGACACATTTTCCCATGTTAATATCGAGTTAAACACTGCTGATACTATTATGAGTATACTACATATAATTATAAGTGTATTCATAGTAATACAACATATTATACTAATAATATCACTGGATCGTTATTTGAAAAGCACGAGTTAGGATTTTAATGCATATGTGTCAAAGAGTTATAATCAATGATATCTTAGTCGCACAAGAAACCGATTGTTTATTGATAATCTATAGACCGGAGAAGTTCGAATCCTCGTGCATTGGATGCTCGGTTTCGAGTCTCTCCTTTGAGATGTGCAAACGGTAATCGATTAAGTAATCGATTTAATTTGATCAATCGAAACAGCAAAATGTGGATAGTAGATCCTTGGAAGTAAAGGTGTTCTAACATTTGCTTGGTGCGAATCTGTCAATAAGGATATGTAGATATATTCGATTGAATTAATTGATTATACATTGATATGTGTGTACTGTTAATGCAGTATCAGACACCACTACTTAGTGAAATTATTCCACCTCAAACTATGCAAACTGATGCAGATGTTGATTTTTCTACACGGCAACTAGTATTGACGAAAAATAAACTGCGAGATTACACAAGTCATTTATATATCGTTGAATGTCAGGATAGTTTAGCATTTACATAAGTGCTTGTCAAGAAGGAATCCATTTCACTATGTCGCCTTCTTTTACTTCACAGATGTTCCTCATCGTATATTCACACTATCACAGATAATCCTTGATCTCGCATCACCTATGGCTGCTAGTAAGTGTATATGCTAGTCAGCAATGCGAGATTATGAAACAGTAAGTATAAAACGCATGTTGATATGCAACGATCTTGTGATGTGATGTGGAGTGTGTACATTTAAATACATACTTTAAACATAGTTTTTGATGATTATTTATTCTAATAATAACAATAATAATAATAACACCAATAATAATGATACTTATCACAAAAAATATTATTATTATTATTATTATCATTATTATTATTATTAATAATAATAATAATAATAATAATAATAATGATAGAGTTGCAAAAAAAGGCGAAACTATCTAATAAAATGCTACTTAGATCTTTAATATACAACATCCTAGCTGGGAGGGCAAGAAATTAATAGATCTGCACAATATATTACACAGAATGAATATAGTAAAAAGAGATAAGTATGGTGAGAATTAGTAAGTACACGCCACTTTGTTTATGGGAAAAATCCAAAACTCATAAAGTTTGATGATCGCTGAAAGATACACAGCGCACTTAAAAATAAATGGATCAGCGAAACTGAAACCTAGAAAATGAGAAAAACAAAATATGAAAAGCAGCTGCTACATGGACTATTTATGAAGCTGAACGGAGAGCAGATATGCGGTAAAACACTTAGTGTTGGCTAGGAAAACACCCCGTGCATAGAATAACGAAATCGCTACCGAAAACCGCACAGAAAAGCGCGAGTAAAACGACTAACCGCTCAACTCGAAATAGAGAAAACTCAGGAAATAATTTAATGCATACTTTCAAGATAAAAAGATTCAGAAAATCATAAATGAGGCAGCAATCCATCTTTTAAATATACGGTGTATAAAACGACTGTGTTGTACATGCAAACAATACGACCTACGTAAACGTCTTCACATTGAATATACAGGATACATGTTGGAAAACACAAACACTCAATTCCCGAGGCATGAAGGTAAAAAAAAACTCATACAAGTAAGGAGACAGAAACTAAGTATAAAGCATGCCGTATCGTAAAATTCACCGCCCTAGCAGTTCAGAGGGTGGGATCGATGAAAATAGCAACATAGCAATTGCTAGATAACTGAAATAAATATTCAACCTTAATAAACTACACTACTATACTAATAGTATTAAAATTACTAGGATCAGTTTATATAAAAGAATTATTAAGAGTTTAGACAACAAATGATACAAAATAAATAAGAGACATTGAAATCAAAATAAAGATTAGCACAATAAAATGCACGGAAATATAGAATTCTGAGCTGTCTAAAGATGAAAAACTAATGTATTGTTGTCTGAATTCACGCCTGTTATACAGAGAATTGCAATATGTCATTATTATCTACAGTACTTTTGATATAGACGCCCATAAGCAGATATATTATGTAACTATAGTATACAGAGTACGTAGATAAAAATGTTACGATTAAAAAAAATGCATATTCAGATTAGGACCCTAGCTTACTTCTTCCTCGTCGTTAGGGTTAGGGTCAGGGGCAGGGTCATGACGGAGATAAGTGTTAGCGTTAGCGTAAGCGTTAGGGTTAGGGTTAGAGTTAAGGTCATAGTCAGGGTTGGGATCGGAGTTGAGATGAAAGTTAGTTCGGGTCTTAATCTGATAAAGTACCCAAATATTTTACAATAAGGCTAGAAATATTTTTAATCTAGTCAGAAGTATACAACAGATGAGGGGTAATTCCTGGGAATTTCCACATGTCTTGCTATTATAAATATAATATAAATAATGAACCCACATATTAAATCATATATGCGTGTGTGTGTGTGATACAATTATTTTAACAGATAAGTGTATGTTGTTTTACATTCCCAGAATGTGCATATTTTTAGTATGATATAAATATATTACACAAGCAAAATACTGTTTATCCTACTACAAATGTGTGAATTATTATATTTCTACACACACGCTGTCCACATCTATATGTTGCCCAATATCATTATTAACGCCAGATCTTATCTCCAATGATCACAATATCACCAAAAAAACGTAACAATTAAATAGGAGAGTAGAAAGTTTACCTTGGGTTTATTTTCGGCAGCCTAGTAACTCTTGACTCTCTTATTTTGTTCTTTAGTCCTTACATTCTATGAGCGATATTTCTGACAAAGATGGAGACATTGCTGTTTCTGTTTTTTTACTTGATCAGAATCAATCCATTGTTAACTCTGAGTGTCTCCGGTCGCTTTATCACAACGCAAATAAACCATGTTATGTGAAGGGAATCCATTATAATTACGTAAAATGATATGGTTTTCTCAGGTTCGATTATTTACGGAAATGAGAATCAAGTGTAGATGCAAATAACTAACACAACGAATGTGCAAATACGTGTAATATTTATTGAAAAAACAAATGAAGTGTTATAAAAAGATTAATATGACTTAAATAAAACAAAGAAAAATAAATGGTTGGCAGCATATACAACGTAGTTTGTATTTTATTGCAATGAAAAATGTTACTTATCTGAATAGTAGACTTTTATTCTGGTTTTATTTTCTCTCTTTATGTTCTGTTTATATTTGTTTGTTTCGTTTTATATCCAAAATGTAACTTATAATTTAATATCAATTTTTCAGTTTCAGATTCTAGTACAGCACGACTTCCCGGTTTTCTCCGAAATAATCTTGGGCCTTTTCGCCTGAATCATCTATTCGGAATTGCGTCGACATTGAGTGCAAACAAGCATGTCTCGTAATATTCGCGTTTTAGCATGTTATTGTCAGTATAAGACATATGACCGTTATGTTTTATCTTCAACAAATACATTGGAAGATTCGGTCCTATGGTAGACAATTTTATGTTTACACCAGTCATTAGCCTAGATCTATGCGAAACTAAAACTAGTATTTATTTTTCAATTCTAACGACCTTCATTTTTTCTGTGTTCTTCTCCTTCCTTCTGTTTATCTACAAGCGCTGCTAGCGGTTTCTAATAAAGTCGCCATTCTAGTCATTCATACAGGACTCGTTGTTGGATAGTTTTTTACCTTGAAGTAGTATTTCAAGCTCGTTACATCAAGTGGCGTCAAACGTTGTCTTGAGCGACTTTCCTTTAAAAAGATACCATGAGCTGTTTTAATCTCATCTGTCGCGTGGTCTAAATTACTATGTAGGCGCCAAAAATGACTTGCTTTCACCAGCAGTCCCCACTTCTTACCTTTTCTGAACATGTTACTCAGCACCCGTCATGTACACTCTCGGATATAATAATTTATATGTCTCGATCCCTACTACTGGCACGCCTTATAGTGGTTTACAAGATTGTTTTCTCGGACATGATGATGATGTTAGATATATACACTACTTCATGTTTATTATATCAACTAAAAGTTAGCAATATATCCTTATATTGCAGGACTAATGCTATGAGTTTGTTATTTACCTTCCCATGTACAATCTTTATTTACATATACTTTACATTCTTTTTTTCTTTCAGTGCCATCTTAAACAAGTATTTTATCTTATTTCTTATGCATAGACAAACACTGAAAAAGTGTTTTATCTTACTTATTCCCGTTGTAATTCTGGAGAAATATGATTTTCTCAGAATATACCAAAAGAATTATCATGAAAGGTTCGTAAATAAAAGAACACATTGCTAAAAATGTGATTGACTCGTGGGCCTTAGTGTGTATTTAAAGCATACACATTAAATTATAATTTAATTTAATATTGATTTTTTTAATCTCTAAGATTCGTTTATTTATTAAATCTATAATGAATAAGAATAGTACAGGGGCAAAGCAGTGCATCTTACTGTATGTGGTGTGACTCCCCAGTTAGAGTGCATCGGTTCATGTAGGATATTGTTCCATGCGCTTACTTTCATGTCCATATGTTTCACATGTTCCATGAATAAGAGGATACGGTCCAGCGTTACGCCGAGAGAGACAGTGTTAGTGCGTAGTATTTCAGATAACGTAATATTAAGATGAAATGGTTAAATATCTTGTCAATGTAGATCATTGGAATAGATCAAGACATCAATTTCTATTGGGTCCCGCTAGTTTGTATCCTTTAAATGTCAGTAGAATGGAATATACACTTACAAGTGTATCACAAAGATAATAAGATATATTTATCGACTACGCGTATAGTTAGATTGTCTTTTATTGGGTGGAAAATAATTATTTGAACCGGCGAAATCACGAAGCGATAATATATATTATTGAACTAATAATGGAATACAATTCAATGAACACATGCCAATAAGGAGGTATTCTATATAAAAGCTATATTTTTGAAAATGTAATTGTACACATAGTTTATGAGTTTTACTCAACAAAAATATGAAAGTATACTTTTCCATAAGAGTATATATTGCTCTACAAAATAGCACGAAACATGAAAATGAGAATAGCATATATATTACTATACAATGATAAATATACTAATGTGATCCGTGGAAATTCGACGTGGTACCTGTTATTTGTCATATATTGCTGTTCAGGTTATTGGAGTCTACCTATAACATCATTTTAGGTGTATGTTATATATTTCTATTCTATCGACACCCGACGTGAATATAGACTGCACGATACCAGTTTACTATGTTCGTTCAACTGAAAC
>OY744523.1:47431096-47463596 GCA_963556195.1 Sepiola atlantica
AACTCATAACGCCTACTTTAATAACCCACAAATATAACGATACATATTATAAATGGATTATTGATATTGTTACTTACAATAAACACTTATAATATAGCTGAAAAAGGTGATCCCTTTAATGACCATCGTAAACAGGTGCATTTCCTTTTAAATACGAATATTCTAATTGGTTTCATTTCCTGGTATAGAAAAAGGATAAATAGCATCACTTTCTATGCTGAAAAAAGGCAGTAAGTTATTCAGTACTGCACACTCCAACCAACGTAATATAGCAGCCGACGAAGACACACATGGTTCTATGTAGCAGGAGAATTGGTTGTATACTTGCTGTATGCGATGCACCCTATATAGTTTTCATAATTATTCACATTGAAAAAATATGCACAATATTATATCATATAAAAAATGCATCATATTACTATAGTGTGCAGTACGTCTCGGTGTGTGAACTATTTGTAAATAGTTATTGTTCCAGTCTGATATTGGAAGGCGGTTTATTATGTGGCATGGTGTAAATCTTAAAAGAAGTGTATATCGACTAACTGTGTAATGTATGAGTTCAATTCGGGGTATCACATCGCTTTCTTCAATGCATTTTGTAAAATTTGAATATATATATGCCACATTATATGGTAAACATTTGTATTGATGAGACTGCCAAGTTTTTATTATAAAGCTAATAAAAAACCTCTCTTCACACCCGGAAGGTTTCTCTTTGTACTTTGTGATTTCTCTTTCTTTTTGTACCAAAGCAATTTTGATGGTGGTGGATTCCGTCCTTTTTACTATACAATGTATCGTCCTGTATCTCGTACTGGATATATCAGTTGTATCTGGATACCAAAAATGGGAAATTATTAAGTCTTGTATTGGATAGCTGAAATAGTATCCTTTATATTTTAGGCATCTTCGTTTACTCTTTAAATGATGCATTTGCGTTTTTTGTTTTACTACTCTTTACTGACACATCACACACTATGCCGCAAGGCTTGCTTGATTTGCCTTTGTAAACCACCAATTATTTGAGGACAGCCCTCTGGCAAAGCCTGGAGCTATCTTATTTAATTCGTCGTATGATAGAATTGCCGCAAAAAATGATTCTGCGAAATTAAACTAATTTTCGTTATAAAAATATTTAAAATTATTCCGATGTAAGGATTCTGGAATACAATTCTCTTGAATGTATTTGGATTTCACAAATAAGTAGGGGGTTTCTATCCGAGAAAACGCGGTATACGATTGCATACGATGTTGATTTCTGATTGATATATAGGAGGGCTGATATTTTATGACATTCTGTTACACTACCCGTATATGGGCATACTGATGTCAGTAAATATCATGCCTAAAAGTACAATAGAACAGTGTTATTAAAATCACCACCGAATAAAAACACGTACTAAGAGCATCACTGATTTTGGAAGTTAGTGAAAGAAACACACTTTCAAACGTTGGCGATGTCTGAAACTGCAGTAAGAAAATAATAATTATTCTTTTACAATAATAAGATTAAATGTATGTCCACTGTTTTTCTCAAGTATTCGCTTTATTTAGCTTGCATATCTTTAACTAACGTAAGCTAAAACAATAGACAAGCCTTGCTCAGAAAAGAGAATGTTACAATCGAAGTCTACTATGTTGTGCCACAGTGTCAGAATCATAATGCTCTATATATGATATCTATACAGCGCAGTCAGACATAGATATATTCCGCAAGTCATCATAGTACAACATATACCCGTATTTGTGTGCGTGCATAACGAAAGAGACTCACAGCAAGAGAACTAGTATACAGCAAGCCAGCTACTGTATGATATTGTCTGTATTATCAAATATATAAAATATGTTTGTTCGACTCGAGACAATACTTATGATTTCAGTATTTACAACATTTTCTCCAATGTATCTAATTATATGTACACTTAAAACACCTAAAATATCCAAGCTTATATAATGCATCTTTAAATTATACATTAGAAAATAAATTGATGTTACCAATTGCATATACGAGAATAGGTTTTTGTGAAAAAGCTAAATATGCGAAGCTGCCTAAGTAATTATTTATTGCAATTACTGATGCATATTTTCTGGGAAAAATAATTTTCTATAATTTTTACATTTTAATTTGTTGGACAACTTTTCTCTAACATAGTCAGCCATATAGCATTTTCAAGAATTGTAATTCTCACTTTCAGATAAAATACGACTTTCACCCACATTCACCGGTAAGTCTTCCTCGTAGAACCCATATGTATTGATAGCTCCCTTATTAATGCATATGTTTCGCTTTACCCACTGTTGTTAGCTACTTTACATTATTAACTGAATATAGAAACCTCTAATTTTCCTTCATTTAAGGGCCCATTTCATTTTAAAGTTGTTCTTATATATTCTCAATGAACATAATATCAGATTAACAGATTTATATTAATCGAATTATTGTTACCTTCTTCTAATTCATGTATACTCATTAGTGTTGCATATCATAGGCTTGTTATAACCAATTGTTTAGAATGGATTTTTGATGATGAGGTAATTGCTAAAGGATGATAGTTGTACTGGTCGTGATTAATACGATAACATGTAGTTTATGGTAATCTCATTCCTGATGGGATTTTTACGATGGCGACGGTTTATTCTGCTTCAGCAACTGCAATGCAACACTCGATGACATATTTTGCTTAGCGAACAATTTAGTAGTAACGGTTTAATGAGTATTATTAGCAGTTCCCTGATAAAATGCAAAACGCTTGGACGCAAACGAATCTTGTAGCTTATGTTATAAACCTGGCGAACAACGTAAACACGTCAGGTCTCTATCCTATGAACCATATTTATTTATTTATTTTGGTACAGAGAAATTAGTGCAGCATTAGTACAATCGGTTTCTAGCTCAGACGTACTTACCATCCGATTATCTTCAGCTTATTTTGTCACCTGTTTCAGAAATGTGAATTCACGTGTTACTCTCGTTTGGATGCGATGTATATTTGTTTAAAATGTAGTGTTAAAGAGGGTAAATAAGGTTTGAAAATACGGGGGGTGTAACAGTTGTGATTAAGGATTTGTAAAAAAATTAAATTATAAAAAAATTGAAAACAATCTCTATTCGAGTCACGTGAGTCAATGTATATAGTTGGCCGTTACTGTTTTGAGGGTTAATCGTGTGTCTTCTAGAGAATGTTAATAAAAGAAAATAGGTTTAAGGATAAACCTTATGAAAAAATAAATAAGTTAAATATGAAATAATAACTTTTCACCATAATATTCTTCTAGTTATCAAGAGGGTAACACCCCAATTGTACATTATTTTTACTCTTTAAGTCTCCAGTATATCTTAGTTAAAAATGTTAAATCTTCTAAATCTCCTAAAAAGGTTCAATCTTGCCGACCTAATACTTGCTCTTATCTCTCAACCAGACGTCATCAGGATACTAATAGTATTACTGTCATAAGCCTTTACAATACAGTAGTGTATAATGTTAAATTCTGAATACATAATTCAAGAACCCTGTAGAGTTATTGCACTTAGACCGATTGACAGCTGCTAAGACCGGAACCGAGTTAAATCTTACTGTAAATTATTTTTGGATTGATTCAAAGTCTTTTAATCTAGGCTTTGCATGTGAATTTAATGTGCTTCTTAACCTGTTTATTGTAGATTACATTTTGAAAAGATGCATCCACTGGAGACAGGTACGCCTTATAAATTAGACTCAGTGATACACATAGATACATATTCACCGCCTTTTCCAATACATCATCTCAATTGTAAATCTCGACTATTACATTTCAGCCCCACTCCGCGACCTCGGGTTCAGAGAAGAGATCTCAGACACCCCTACCTGAGACCAATCACAGGGGAGCCGCAATAGAAGAAGGTCGGTGGTCTGGTTTTCCCAACCCTATTCCACCAATGGCAAGACAAATGTAGGCCACCTTTTCCTGAACTTACTCGACAAACACTCCCCCCACAAACACAACCTTTACACACTCTTTAACAGAAATTCTA
Organism: Sepiola atlantica; assembly: GCA_963556195.1. Taxonomy (NCBI): domain Eukaryota; kingdom Metazoa; phylum Mollusca; class Cephalopoda; order Sepiida; family Sepiolidae; genus Sepiola; species Sepiola atlantica. The sequence continues at coordinate 47,435,109 of OY744523.1, forward strand.
TTAAGGTTAGCTACTCCACTGCACCATCTATAATAAACAAGAATCATCACTGCGAAGCCCAAAGCAATTGCAAACGCAGGCTTCTCATGCCAGGACAAAACCAACTGCCCCGTAGAGGGGAATTGCTGAATCGATTCACTCGTATATGAAGTAAGCGTCACAAACCAAACTACAGTAGAACAGAAAAAATACATTGGCATGACGCAGGGAAGCTTCAAGCCCAGATTATATGCACACAGATTATATGCATACAAAATACAAGCAAATACGGCACTCGCGAACCGGATATGGCTACTTTAAGATGAACATGCACTTTTTACCATCGAATGAAAAGTAATTGAGAGAAGACCATCCTTCTCACCAGCCATGAATAGATGCCCTCTGCGTGACGCTGAAAAATACCATATATCAAGGACCATCATTGACCCAAATACAGTATGTTTGAATATTCGAGATGAAATCTTTAAGGGAAACATATGTGGGGAGACAAGCACTACTCATAAACTGGACTTACCGATTAACATAAAAGCCTAGCTTTTCCCCCCTCCGGCAAACTCATAACCCCATAATTTCCCCTATTAAATACCGACTTCCACTCCAGATAATTTTCCCAATTATCACCCCTCATGAATATAAATAAAAATAAATAATACGTACACATACCTCAATCACCCCATACCCACACTACTTTTCAAGAACAATAATTTCAACTTTCTAAAAAATATTTCTCCAGTCATTAAGAGGGTAACACTTCCATTTCACAACATTATTATTACTCCCATAAGTCCCCACCATTTCTCGGTCATAGTACTAATTTCCCATATCTCCCAAACAGATCCAATGAAACGGGTTCAAACCATTTAAAACCCCCACATAGTTACTGCCTTTATACTGCCCGGATGATACCTTTATTTAAATTCCTTTGAGACTGGTGTAAAGTCCTTTAATCCAGGATTTAAACACGAAATTAATTAATGTTGTTCCTTTTAACCTCTTTAATTCGCCTCCCCCTTTTCTCTCCCTAAAAGGAGTAACGGACAAATATACGATACTCATGATATTGACTGGCGGGAATTAAAAAGAAATATTTGTTTTATTTTTTATTTTTTTGTATACCTCTTTAAATCTTCTCCGGTTTAAATATCAACTGTTACTTTTACCCCTCCCCCCTTTATGTCAAAACTTATTAACCTTCCTTGCACTAAGTTTAAACAAACATGCACAATACTCTAAACAAATAACGCGCCCAAACGAGACAAACACGTGACTTCACATTTCCGAAACAAATAACAACAGATGCTGAAGACAGTCGGATGACTAAGTCCTCCCGTGCTTGAAACCGACGGTACGAATGTTTTACTAATTTTTCTGTACCAAAATAAATAACTATTACTCTCTTAATTTTAAGGGTTAAACCTTAATTGTCATTAATCGAGCATTCTACTGGGATTGTTCCTGCTATATTACGAAGAAGTTATATATATATATATATATATATATATATATATATATATATATATATATATATATATATATATATATATTTCACTTGCCCTTTTTATCAATCTATATAGATGGTAAACTCTTGGATAATTGAGGCAAATTGTATAGAACTAAATAATTTGCTAAACTTTGTTATCACGGAATTCTTAATCTCAATAGGGTTTTTTATAATTAGATATGCATTTTTCGCAAAAATAATTTTCTGTATCTTCCGTGAAATTTATCTATTCGTTCTTTCCTGCTGAAAACAGCGCAGAAATATTATTTTTTTCATTATTTCTTTACTTTGCTTTCAGTAAAAAAAAGGTAACTCGTTATAGGATGTCCGTTTCAATTTACATATACTTTATTGATATGCAACTTGTTCGATGCATAAAGATTTTTTTTTACTAGTCTAGACATCACACTAATTAAGCACGATTCAGTTGCTAAAAAGATTTTAAATTCACAAAATTTGACCACAAAAAAGATAGCATTCGAAATCAATACCAGCCATTGCTTCCGGTACAGCGGATATATGGTGTTAATTGTAACACCATCTAACAGCGGTCGTTGTATCCATTTGTAAATATAAAAATTAGGTGGTTAGTTTAGTTACAGAGCTTATTCTTCCCGACTACAAATACATAATTACATAATACGAGTCAATAGTTATAATATCATTTCATAGGTTCAGTGTGTTCAGCTTAATATAACTTCTACTGTAATCCTATTTCGGTAAACCTGTAAATTTTATAATGAAAGAAACTGAGTAAATTATAGGCATTTTAGCATGACTAATTATATATCAGTGTCTCTATTTTCATTATTTTGAAAGAATAGATTACTATTTTAAACACTAGTTTACTTTCTTTATACAGATTTGAAAACTAAAATAATTATCTGAATTTAAATATAATACACGTGTTAGGAAAATATCATGCGCAATAGGATATTTTGACTCAATGAATATAATATAGTTTGTATTAATTAATTTAGATGGAAATACCAATTTCTACATATTATACATATTATGTATGAATAGCAAAGGCTTGAGACATACTCGTTAACGTATGTAAACATGCAAGCACAGGAGATTATAATAAAGCCAAGATTGCGGAATCGTCACCTTACATCTAGTGAACAAATAGAAAGAACGACTGGAAATGATGCCGATATCAACATATACATACTCGTTTTATAACAAAGTTACCTGTTGCACAACCCCATCTACCGAGTCTTGTTGCGCCTACTAGTAAAATGGATCATATACATATACATACTTTTAATAAAGGTCATTAAGTAGCCCAAACAACATTTTCACTTAAAACCAATAACGTTTAAGCCAGAGTTCGCGTTTGTAACAATTACACCACGCCAGCCAATATTATAGGCATGTCAATGTCTTACACGTAAGAATAGTTTGTCTAATGAACACTTGTAGTTTATTTACTATTCTGTTCGGTCATCATACTTAATCAATGTATTTTCATTTATGGTATTATTATAAATAGTCTTAAAACTGGGGTATCATTGAACTGACTATATATCTATACTTATACCACAGTGTAATCTTAGCTTGATCAGTTATGATGTATACGTAACTAAAGTATATATAATGCAGCAAAAAGGAGTATGTACATAAATGTGTCAAAGGTATGCATGAATTATATGCTAGTTGATGGAGGTATAGCTAATAAGACTAGTAAAAATATATATACACTTATATAAAACAACCTTAAAACGAGACCTACCAAAATCTTAATGATAATAATAATAATAATAATAATTAGAATAATAATGATAATAATAATAATAGTAATAATACTAATAATGATAATTGTTCTGAAGTTAGCCAACAATAAATAATAAATAAAGAAAGTCAAGTCGAGGGTTGGTTTTACAAGTGTATTAACACAGTAAGAAACTGACTAGCACTTGGCGAGACAGTTACAAGACCGTTCTCTGTATTCTCTGTGTCTCCGGTGACACTGGTGACTCGCACTATTTATAGTGACAACCGATGCAGTTTCTCCTGTGTAAGAACGGCCGGTGTAACAATAATGATAATAATAAAAGCTTTACGCCTAGTGAGTACAAATAATATTACTGATGATGATGATGACGATAATAATAATAATAATAATAATAATAATAATAATAATAATAATAATAATAATAATAATAATATGGAATACATGCATATTGGTTTTAAAACTTCACGACCTTACATGGAAAACTGGTGCAGAAAGTGAGAGGATGTATCCACAAAACAGACATACCAGTGTGGATGACAACTTTATACAAAATGATGCCAAAAAAGAAACGACCCCAAGCAACTACAGACTCATAACATGTTTACCAACAATGTGTAAAATCCTGACGGCACAACTGAAAGAACTTATCTACCAGTCCCTAAACAAACGTGGACTACTCCCCGAAAAACAAAAAGGATGCCATAAAGGGCAAAGAAGGACTAATGATCTGCTATACATCGATCAAAATATCCTGAAGGAGGTAAAAAACAGAAACAAGAAGATATCCATGGCATGGATTGACTATAACAAAGCTTACGACAGAATCCCTCAAGCATGGATAATTGAATGTTTGAAAATATACAAAATACCCGAAAGGATGATTAATCATATTAAGAAAGCAATGGGAACATTGAGACTTGAACTGACAGTCAGAGGACAACAGCTGGCTGAGATAAAGATACAGAGAGGCATCTTCCAAGCAGACTCCCTATCACAACTACTGTTTATAATAGCTATTATGCCACTTAACTAAATACTTAGAAAATGTGATGCCGGATAAACGTTTACTAACACAGAACTGAAAGTAAACCACCTGATGTGCATGGATGACCTGAAACTATTTGCAAACTGCAAAAAAGAACTGGAAAAGCTGATAAATATGACCAGAATCTTAAGCCAGGACATCCAAATAGAATTAGGAATGGAATAGTGTGCACCACTAGAAATAAAAAAGGAAAACTGGAGATAACAGAGAGCATGAAACTCCCCAGGAAGTCGATTAAATGTATATAATCCCTTATGGGTGTTGATGCATAGCAGTTTTGAACACTCCTCGTCGACAGGGATTTGAAGTTAAGCGTCGTTGAGGTCTATTTTAGAAAAATATTTTCCTCCACTCAGTTTCGTAAATATTTCTTCAGGGCTCGGAAGAGGGTAATGGTGATCTTTTAATGACTTGTTCAAGCCTGATGAGAAGTTGGCAGAAACCGGAATCTCCTTGCTCTTTGTCTTAACATAAACTATAGGTGAAGCCCACTCACTGTGATCAATTTTTTGAAATGACACCCATGTTTTCGAGTCTTTCTAATTCACCGTCTATCTATAACGGCGGATGGAACATTTCTTTTCTTTCTGAACACAGGCTGTTCATTTGCTTTGACTTCAAACTTTGCTACCGCTTTCGTACACCTTCAAAGACCACCTGACAATACGTCTAGAAGATTATCCTTTAAATCCCTCTTAATTTTTACTGGCTCAACATTCGAATCATCAACCTTTTGGCAAAAAAAGTGTAAAGGCAGATCCCATAGTCTACACTTTTCAATCTGATCGCATGACAAACATTTGAGCTTTTTCGGTCTTATTCTGGAAATAAATATTCGTCAATAATTCCCCTTCGAATGTTATTTTTTCACCACTGACGCTTCTCAACGTTCTTTGTGATTTGATCATAGTGGGTCTCCCATGCTTCTTCCATGTATGTACATTAATGATGGAAATGTCAGAACTACTATCAAGCTGTAGTCTTACTTTTTTTAAAGCATTTTGACCTGTACATATTTCCGGATATTCTGTTCGTCAGGTTCACTTTTTATTAGTTTCATGGCTCTCTTTCTATTAGATGTTTTCCTACAACGTGAGGCTTTATGTCCTTTCTGGTGGCAGTTGTCACATTGTTTGAATATGTAGGGAAGCTCATTGTACCGATGGTTATCTCTACACCTTCAACACGGTCCAGGTGGATCGTTTCCATGTTTTTTTCTCTGGTTATTCATTCAAGTCAATTTTTACTTCTGATGGATCTTGTTAATGTGCAACAGTCCGTTTTCCTCTATGTTAATACTGTCCTGTTTCAACGCAACAAAACGTTCCCAGTCTTCCGCTAAGTTTTGTATTGATATAAATGACTCACTTTCGAGTTTATTTAAAACACGACGTCCGATTTCAGAGTCTTTATTTAAGACCAGTCCTTGCATGAATATTAAACATTTAAAAGTATCCGATGATAATTCCTCTAGTTTAAAATCGTCGCAATGTTTATTTACTGTACTTGCATGAGTAGTGTAGTCGTCTTCCTCTCTTCTAGTGACATTCATACACTTATATCTCCTGTGCAAAAGAGACGTTTTTGTAGAAAACAGTTCTGTTAGTAAAGTAGCTGCCTCCTGGAAGTTCAACTCATTGGTGTTTGTTGGAAGGATAACATTCACGAACTTTGTATGCTCGGCAGCTCCAAATTTTCTAAGAAAAAATGTAACTTTTTTTGAGTCTGTCCATGTACTGCAGTCCGATACAAAAAATATTCTCATATCTTCTGTAGAAGTGAGCAAAAGTGACATCGTATTCTGGATTATAATTGAAAATTTCGAAAGCGCTCCACACAGCTGTATCATGATTCTCGTTTCCTTTCGTTAACTGTGTTACCTCCATGATTTATTTCTGTTCCTCCTGTGTTTTTATCAAGAGTTCTTCGAAGTATTTCTGCTGTTGTAGCAGTCTTCCTTGGAATCTTTCTTCCCGTGTGGTCAACAGCTCTTTTTACTCAGCATACATTTTTCTTTGGGCGTGTTGCTGTTCAAACGACTCTCTTTTAAATTTCTCTTGAATTTCAACTTGTTTTCTTCGAAGTTTCATTCGTTGTTCAACTTGCGGTCATTGTAACGTAACATTTTGTTCCGTTTGGAATTTAACTAATTGAAAAAAAGAATCTTTGAATTCAGCGTCCATCATTCACGAATTCAAATTATGCACCACACAATTTACACTTGTAAAAAAAATCAGTTTACCCCACAACGTGCTTAATATAATTAGTGTGCTCAACCAACACACAAAGCAAGAAATATAGTATTTCTTAGCAAAAAAAAATTCAATCCCAGTTGTTTTGTTTGAAAAACAAAAGTAAGAAAAAAATTATTTTTTTTATTTATTCAATTTTTTATTATATATGTGTACGTAGTTTTACAACATCAAGTCCGTCGCTATAAGCCTAGTAAGACTAGCTTCATTGGAAATCTTTTAAACCCCTTTGCATTTTGCAAAAATGCGACTTGCTTATTCAACAGTTCTTTGTTAAAAGCACAAATGACTTACGCGAATATATATTTTTCACTTCTGTGCCCTCGACATTTCTCTGGTAGACAGTTTTAATAAAAAGTCAATCCGGATCTTGCTCAAATATATAGATGTTGTCCTAATAATAACGACAAACTTACAAAATATCTGTAATAGTGTACGCGGATGAAATTTATCTTAACGAGTCAGTGAACTTGAAGAGAAAAAAAGTCTTATCGTGAAAAACGATTTCTTGAATAAAAAAAAGGAAAACAGTCAAACCTTTATTTTCCTTTGGGGTGGGGCGTTAACTACTATTGTAGTGATTAATTAGCTGTAAATCCTTGCGAATCCAAATATCTGTTTGAAAAGACGAAGATGTTTTTTTCCGTGAAGATCTTGCGAATCCTATTATATCAATCACTTTGGGTGATTTTCTGCAGTGATATTGTTTCGATTTCTCGTCGTCAATCTCTTATGAAGTAGTCCAAAAAGTAAAAAGACGTCAAGTCGAGGTTTTGTTAAGATAACAAGTGTATTAAAATAAAAGGTACAAAGCTAAGAAAACTGACTGACACTCGGCTAGACAGTTACAATACTGTCCTTTTCTCCCTGGCGAGAACCGGTGTAGTGTCTCTTCTGTTAGAACGGCCGGTGTAACATATATATATATATATATATATATATATATATATATATATATATATATATATATATATATATATATATATATATATATATTAAAATGTAATTTTTACTAATGACGCAGTTCATTGTGGCCACCAGAAAAAATATATTTCAGACATATATTGGAGTCTAAGGTAGACTAAATTCCAGATAAAAATTAGGCCGAAAATAGTGGTACGTAAGTGGAAATTTCACGACTACATAAGCTTTCACATTGGAACTTTACAAGCGGATGCCATTCATTGTTAAACTCGAGAGCAAATAGTACAATTTTATGCATTTGTAGTAGTATACGAACAATTGTTGCACACCGATAATATTGAGTGACACATGTTGGGGTCAGACTTGACTCAAGTCGGAATGTGCCAAACACTGTGATGACTCGGCGAGCATTTTCTGTTTCTTGGTTGACGAGAGTGTATCAAGACAGACGTACCAGATGTGCTGTCCGGAATCCCGGCGGACATAATTTTACTAGATGAAGCAAGATGAGCTATACGTCTATCTATATGCCTGTATTCCACACTATAAGACACGTTCAAAATTTACTCATTTCTGTTTCTACATCTTCTTTAAAAAATATGAATGAACCTTGACCTCAAGTGGTTTAGTATTCAAGGAAAACACAAGAACAATGGTTTACAACGCGACGCGTGTGTATAAGCCCTTATACCCGCATCGGTTAGTGAAAATATTACAAGGCGGAGCAATATTAGTTAAAGTAGTTGTAGGGTTAGTAGTACGTTTTAATATTACACATAAACTACTAGTTTATGAATAAAAATTCCCAGTCAAATATGGTCACATCCGTCGATATTTCTGTTGCGTGATCCGTCGTTCTCTCTGGAAGGAATGATTTGCTTATTAGTTTGAAGTGTACGGTATGTAAATACCATAGCTTTTCCATTCGTCAGGCTCTTATTGAAGAATATTTTTGTGGTCGTTATTTAAAGTTACTTTGGATTATTGCCACCCACCCAGCGCTTCAAATTGTGTGACTTTTCAAAGTATCCTTCCACGCCGACCACGTGACACACAGCCATATCAACACTTTTCTCTCTTCGTCATAACACCTAGACGAATTTTCAACTTGGCCGCGAGAATGTCTCTACCAAGAGGAAACAAGAAAAAAAAGAAAAAGAAGAAATATTCTTCTGAGGATGGTAGATTTACAGAAAGTTTATAAAAAATTTTTTTAAGATGAATAAATAATTTATTTTTAAAAACAAATAATCTGCGTTGTGCAAGGTTTTCTAAATATTTTATAAAAAATATCTTCGTTATTATTGCCACCCACCCAGCGCTTCAAATTGTGTGACTGTTCAAAGTATACATATATATATATATATATATATATATATATATATATATATATAGCTCATTACACTGTTCACCACAAACAGAGAGAGAGAGAGAGAGAGAGAGAGAGAGAGACAGAGAGACAGAGAGTAGGGGGAAGATGTGGGAGAGTATGAGAGATAAGGAGTGAGGCAGGAGTAGCTGGAGCTTTAAGGTGGTTCATCGTTCTCTCGCTTGGAATGTCTCTCTCTGGCCGTCTCCGACGTAATACGAACAGTTGTATGTCGCTAAGATAATATATATTCTAATGTATAAATATGTAATCTCTATGTTTGTTAATTAACTGTCAATAGCATTAGTCTAAGACAAGGTTGGCAACGTTTTACGTAGTGGAAATATGTACTTTTAAATACTCACATTCACGGCCCGGGCAAGAAGGCAATGTATACATTACACACATATTGAAGAACTAGTACCTCGTAAATATCTACATTTACTATTAGTAAAAAAAGTGTTGTTGATCACCCTTTTTGCAAGTGCGTCGACGCCTGGGGTGTGTTTTAGTGTGTCAGTTCTGAGAACTGATCTGGTGTGCCAGCCATTCAACTGTGGATTGCCTTGATGTGTTTATCACACGAAAAGACTATTAACACACAAACACAAACATCATCTAGAAAATCTATGTGATGTTAGGAAATATGACCACGTTTGAACATGCATAATACAACCCATCCAGTTTAAGGGAGTTTACCTTCTCCGTTCAAAAAATAAATAAGTGCATACTACAGCTCATGTGGCGCTGTGAAAGGCACTTAGATGAAGAGAGAGAGCTGACATGACTTGTTAACGTTACACAAATCAGATAATCACCTAAGAAAGTAATCAAGTGGGTTCTGCATGTTTTACATGTCAACGGGCTTTGTTTAACGGGACCAGGTTGGTTTGACATTTGCTTCGGGGATGAAGCAAGCTTGTTTGTGTAGGCTCTTGGCCATGTTTATCTAGGCACACATATGATTTTCAAGTCTGGTTCAAAACACAGTGATAACAAATTATTAGTAGCAGTCTAAAATCTGGAATGGATCTATCATCACGCATACCGTATGCGCTGAACACAACGCCCAGTCGAACACCATTTGGAACCGGTTTATACTAGTGGCACTATTAATATTACCATTATTCGCCACCTATTGCGCACCCTCAAAGGTAGGTGATGCAATACTTCTTTCAATTAGATTTAGTCAGTTTCAAGACTATGTTAAACATATGGAGAACTACTGCCCAGTTTAAAATATAATTATTCTCCTCGCTGCATCCTATCGAAAATGCATTAGTGTCAGTCTTTTAAAGCGAACAGAGTAATTTTTCAAATTTTCAAGACAATACACTGGAAAACTACGAACAATGACTCAGACAGGTGTGTGCATCCATGTAAATTAACATAGTCAACAAATCTTGCTTGAGTTAATGAAAATAAACAGCTTTCAAATTAAAAAGAAATTGGAATAGAAAAGAAAAAAGTATGATAGCGTAAATAAACATAACAGCCATTGTGAAGAAGAAATACAAAGTTGATTAAAAAGCAGACATGTGAAATAATAGATGTTTTCTAGTTTAAATGTAAACGGTTTAATCGCCACATTGGTCAATATTTAAATTATGTTACATATGTGGTAATCATTTTATGACCTACACATAAATCATATTTCTTTCATGTAAGTACACTTGTTTATTTGGTAGTCACATGTACATTTTATGACATGTATTCTCATATTTTTTAATTTTTTGGAAGAAATAAGAAAATATTATTATAACAACATTTATTTTAGATCCAGTCGGACGACAGAAGAATCAATGGAACTGGAGCAAGAAGATCGCGTTATTCCATTGGCTTATTGCATTAGTACGACATGTCGACCATCGTTGTTTCATGATATGCGTATATCGTACGTATTTTTGTAAACAAGTCATTAGCATGTAAATGTTATTACAATGGTTAAGTTTGAATCAATGTTAAATGTATATAAATATATGTATATATATATATATATATATATATATATATATATATATATGTATATGTATATATATATATATCTATATATATATATATATCAAGGTGATGTATAAAATATAATACAATTCTGAGTTCCAACGGATAAACACACACTGAAACAAATTAAGATATATAACAGTTGACTTAGTTATGTTGTTTTAGCTTTTTCATTAGTATGTGTATATTGTTTGGACCAAAGGTTGTAACATACATCCGACGGAAGGATGTGTTTCCGAAATATAATACTACACGGAACTTCCATTAAATCATACTGATGCAAGTTAGATTTACATAATGTAAATATATAACATATATATATATATATATATATATATATATATATATATATACGTTGTATAAATAAAAAGGTGAAACTACATAACTCATTCCACCGTCATATATCTTAAGTTCCTTCTAATTGTGTCAATCCGTTACACCTGTGCATTGTATTACCTTCTATTGAATTCTTATATATATGTTAACTTGAATTAGAATAGATTGTTGTTACATACACACACAGACTGTTTTTCTCACATGGTCACAAATGTTGGTACTGATCAAGCTCTCTGTGAGTTTACCCAGATGTTCAAAAAGAAAACTGTGTGTCAGACTGTTCTCGCCCGGTAGAGGGCAGTTACGTTTCTTTAACAGACTTGCCAGTATTTTTTATTTATTTTTTCTATTTCATGTTGCGTGCAAATAATAGGCCGAAGGGGTAACTGTCATACTCTCAGGTTGTGCTATTAGCGATTGTAATTGCGTATTGGAAACTTGTCTTATGATTACAACATATAAGGATGTTTATCTTAGTAGCATAAAATGTAAACTTTACAGTTGTGGGCACATTCAAGTACAGATTGGAAGTCATTTTATAAGTAGCACCTTGGATATGCGTGTGTTCTGTTTGCGCACAATTCCAGAAAAAAGTGTGGTTTTCTTAGCAAATATACCCATCTAGGGCGTCTTTGTAACAAGAGGATCGCTTATGCACATCACGAATTATATATCCCCAAGGATCGACTCGTTAGATACATCCGCATTAATGTAATTGATGTTTGATGTACAGCCATCGGGAGCGAAATAGCTCATTAATGTTGACTTAGAAAGATATGGCTATATATGATATTTGCCCAGTAATACAGTACACATAGATTTTCACGAAACCTGTCACGTGCTTTAGATATATCAAGCGCTACTTCTTTAGCTTCACCGTGCTTACTTAGTTTCTAATATATTATTTAAATGATAATCGTTAATGTATCCTTAGTGGGAGGGGATTGCATACATCCGTATTATGTTGCCAAAACAATTGAGAATTTAAGTGTGGTGGACTTCGAAATAAGAGTATATTACGAGCGCTTCATTTTCCTATATGCATCATTGTTTGACGTCTGAATGAAAGAAGGAGTCTCATTTTCATGCATCATGATCATCCCGGTTTGCTTATTTTAGACGAGCATATCTCGGGCAGCGAGCGTGTGTTTCTACTGACACTATACCAGAATTAGTTATATCTTGTGAGAAGCAAGTTCACTAGTGTAAGTATACTTCCACTGGGAGAACGAATTGGTTGGCGTAGATTATCAAACTACGCAGGGAAAAGACAATTTAAAGGTGTCTGTTGCCGAATAAGATGATTCACGGTTTTAATCAGAGCCTGGAGTAGATCGTTAGCGGTTATCATACCAGTGGGTGTCATACCAATCGAAACGACTATATCCACACCGCGTTTTCAACATCCATAGCGACATCAACTTACTCAGTGCGCCTAATGACAGTGCCACATTTAACCTTATCGATAAGTTTCTTGTGAAAAGCCTCTAATTATCGATCATGCTTGATTGTCGTGTAATCCTTTTGACAAGAAAACGATACAACATTTGGTTCCGATTGCAACGAGCACCGCAACACCTTCACTTAAAACCTTGCAAGTATTTTACTAAGCTTTTTACTCATGAGATCTCACAACTGAAAAGTAAACAAACCAATAATGCATACTCAAAGAACGATCCATTCTGAAGACTCCGCCTAAGATTAGTTTTTGCAAACTGTCAAGTTGTGGGCTTCTGTAAACTTCACAACGTATTCCGTTCACACACAAATACAAATAGCAGGGCAATCACCAATACCAATACATTGTTCATCCACTGGAGAGATTACTTCGCCAATCTGCTAACCCGCGATCAACATCCTTCAAGAATGATGCCTATGAATAACGTCGTGAAAACACTTTATTACAGCTAAACAACTTCCAACACGCTTGCAGAGTGTGTAGCTGTTATCAAAATACAACGCTGTTGGTGATGATAACATCCCTGATGACATTTTTTAAATGCAGCGCAAATATACTCTCAACTGCTATCCATCACATTCTTAACCGGGTCTGGAGACTAAACTGCTCTTCCAAAACAAGAGTGATGCTACACGAATACCATTATTCAATAGAGGTGAAATACCATTGTGTCAGCCTGATAGACGTGTCTGCTGACATATTCGCTTCGACTTTTCTGAGACGATATTATTAGACCGCGATTCTAACACGAGCCTAAGCTAATGTGACTTTCACCCGGGCTGTGAATACACTCATCAACTATACCAAGTAAGCCGGATTTTCGAGCATTGTCTGTGCTTTCGGCAGTAAGAAACAGTTATTGATTTAATTGATTCCCATGCTTCATTCGCGTATGTCGACAGTGGTTCTCTCTTGAAAGTTATGCAAGCTTATGATATTCCGCTTAAACTTCTCAATCTTCTAAATGTGTCGTAGTGAGACAGAGAATAAGATTAGCTAACTTTCTAGTGGTACAGGATTTTATTAAAGCAAGGAATATAGACGTTTCTGACATTTTCCTGGGGGGGACGAATGAAATTGAAAGTTTAAAAACGAGAGGAAAAAATACATGAATATACTAAGCGGGGTTTCGTCCACACTCATCAGAGTAAATACGTGTGGATAGCATTACGACTAAAAACTTTTAAAAAGTAGAATGAATCCCAGTGACAAGTTTAGGAAAAAATAGGGGGAGGCACAAGTGGGTCACATTGAATCCTAGAAGCCACTGCTTTTGTTAACAAAGGGAGGGTGTGAATGACTTAATATATATATATATATATATATATATATATATATATATATATAGCTTCCAGGACTTTAAGGTGGAATAAGAATAGACGATAATACGGTTGGTACAGATTTTAATTTAAAAGGAAATCTACAACAAGTAACCAACGGTGACGAATCACTTAAATAGTATTAGCGTTAAAGAAAGTTCGTCCAGTGGTAGAACGGCTAAAAATATAATATACAACATTTTCCCATCAGAGTATTATAATGAGAACACCATTATAGTGTTTTCTCTCGGTAATAAAATGCTTCTTCTTTTAATAAATGGTTTTAAAATTAATTTTCCATTTATTCATACTTCGTGTTTGTGTCATCGTATACACTTGGTTAATAGCGTCTTATTCAGTCACAAATACCTTGTATTTATCAGGAAATGTTCATTGCGCCCTGAACTGGCTCTCTACAAGATGTGTTTTTCTATCGGTTCCAGAGTTAAACTTGTATGACTTTTTGGCACGCTTATATATATATATATATATATATATATATATATATATATATATATATATATATATCATGACATCATGTTCTGCGCTGATATGTTTATCTCCATTAATTTAATTTGCTGCCAAACTTTTTACGTTTACAGTAGTTCCGATGCAATAAGTCGTACACACGACGAGCGGTGATTGGTGTTCAGTAACAATGCAGAAGTAACCAGACGGTTATAATACTCCACTGGGTATGATATTTGATATATAATTTGCCTTATTAAGTCCAAAGAGAGATTGGACAACCGGCATTTTATTTACGGCTGAAATTACATTGTCTATCGTGAGGACCCCACTCGTTGCTGTGCAGAGAATGTGGAGCATCAGGTAGAATATTTTCCTAACAGCATTGTGTCATATTGCTGAAATGCAAAATTAGTTGTTTAAGCTTCCATAGCGTGTTATTTAGTTTCTCAATTTCCCCATTGCATTTCGAGGCATGTCTACTTGTTTTCGAGATCGCAATACATTTCCTATGTAGGTACTCAGTAGGTTCCTATGACAGAAAGTCAATTGCATTACCTGTCTAAATCATATCGGTCATGCTTAGTATCGCAAACAGTTTATTTAGACATTTTGTGACAGTTTGTCTTGTCATATCTGTACATGAAAATACAAATGGAAAACTCAGGTATACGTCGATTATCGTAAGTAGGTATTTGTTATAATTTCTGGAAGAAGGTAGTGGGCTCTTATAATCACTCTTTACTCGCTTGAACGACATTTCCCTTGTTACCGTTAATGATTTTTTTGGTGTAAGATACTGTAAAGACGAGCAGAAATGACTTATTCTTTCTATTTGGTCAGGTGTAAAAAAAAAGTGTTTTTTTTTAATAGAAAATGAAATAGTTGTGTAATCCCAGAGCAGCATAATGTACATTGAAGATCCAAAGATCTTATAAAGAATTAGTAAGTGCACATATTCAGAAAAATATATATCAGCAGATATATCAGATTTTATTTTCCAGGACGCTAGACGATTTTAAATTTAAATTGTGGCAATTCAATCCGCCAACGGGATATGTTGTCGTTGTTGATTTTTTAATCCTAAGTATTATCAAACATAAATGTTTTGTTCTGTAATTGCAGTAACGTGCTTGCCAAGTGAGAAATAGCGTTACTTTAGTAGAGCGTCAACAAGGGCAGCTGCGTCTTTTTTCTACTGCATGGTTCTTAATTAAACTAGGGCTCAGTGAGCTGGAATGGAATGCAACCATACGGGGGTGTTGAGTAAAAGTGGCCGCTATCCAATTGTTACGATCATCTGTTTCTATTAACACATCTTCTAAACGAACTGTTACCAAAATAGCACATTCTAAACTGTTGTTTAGCCCTTGAAAGAAGTGTAATGCCGAAGAAACTAATCGAATTTCTATATTGCGATTGACTGGATAAATTTGCTGTAGTAAGAGAACATCCATATAATCCGTTTTTGTGATTTCAGATTTACTAGAGGGGGTTATTAACGTAGAGTGTTAAGGTGATCGCCGTGAGGTGATATTAGGTTGTATTTCATACTGCACCATGTGAAGTTATAATAAAGAGTGAAACGATGCTTTTATTCTAATTAAGTGTGATGTTGTACTGTTTAGCTACCTCGTAAATACATTGGAGATTGTAATCATGCACATCTGATTATTTCTCGCTGTCTACAATGATAGTAATGGGTCTATTAGTAATAACGAATAATAGGCAAGTAAACTCATACAATTTAGTATCTATCTCGAAGGCTGTAAATAAACGATCCTCGTTACTGTTGGGGATCTGATGTAAACTGATTTAAGTGGTAACGTAGTGAACTATTTTACCGGTTATTCTTTTACTATTTTAGATATATTCGGCATGGAAAAAGCGTATGTGCCCATGAATCTGTCGAATGTGTCGCTATAATCGATCACGATTCTTTTTTCTAGTTTTCATTTCATGTTAATCGATCTGTGCTCACCAAGGTTAAATTACAAGTTTTAACATTTTCCAGTCACAGTTCTAATGTTATATCATGGGACGCATGTGTGGATGGACGTATAGAGAGATCACTTAACTTGCGCGATTTGTAACGGAGGCATCTCGTGCAATTTTGCTGCTATGTGTTCTCACGATTCGCGGTGACAGTTGATGAAACCTCGAGGTCCAGGGTTGGGTCACACCTGTGCGTTGATCACAGTTTTCCCGGTGAGAAAACGGCAGTGAGATTTCCAGTTTTGACTAAGAAGCCGACTAGTCAACACGCCTTAGCCATGTAGCGATTACATAAACTAGGGGATTTCAGATACCCAAAAATGAGAGCCAGGCGATGTCCTCCTCTTCCTTCCCTTGCAAGAATTAAGTAATTAGGAAATTAACTAGCGTAAGCTTCTCTCTCCACTACTACGTTACATGCTTCAGTATCGACAAGATAATAGAAAATAAATGGATCGAACTAAAAGCGAAGGCTTGTTATACATTATTGTGTGTAGAAGATTTAATTTCAGCTTACGAAGAAACCGCCAGAACGATGGAAAAAGAGGGGGAACTCATTACATGCAGCACCATTTTTGTAAGTAACGGATACATTTCATTAGACAGACGAACAGCACAGGTACAGACAATTTTTTTTGTGTGTGTCTTAAATAACTAATATTAGTTAACAAAACATTTGTATGGAACAAAACGTAGATTTAGTATAAGGAACGTTTATGTTTTTGTCTTTTAAGGGAAGTGGGGTCTGATCAACTCTGCTAGGAAGCCATGACATTAAATACTGTCTTGTTTTTAAATTCCCGAAACAGTTTTTCATGGTAAACAACTGATGATCCCTTAAAATAGTGTTAGAAATAAACTAATATAATAACTGTAAAAAATAAATTGACTTACATGAGTGATTCTCCACTGGAAGACTTGGGACTACAGGTTTTTTTGTTTTTTTGTTTTTTTAATATAGTTTTAATGGTTGAGAAACTTCCGAGAATATATATATATATATATATATATATATATATATATATATATATATATATATATCTAAGCAGCATTTTCTCTTTCAGACAAGTATTTTTGAACATAATAGAAAACTCGTGACTAGATATCCTTTGGTAGATCCTTTCAATAGTCCGAATAAGGATCTTAGTTCAGGATGGCAATTGGCCGATGAATCTGCCATATTTTGCATCTGTCTTCCAAGTACTTTTGGACCTAAATTATGGCAGATTCATCAGCCAGTTCCTATCTGAAACTAGGATCCTAATTGGGACTGTTGAACGGATCTACAAAAGTATATCTAGACACGAGTTGTCTATTATATCCAACAAGATATATATATATATATATATATATATATATATATATATATATATATATATATATATATATATATATATATATATATATATATATATATGTGTGTGTGTGTGGGTGGGTGCAAAAAAGTGTGGATCAAATGATACGACGTAATGTAAAATAAAAACAAAGGGAACCGAAATACTATCTAGTTTATATACTAATCAACTTTTCGCCTTTATTGAAATTCTCCCTCAAGATAAGAAAATCCATGTAGAAAAATTATACAGATTATTAATGTTGATTTATCAGAACGTGTCAGACTTCGGCATGGTTGTACCTGTGAACAAACATAGAATAAAAAAACATGATTTTGTTTATTGCGTTATCAGCAGAGGACTTTCTCATTCAAAGAGAACGAGGTGAATGAGATTGATGGCTTCGACTAATTAGTTTATGCCCATTTAAGCTCGGATGTTTGTTGGGGTCAAAATATTTAACCCCCAAGCTTGGCTGGCAGTAGATGTGAGGATAGAGTCGGAAGTACGAATTTGCCGTTTATTCTAAAATGGGAGGAGACAGAGGAAAAAGAAAAGAAACAAAAGAAAGGAAAAAGGAGAGAAAAACAAATATAATGAATAAGTTGAGACGTGGAGATTTTTATGAAACTGCTTTTGTAAGTGTTTGCAGAAAGAGAGCAGGGGTATCATATTTATTATTTCAAACATTCAAAATAGGTGTATTAATTAAATCTTATGTATTTGATTATTTTATTTGAGTCTCATTAATTAATTCATAAGTTTCCTCTAACATGTGGGAATATGTATAAACTAATTTTTGCATGAACATAGAGAGAGAGGGGGTATCATACCTATTAGTTTCAATATTCAAACTGGGTGTATTAAATTATTTCTATTTATTTGATTACTTTAACAAATAATACACTCTGCAAAACGTCTCCGTAAACAACCCACATCTAACGTCGGTATATATTACATGTCATGTAATAATTGCCATCAAATATACATAGGAAACACGCAACGGGAACTGAAGAGGAAGCTCGATGAACACAAAATAGACATCAGAAATAGCAATTCCCTTTACGCGCTCTCACGTTGCACAACACACAAACTAATTCAATTTTTAACAGGATGACATCATTAAATACTTACAAAATAAATATCGACGCAGACTACCTGAAGCAGAACTCATCACAAACTTCAACACCATCAATAAACGAAATGCTTTCTATAATGTATCTCTATTAATTAGCAAACTCATTATGGTGCAAACAAAATTAACATCAGAACCGGGTGAACCAACCCTACCCCACGTTCTATTTATAAATATATATATATATAATTAACAAAAAATCGAAATAAAAAACAATCACACAAAACTAGATAACCCAATTAGATCTAATTTCAATCTTTACTCACAGTCTTTATACATACCATACATGCATACATTGTTGGGCTCATAATTGTGCTAATGATATTTAGTTGATTAATAATAAACTAATTATGAATGTGAATAAAGAAACACGTTCACACATAATTTAAAATACTATGAATATTATAGTATCCCCTTTTTACTCTCATTCACATAGTGCATATGCATGCATGTGTATATCCATACACAATGTTAATAATTACACAAATAAAGTGCTAAATAGATGAAAATGAACACATTTGTACATAAGTAAACGAGTTATATCATTTAAACACATACTTTCGCAAATAATTCTCGAAATATCGCAACAAATTTATAATTTAAGTAATGAATCACATGCAAACTAATTAGAAAAAAAGAAATAAATTAATACAGTCACTAATAGATAATATACACTCTTGTTTATTTATGCCAACATTATTATCTTTATTCAAAGTGTGCATTTCAGAATAGACAATGCCTTTAGATTCAACCACATCATTACGCTCATAATTATATTAATAGTGATTGGTTTGTAAGTAATGCAGAAACAACAAAGCTAACGGGAATAAATAAGCACATTCACACATATTTCAAAACACGATGAATATTATATCGTTACGCTTTTACTTATATTCACATATGACATATACATACACTTGCATTATCATGAACACTTCGAAATAATTACCGATCAATTAATAACAAACGCATAGTAAACTAAATGAATTAAAATAAACACATTCATACATAGATGAAGTAAAAAGCTATATTATTCCCAACCAACTCCCACGCATTAACAAAAAATGTATTAATTAATTATTGAAACACAAATAAAGTAATCAAATAAATAGATATAAATTCATACACCAGTTTTAATATTGAAACTAATAGGTATGATACTGCCTCTTTTTTTGTGCTAAAATGTGTTTATACATATTCCCACATATTACAAGACACTAATTAATACATAAATTAGCCAAAAATGAAATAATCAAATAAATAAGATAAAATTTATACACAACATTTAACTATGTAAACAAATAGATATGATTCCCCCCTCTTTCTTCATGCCAAAACTGTTACTTTCAATCATATGTTGCGTTTCAAAATCAGTTTTAAAGATGTCAGCGCGTCTCTATTTTCTTATTATATTTGTTTTTCCACTCCTTTTTTTCCTTTCTCCTTTTTTTCTTTTATGTGTCCTCTTTCCCTTTACAGTTTATAATAAACGGCAGATTCATACTTCCGCCCCGTCCCCCACATCTACCGCCAATTTAGCTTGGCTGTGATATATTTTGACCCCGACAAACTTCCTTGCAAATATAGCCATAAACTAATAAGTCTAATTCATCATTCGTATTCATCTCGCGTCTTTTGAACGGGACAGACAATGTATAGTTTTTTTGAATATATATATATATATATATATATATATATATATATATATATATATATATATATATATATATATATATATTAAAAAAAACTATACATTACTTATTCCAGAGATGTACGAGAGTTTCATTATCAAGGTCGAAAAAAGTCTATCAGTTGATGAGACACTTATGGTTAAACATGTGGTGTAATAGTTAGTTTCTGAAAAGTAAATGCTCACCCGTGTCAATCAAACAATGTTATTTTTCTGTAATATGTTATGTATAGCTTTTGAATGAATAGTTTGTATTTTAGTTCTTGCATTCTTACGACCGAACGCTTTATTGATCTTTTCAAACATGCGCCTACACACACACACTATATATATATATATATATATATATATATATATATATATATATACATATATATTCTATATAAAAGTTAATGTATGTGTGTTTATGTGTGTGCGTGTGTTTCCTTTAGAAAATATTTTAGAGAATATAGATACAATATAAAAGTGTATTCTTATGTAAAATTCACAGAGTATCATGATGAGAGTATTCCTGAATCTATAAACCCACCCCTTAGGGGTCCATTGAGGCCTATTTAATCAGGGGGGGGGGCTTTTCAGTTAGTGTTCATTATATTTTATAGTAATGTGAAATTGGTGGGTCATATTGTAATTTAATTACGTAATCCCTCAAGTTCATGAAACAATTCATGGTTTATTATGAAATTTATTTGTTAGTAGATAGCTAAAGAAGAACGATAACTCATGTTTAAAAACACAATTTAGTTTTTTAAAACAAGGTTAGAGAATATACATAACATATAAAAGTGTATTCTTATGTAAAATTCACAGATGACAATGATGAGAGTATTTCTGATCATATAAACCCAGCCCTTAGCTGTCCATTGGGGCGTATTTCATCAGGCGGGAGGGGACTGTTTTCAGTTATTTTTTATTATATTTTATAGTAATTTGAAAATCCTGAGTCATATTTTAATTTAATTACCTGATAATTTTAAATAACTTTTAATTTTATTAAACATTTCTTAGCGCCAGGGATGCGCCTTTAAATTTTGTGTTCTTTGGTATTGTTTTTTAAATAAGCGACAAACGCTAATTGCTACTATTTTACGAAAGAACATTATAGGAAATTAAAACATGGCCGCCAGCGATTAAGTAATTGCATTCAAATTCAAGTATAAAGTCTTGAAAAAATAAAATATAATTTTATTTCGGGATCAAAAATAAAATGTAAGAATAATTAATAACTTTGATCCAAAATTTTTGTTTGTTCACATAGCATATTTTTAAAGAAAATCCACAGTTACATAAAATACATATTTAGTAAAATAAATTTACCTGATCTACATTATTATAAGTTTTTAACACATTTAAACAAGATAAGAATCATATGGGAAAAAGGGAAATAGAGGTTTGAAGGAGAGAAGGAAATAATGAGGACCAGGGAAAGAAAGACGGCTAAATAAAGAAGAGAGATTGAAGTTTTTATATAAAAATGTAACACACACTCTTTAATTTCTACTACTTTGTTTTTTATCGCCCAGGGCAACGCCGGGTAGCCCTGCTAGTGTGTGTATATATATATATATATATATATATATATATATATATATATAAGTTCAGGAAAATATGTTCATAGCAATTACACCACACATGGGTTTCCGTGTTTCATCACAATAGAGAATCGTCAGACACTTACTACCTAGCTCTGCTCACGTGTTAGGTACCGTTGAAGTAAATACTGAAAATCGATACATAAAATTATACCTGTGCATAACATTTTATATCGATACATATAATAATATAATAAGAAGATATATATATATATATATATATATATATATATATATAAAACATATTTGACTAAAAGTATACTTTAACGGAATTTAACTCATAGTAAAATGATTAAAGCTTAATATACGGGATAGAGCTATTATGAAGATAAATGAAGCAACATGGATAAAGTTGTGCGATGGTCTAATCTATTTCATCTTCGATTGTTCAATGCAAAGTGTACTCGTTAAAACATGTATATCGTTTTAGTTCCTTAAGCCAGGCTTTTTAAAGATCAATATCTTTTCATCGGAGGAATTACCTACATGAATAAGTTGGCAGGGGAATAGCAAAATTTCAAAGTTTGAAAAAATTAAAAAATATTACGCGATGGAAAGTAAATGTGCGTGCGTGAACAGGTTATCAAAATATAAAGCATGTCCAGTTGGAAAAATGTACGTTGGCCAAGTGTCCTGTGAAAAAGATTTAAAGATGGAAAGCGTTTACCGTAGAGAGTTCGTTGAGAAATGATCAAAACGTATATATACAATAGAATGATGGTCAGTTCAACCGTACATAAAAAAGCTTATATTTATATACATTAACAGCCAACCCGTACAACTCAACGACAGTTCTTCAGACTAGACAAGCGAGTTATTTAAACTTAAATTGAAATATTCCTTTTTTCTATGAATTCAAAGTGTTTATCCGCTAGGAAATCAATCTTACATGGAATTAATTAGATATGCTTATATTTTTATCTCATTATCAATTCCCCTTTTCGCTCTATTGTTTTACGAATATTCTCAAGTATACGTGATGACAGTACACTATTTTGCTTATCACAGTTTTTACCACATATGCATGACGTATCTTTTTTATTTACATGTGTATTTTGTTTTTGTGACTTTTACTTTGCCAGCTTGATTAAGTATGCGAGATTATTGACAATCTAAATACGAAAGAAAAAAGAAAAAAGAGGGGTAAAAGAAAGAGGCTTCCTTCTTTGAACAATCGGTCAGGAAATCGAGTTCCGATATTCAACGATTTTTTTGTGTTTGTTCAAATGAAAGAAAGGAAATATGTGATTATTGTATTAAAGGACGTTCTACGCTTGAACCGCTCCTAGAATTGACTTGTTCAGTCGTCAAAAAAGACGGCCTCGCCTGAAAGAGAGGGACGTCATTTTCTATGCTGGACAGGTCAAAGACCGTAGATAACATGACATTAAGTACGTTTGCATAATGGCTTAAGAAATTCTGAAGAGCTGTTCTTGTAGTGGATCTACAGATAATCAATACACTCTACCAGATTTATATTTAGGACTTGACCTGTTTTACTCTTTGAAAAATATGGAGGAACACAACACTTGTAACAAGGTTTAGTTTGGAATATTTGCTATGGGTTAAATAGGGAACTCTGGGCCAACGATTCTTCGTTGTTCAATGTACTATTGGAATGATAGCTAATACACAGTTAAATATATATATATATATATATATATATATATATATATATATATATATATATATATATATATATACTAGCTGGAATAAAATGTTTAAACAATCAGATTTTTAGTTAAAATACACTCAGTCCATGCACAGTGTTTACATTTACGTTTACTAATATCTATATGAATCAACAAACTAGTGTTGTTGTTTTTTAATGTAGTAAATCCCATTTAAATATAAGATTGTATAATAAAGTTCATGCTTGTTCAGATAGCATTTTAAAATATTTACCAGGTTCACCACCATCAGCTTAGTCTGTAATCGAATACTATTGTACAATCTGTCCACATTTTTACGTTCCAGCCGCTTTTCTGTAATAGTGTATTCTAACACATGCATTATTCTACATATAATTTAAAGTTGTAACTAAAATGTCGACCTTTTACATGGAAAATGTGTAATTAATTATTTTAAATTTATTATTTTCTTGGATATAGAAGACGTGTCTCTACAATCGACTAAGACACATTGTGTTTTACTTCGCTATTTGTATGATGGGGAAATGTTTTTAATATTTCCTTTGGAATATAATTCAAATATATGATAGAATTTGATAAAATTATATATATATATATATATATATATATATATATATATATATAGAGAGAGAGAGAGAGAGAGAGAGAGAGAAATAGAAGAAAAAAGAGTGATAAATATGCGACGATTGTCCAAATTTATTTCAAATTCCAATTGTTCAATGCAAGGTGTATTCAGTAATGGACTAGTGTTTATTATTCTTTCCTTAAGCCAAGGCTTTTCAAAGATCGAAATCTTATCATCAGAGGAGAAATACAGATAATATATATATATATATATATATATATATATTTATATATATAAATATATATAGATATACATATCTATATATCTATAGATTTTTCTCTCTCTCTCTCTTTCTATATATATATATATATATATATATATATATATATATATATATGTAAAAATTAAATTGACTTACATGAGTGATTTTCCACTGAACGACTTCGGACGTAAGGTTTTTTTTTTTGGTTTTTTTTTTATATAGTTTTAATGGTTGAGATACTTTCGAGACTATATTTATATATGTATATATACATATATAATTATATATATATACATATATGTATATATAATATATATATATATATATATATATATATATATATATATATATATATATATATATATATATAGAATGAAATATAAACTAAAAGTGAACTTTTAGTAGACTGAACCTATAGTGAAATGGTCAATATACGAGATAGAGCAATTATAAAGGTAGAAGAAATAAGAGTGATAAACATGTACGAATGTCCAAATTTATTTCAAACTTAGAGTTTTCAATGCAAAGTATATTGTTTAATAAACTAATATTTATTGTTCTTTCTATAAATCAAGGCTGTTCTAAGATCGAACACTTATCATCAGAGGAGATATACAGATAGATAAGTTGGCTGTAAAAATGCAGAAGTTCAAACATTTGAAAAAAATATTATTAAAAATGGAGTGAAAAAGAGTTCGTGTGAACAAGATATGGGATTTGTCCAGATTGTAATTGTCCGTTACTAAAGTGTCCAATGAAAAGGATATTTTGAAGAAGGAGAAAACAATTTTTTCCGTAGAGGCAGTATGGAAAAGTTTTCAAAATGAAGTAACTATCGTGGATGTTATTCTCACAAGCTTTTCTTTAATTTAACATCTGACATTTTCATGTGCGTTTTGTCGAACTGAAAAATATGTATGCCAGAACATAGAGCTGTCGATAGAGTTTAAAACGGTGCATTATATGAAAACCACTACGGTAGTTTCTTATCATTCTGTCATCCATGGATGGTAGAATTATTATGTTCATTTCATATATGGGAGTTTATAGATGGACTGTGTAAATAGTATTTTTTTGTGTAGAACCTACATACGTTGTAATGGTATCTGCCATTTATCAACTGGAAACAGGTATGACTATGATATCATAATTGTCTCCAAAAGCAGGACAATATGTACATGCAATCAGTTAAGGAAAATAGCATTAGGATCCACATTGCTTAATTCATCACAGTATGTGGATGAGGCGTGTGCACCCTGGCCTAATCAGGAGGAAGTTCACGTATTGCGTAAATAAGTAAACTAAACCAGTCAATCTATGTACTTAACTTTTAGATTTGTTGATAACTGTACTTGATCAGCTGTTCAGGTTATCCGTATATATAGAAGACACTTTTACTTAACAATACCTCTATTTCGACTTCGACCATCACTATAATTATAGGAGGATATCGTCCGGCAAAATGCAATACATATTAAGAGTAGATCAAGAGCCTACGATAAACTGTCTACCAAACAAATTTCAAGACAGTTTAGCATCAGCGTGAACAACTATGGATCAACCATCAGAGGTCACCACCTTAATACTCACGGCAGTCTGTATACCTAATATTACATCCTAAACTCGAAGTGAATCAGAGAATATGTAATCCATAAAACATCAGGACAGTATGAATGAGCGACTGAACTCTCCGAAAATATATTCTTCGAAAAAGACATTCCACACTAAAAAAATTGAACACGAAATGTTTGTATGCAATTTCGTGTAAATGTGAAAACACATACAGAAGTAAAGGATGCTGTCCACTAGAAGCAATACTAAGAGAACACCAGAATATTGTCGTACGTAGAGATATGTAAATGTCAGGAAAAGCAAAGGAAATATCGAAGGGCAATGAAACTATTACTCCTCATGAGATGTAATCAAAATAGAAGACAGTACAAAAAGAAAATTGTGAGACGACACAAAGAAGCAGCATACATATTGGTCGAGAATGACCTCCTACGAACCCATATTGAGTCATGAAAGTCGCTCCAGACACGACATGAATACAATTAATGCAGGGAGCTAAGAAATACTACGTCAAGACCAAAAACTAGCCAAGGATAAGTTATAGATGGATAGATTCTGACACAGAAAACAGCAATTATTTCATCACTTTTTTCAATAAGATCGCTCATGCAATGTGCTGACGAAAGGACACCAAGAGAAGCGTGAGTTACGAGGCTGCCGAAAGTAAACTCAAGGTCCAGTTTCTACTCTCTTTATATAATAACATATTGTATGGGAACAATCAATTAAACATAATTGATTAGAACAGCGTGACAACATCTCTCTCTCTCTCTCTCTCTCTCTTTCTCTCTCTCTCTCTCTCTCTCTATATATATATATATACATTGTTTGAGGCCTAAGATATATTTGTTTTTAAAATAATAAGTAATTTATTTAAAAGTACTATTAAATGTTCGACGTAATACGTCCTCGTCAGGGGGACAATACATTTTTTTTCATAGCGAGATGTTTATCGCTAGTAGAAGGTAGAATCCGTAAGATGTTGATTCGGTAATAGTTCGAATGTCGAAGTCTTTTAGGGAAAGATGCGCGAACGCGCATTAAAGATAAAAAGATATGTTGGTCTTCCATTAGAAAGCATTCAATATTGAAATGTAAAATAGAGTTGAAGCCTAAGAATGCATTCTTTTAAACAATTACCGAATCAAAATCTTACGGATTCTACCTTTTACTAGCGATAAACATCTCGCTATGAAAAAAAATGTCTTGTACCCCTGACGAGGACGTATTACATCGAATAGTTGGGACTACTTTTAAATAAATTACTATTTATTTTTAAAAAAAAATGCATTCTTAGACTCAAACAATTTTTTACATTTCAATATTGAATTCTTTCTAATGGGAGACCAAAATATGTATATATATATGTAAATATATATATATATATATATATATATATATATATATATATATATATATATAATAACAATCACATTGTTTTATTTAATACACCTTGCATTGAACAACTGAATATGTAATGGAGTTGTCAAACTTACATTTCTTATTAAGCTGTGTTCATTTATCGACATAATTGCTCAATCCCGTATACTAAACTTTACTTTTTTCACGATAGATTAAATTTCATAAAAATATACACACTACTTTTAGGTTCGTAACTGACATCATATATATATATATATATATATATATATATATATATATATATATATTAGAAGTATAGGTCGTTCATTTAAAAGCATTGGTGGGTCAGAATTATTAAAATTGAAAATCGAATCTTCTTTTAATTTCAATATATATATATATATATATATATATATATATATATATATATATATATATATATACGAGATCATATCAATATAAATTACATTTTTATAGGTCAAAATGTTTCTGGGAGTGATCGAATTTACATTACACAAGACACCATGGGCATTACATAGAGATTACGCGTGTGTACGTCTGTAAAAATGCAGTATTATATCATTTATCATGAGTTATTCCCAAACAAAATAATCGGAATTTCAATTGTTTTAAAATGTATGTATAGTAAACAAACACTCCATATATTTGACTATACACATGAATTATCTTCCTTGGAATGTTATGGCAAATTGGAATCATAGCCACTAAAAAGTTCGCTGCATGACATAAAGAAAAAAGAAAGACGAATAAGTTACTTTTCTTTTTTTTATGTTTCATATATGTGGTGATGTTACATTTGCGTACAAGATACACATAAGATTTCATTCATTCGTTTTATTCGATTAATAGTACTTGCTTATTCAAAAGTAATGCCATTTGATTTCACAGATTATGTT
>OY744523.1:47468596-47513596 GCA_963556195.1 Sepiola atlantica
TTTCATAGGGGGAGGGGACCTTTTCAGTTATTTTTCATTATATTTTATAGTAATTTGAAATTGCTGAGTCATATTGTAATTTAATTACGTAATAATTTGAAATAACTTTTAATTTCATTACATGTTTCTTAGCGTCAATTCTAATGACATGGACGGGGTAAGAAACTACGTCAAGGTCCGCCACTAATCGCCACTGCCCGCCACTCTGTACATACACCCATATATGTACATTTTATAATATCTTATACAAGAAAAGTAGGCAGTGTTGTCCTGCAAATAATACCTCAAGTTCATTAAAAAAATTATGTTTTTTAATGAAATCTAGTTGTAAGATGATAGCTAAAGAAGATAGATAACTCGCGTTTAAAAACACAATTTAGGTTTTTAAAACAAGATTAGAGAATATACATGACATATACAAGTGTATTCTCATGTAAAATTCACAGAGTAAGATTATGAGAGTATTTCCGAATCTATAAATCCACCCCTTAGGCGTCTATGGGGCAGATTTGATCAGGGTGGGGTGGGGTTAGTTTTCAGTTATTGTTCATTTAATGTTATAATAATTGGAAAATGCTGAGTCATATTTTGCTTTAATTACGTAATACTTTGCGATTACCTTTAATTTTATTTAACGTTTCTTAGCGTCAACTTTGCTTACATGGAGGGGGTAAGAAACTATGCGTAGGCCCGCCACTAGCCGCCATTGCCCGCCACTCTGTACGTACACAAATACATGTACATGTACATTTTATAATATTTTATATAAGAAAATAATTCGGCGTTATCACGCATATTATACCTCAAGTACATAAAACAATTTATAGTGTTTAATTAAATTTATGTGTAAGAGGATAGCTATGGAAGAACGATAACTCACGTTTAAAACCTAATTAAAGTTTGTTTAAAAAAGGTTAGAGAATATAGATTACCTATAAAAGTGAATTCTTATGTAAAATTCACAGAGTAAGCTCGTGGGAGTATTGCTTAATCTCTACACTCACCCCTTATTTGTCTATGGGGCAGATTTTATCATGGGGGGGGTAATTTTCAGTTATGTTTCATTCTTTTTTATAGTAATGAGGAAATGCTGAGTCATATCATTCTTTAATTCACGTTCGACTCAACAACAACATCAAATAAATTTGTGTTTGATTGGGTGGAAGTAATCTTCGGCGATCAGGCGATCCCATCTTTTAAAAAAAGAGGTGGAAGATGATAACGTACGTACGAACATGAAATTCCTTGGCGTATTATTATATAGAAATATGCGCGTTGAGCAAAATAAATGAAAATGTTGATAACCGGCAAGCACAAAAGACAATTCGAAATACAAAACATTTTCGGATGAAATGTTAGTCATTTTTATTTTTATTTTTTAAAAATTTAATCTGATGATTCTTTAACTGAGTCATATTTTAATTTAATTAAGTACTAAGTTTTTATATAGACATTTTACACACACGCTTTAATTTCTACTTCTTTGTTTTTATCGCCCCGGGCAACGCCGGGTAGCCCTGCTAGTAAAATATAACTGTCAGTCTGTGTATACTTATGCACGTCCGCGTCTTAAAAGTAACCTCTTTCACCTACTATTTCTACTTTTCAGCGCCAATAAACAAAGCGAGCACTGCCCAGAAGTAGACAACATTTATATAAAATCACTGCGATATAATTTAGCAACGAGATAATTAGTTTGAACTGCGAAACTGTAGGTTCGATCTCGCCGTGGGATAGGTGCTACTCGAGCCGCACTGAAGCGCTGTAGTAGTGCGAAACTGACACACTTTGAAGGTTCTTTTCTCTCTCTCTGTTCATATATATATATATATATATATATATATATATATATATATATATAAATATTTCTATGTAATTATTTTAATAGGTGATTGAAGCGTTAGATGTTTTTAGCTTATTTATTATTTCAATTCTTTCACTTCCTAAGTGATTAAGATGCAGAAAAACTGCACTACTAGTCGCCCTCAACTTATAGGACATATTTTTCTAACGTTAATATATATCATTTTATTTAATATGCACAGGAAAACACGTGTCCATGAATTAGTTTTATGTGTGTATTAAATAAATATTAAATAAAAATAAATATATATATATATATATATATATATATATGGGAAAATGAAAAAGGAAAACCAAAAAATGGATGTTTTTAATGTGTACATCCACCAAAATCACAGCCCCTGCCTCCTTCTCTACCCACTCTCCTTTTCTCTGCATACACCCACACACACACACATTCCAATTTACTTT
Organism: Sepiola atlantica; assembly: GCA_963556195.1. Classification (NCBI taxonomy): domain Eukaryota; kingdom Metazoa; phylum Mollusca; class Cephalopoda; order Sepiida; family Sepiolidae; genus Sepiola; species Sepiola atlantica. Next base: position 47,470,871 of record OY744523.1, read on the forward strand.
TTCCCTATCAGTCTTGACCGCAGCTACTGTTCAAACACCTCCTTCCTCCCTCTCCTCCACTCCCTCTCTGCCATCCACATTATTCCTGCTCATCCCCCCACATCTTTCACTTACCACCAGCCACATAATCATTGCTCACCCTCATCTTTCCACTACTTCCCCACTCATTTTCATCAACATTCATGTTTCACTCCTCACCAAGTACGGACGTCCACCCAGTAGTGGCCATTATTTTCTTCCTTTTCCCCAATATGTCAACCATACATGTGTTTGTACTTGCATGACATTTTTCTCTATATTATCATCCTGATGAAGTCTTATAAATAAAGACGAAACGTTGATGTACACATAAAAATCATCCATTTTTTGCTTTTCCTTTCTCATTTCCTCATCACGTCGGATTACTTTCATCCTTCTCTTCCCATATATATATATATATATATATATATATATATATATATATATATATATATATATATATATATATAAAATATTAGACTAAAAGTATACTTTAAGGGAGTTTAACTCATAGTTAAATGATTAAAGCTTGATATACGTGATAGAGCAATTATGAAGATAAATGAACCAACATGGATAAAGTTGTGCGATAATGAAATCGATGTAATCATCGGTTGGTCAATGCAAAATGTACTCGTTAAAACATGTATATCGTTTTTTCCTTAAGCCAGGCTTTTTAAAGATTAAAATCGTATCATCAGAGGAATTACCTACATGAATAAGTTGGCAGGATTAATAGCCAACTATTACATATAGGCAATTTCCTTATGATACCTTGATAGTTGTACCTTCTCTCCTTCTTACCGCCTATCTGACTTCAAAATACATGACGCACGCTTCCTCCTACTCGCTAATCTGTAAATTTCTCCTACCGCTACCAATCCACTACTCTTCCACAGTTAACTTTATTTCTCGCACTGCTACCATATATTTATGCGCATAATTTATATTTACATCAGCGGCCCTTTCAGCTTACATGATGCACGCTACCTTTTCCTCCCTTACGGTTTTAATAAGTCCTACCGCTACCAATTTCCTCCCGCTCATTTTCAACAATTATCTTATTTCTCTGACTGCTACCATCTATTTAAGCTCATGATACATTTTTCATGAGAGCCCGTTTCAACTTAACTCCTCATACTCCTACTTTACATTACAAACGGACACACCTTTTTCAAATACTTGTACTTGTGTGTTATTTTTCCAGGAAGTTTTCAAATGTAAACGAAACGTTGATGAATAATTACATGAAATGTTTTCTTTTTCATCTAACACCGTCGACTACGAGGGGGAATCACGATAAAAAACGAGGTAAAAAGACCAAAAATAATATCAGTCATTAGTGCTGATTTATGAGTGTACTCTTATATATACATATACATATATATATATAAAGCGAGAGAGATAAACTAATAAAAAGGACAAATCGATAAAGAATATATCTAATGATCGATAGTTAAAAATACACAAATACATGCAAAATGAGACACTCGCATTTTAAACCGTTAATCACATGTATGATATCTACAAAATAATAAAAGGCATAAAAGTAGGGAAAATGTATGATACGACGAAATTGAAAGGGAAATGCGCGAGTACTAAACGTGTTTTGTTCATTTAATCTTCATATTGATCTGCTTAAATAAAACAAATTCACGTCAAAGACTCGTGTGAGTGCCAACTTTGATTTTGGACAACTTGGGAGTTTTAATATAAAGCGGACATTTTCTTCAATATTTCTGGCTACTCATTGGTGTTTTACGAGTCGACATTTTCTTGTATGACCCATTCAGTCCAGTTAAGTACACATACACCCGGCGGCATTTTTTTATTTTTATTTGTGATTCCCGTCTGTACATCCAATTTTACTTAATTGTCTCCGGCTTTTATTTATTTTCACGCTCTGTTTTTTGCTAATATTCTTTGCGGAATTGCTGGAATTTCTTAACTTCCTTTTATTCGTTTTATTGTAGACGCTTACATTTCTTATAATTCTGACTTACATTACTTCAACTATGAAGTGGACATCCGGGTATTCGTTAGTTTATTCGAAATAGTCTAGACTAAAAGTGTATTTTTCAATATTTATTTCGACTGACTTGCTGGTTTGTTAATGTATTGAGAGACAATGGACACCTTCTGAAGGGTTGTCAGTACGATGCCGAGTTTGTAGTGAGGCAAGAGTTTCGCATTTCGTCACCCTTGTCTACTAAACACAATATTTCTAAAGGTAGTTATTATCTATCAAATTGACTGTAAAAATGGTTAGATAGATAATCCTCAATATATTCTTAGTTTGACAAAAATATACATACACCCAATAGAACAGTCATTGAGTATTTATAAACAGACGAAATGACAATGATTATTGTATAGCTAACATTGAAGTGTAGTATATGTTCTGTAAGCTCTCAAGAGAGTTCTGTCCTCAGCGACAGTGTAATATGAGATTGTCTTTGGTGTAGAACGAAGTTATTCCAAATTGAAAATCAATAAAAAAAAGTGTGAGCCAAGGTCAAATTACCGGTATTTGTCAAACAAATTTTATAATTATCTATATTTATTTAAAAAAAAACACATGGTAATTTGAAGTTAGGGAAATTCATTAAAACCTTTACATATCTTCCATATTTACGTGGGACTTATATAAAATTTATGTTTTTCACAAAAAAAGACTATGCCAATATTTTTTCGAGCCTATTGAAGTGATTTGTTTTTTCTTTGTTAGTCATTATAACCTCAGCTGGATCATCTTACTATTTTCTCATTTTTGATATTGTGACTAAGGTGTCTAAGCCATAGGTATTTCATAATTTGACGATGAAATACCTATTTTTGCATGAATTCTGCCTATTAAAATCATATTTATATCTAAAGATGTACCAACCAATAGTAGTCTACACTGGAAACCGGTGGTATTTTCTAAAATATAGTTGAATATTGTTTTCAAATAACTTGGAGTTGCGTATGCGGACTTGCCTGATTTTCAAGTTATCATACGACCGGTGATAATCACTAAACGAAATGTGTAAACTATAAGAAATACAGATCAATACAAAACTTATAAAATACATGTATATTAAATAGGGACTTGAAGTAATAAATTGTTAATATGATGGCCAGATGTTGATGTTATTTAGAAAATGATATATCAACTTAACTTATAGTTAATTAATCACAGCTGCAATCTGTGTGTGGTGCAAAAAATGCGCAGAATTGAAATTTGTTATGGTTCTACCCTTTTTCAGCAGGATATGACTGGTCCTATTTTACAGGCAAGACATATGTCTATGCTGATCGGATAGCACTTCTTGTTATTGTCTTGAAGTTGAAGTACTCTGAATTCCACTTAAGTAGTGCGCACTAGCTTTTACGTGTCCTAATGCATTCATTAAATGATCAACTTATCAGAGCATGCCATGAAGAATGTATGCTGACTTGACATTGCTTTTCGGTATTATCTCGCTATCTTCATATCACCAAGTAAGGGAGTATACTCTAAATCATATTGGTATTCCGATAATTCAAAATAGCTATTTTCTCTTGATGTTCTGAAATCCAGCCTGTTTTTGATTTAGTACGCGAATCGCAATGAGCACCAATGCTATCCAGATTAAAGTAAGAAATGTTTCTATCAAACATGGGCTGATCACCAGTTATCATCACATTCTAATCCCCCACAGAACATCTATATTTGAGCATTGTTTTAACATGTGTGCATAAAACACCCTAAGCAATCCTTATTTACTCAAATGCAGTACGAAATATCTGGGGTAGAATTCTGCATTTAGATGATCTTTTTTTCTGAAACAAATGTATCAGCAGCTTTGATGTTAAATGGGAAAACTGTGAAGATTGTGTTGTGTGTGTTGGTATTGCCTGTTCATTGTGCCTAAATAATTACACCAATACGTAAACGTAACTTTGAGACCATTACCCAGAGTTTAAATTTCGAAACCTTTTTCAAACACACTGACAAATAAAACAGAGAGAGTTTCCACAACAGGATAATGTGCACATCGATGCGAAGAAAAGAGAGATTGAATAAATATTATTTAGAATGAAACAAAAATGACATGTTTTACGAGAGTAACCATGATAATTAGAGTTCAACACTTATTAGATAATTAAAAGAAAATGTTATATCTGACAGCATATAATGTTGGTGTATTTTTAATATTAATATGATTAACCAAAAAAGTATATTCATTTACTGTTATTTATTCACACATGCCCAGATGAAACAGCATATGTAATGACTTGCAAGTGCATCTATTCATGGAATAAAATTTCTGAATTTATCACTCTTTATCACTAATTACAAATAATTATTAAATATAATGGAAACACCAACTCTGAAATATGGATTTATGTAAACATTATTGGGAGACTGAATGTTGAACATTCATCCGCAGTATATACGTCTAATATGCTACTGTGTAAGCGGTTTATCCTACAAAAGAAGAATATATGTGTTCATCACCGGTTCGATAGAACGCCCAGACAATAAATGATATGGAATGGGTTTGCAATTTCCCTACTCCTCCAGGGCCCTCTTTATTTTTAGTGCTAAAATTCGGTTATAAAGTAACGTTTCCTTAAGTAAGGTAGATTCGAGACAAGTTAATAACCTATGTTTAATTTGGAATTAATCAACGTGTACTATATCTTCTATTTTCGTTCATAGAAAAATGGAAATAATTCCATATTCAAGCAATGTTATTTTAACCTTAATTGAGTTTCCCTTTTCGCAGCAGGCTTTGCTATACATTAAAAATCGAGAATGTGTTCAAAATTATTCAAATGAGAATGCATGTGAATGAAGGGGCTCGTTTGTTTATCACACACTTTGTGTTGTGGACCTGGGTAAAGCTGAATAAATGACGCAGGAACACATGGTTTAAATGAACAAAGGTATATATTATATAATAGAAAGAAAGATATTACAAGGAGATGTTGCTCTCAACCGCCATTTCTGGTTTGCCTGGGAAGAAGAGAACAAGTGTCACGTGCTTCCCGTATTTATAAGGTGGACGAGTCCATTAGTTCTTTGTAGGTAGGTACGGCACCATAACACCCCCCTTCCAAGCCTTACCTCCTCAGGAGTCTTAATAACGTTTCCTTTTCGGATCTATCTCTAGGTAGTCCGGAGTCATTCGTTTTCTTTTTGGTTGTCGTTTACGTGTGACTACCTGGGGTGCTGGTAAGTTGAAGGTGTCATATATCACGTCCATCAGGTCTTCTCCTTGTGGGGCGCTGTCAGTGTCATCTGACAGTCTTTTTCTGATCTGATTTAGATGTCTCTTATGCGAGAACCGTAGTCCTTTTATGATATAGACTATCGATCCGATCCTTTTTTCAATTGTACCGGGTTCCCAGAACGTCATTGTTTTTGAACATCTTAAAATATACCCTATCTCCTGGGTTGTATTTTTTCTTCGGTACCGTAGAGATTCGGTCATAATTATTATGTTTAAGTAATAATTTATCAAACACGGACTTCACATTCCGCGCAAACATCATCTCTGCGGGGGATAATGATGATGCTATGTTCATGTTTTTTGTAATTCTATATACCTGTAAGAATTGTTGTAAAGCCTTCTCCTTAGGAGTATCACCGGCCTTTTTTAATGCTCTTTTTAATGTGTCTACGAAGCGTTCCGCCTGGCCGTTTGACCTAGGATGATACGGGGGCGTCGTTATATGTCTGATTTGAAACGTCGCGCAGAACTCCTCAAATTCTGATGACGTGAACTGTGTCCCATTATCACTCACCAAACAATCCACTACCCCAAAACGGGCAAATAGTTCATGTAGGAATCTTATCGTAACCTCTGACGTGGGACTCTTGCAACGTAGTACCTCGGGCCACTTTGAAAAACTGTCGACTACGATTAAGTAGTAAAATCCTTCCAATGGTCCCGCGAAATCCACGTGAATTCTTTCCCACGGACGGTCGGTCTTTGGCCATGGGCTATCCTTTATATGTGGTGCTTTGGCCGCTAAGGCACAGCCTTTACACAGCTTTACTGCTTTTTCAATGTCGTTGTCCATACCTGGCCAGTACACTAAACTCCTCATTAACCCCTTCATCCTGGTTATCCCTGGATGGCCAACATGAAATTCTTTTAGAATTTGCTTTCGTAGTTTTTCTGGGATGACCACCCTTTCGTTATGCATGAGTACGTCATCACAGAGTAAGAAACTCTTTGCCGCATGTAAATCCTTATCTACCAATTTCATTTTTGTTCTGGTGATAAATTCATCCTCTTGAGCTTCTTTTTTATCTCGTATAGTGTCACCGGGAGCTCTCTCACTGCGTTGCACAAAATCTTTTTAAAATCTCCTTCTGTTTGAAGAGACGCAATCACTGTGAATTCTAGAGTCTCTCTCTGTTTTGGCACTAATCTCGACAATCCATCTGCATGATAGATTTTATTCGAATGCAAATGTTGCATTTTAAAGTTGTAGTTTAATAAGATAGTTCCCCATCTTTGTAGTCTATTAGCTGTATATACAGGTAGGCCTTTTTTAGATCCATAAATTGTAATTAGCGGCTTATGGTCTGTCTGTAAGGTAAATTGTCTACAATGTATGTATTGGTGAAACTTTGTTACTGCAAATATTATTGTTAGGGCTTCTTTCTCGATTTGAGAATACTGTTTTTCCGCTGGGAGCAAGGTCCTTGATGCATGTGCAATGGGTTTATGGGTTCCATCAGGCATTTTGTGTAAGATACATGCTCCTAAACCATATGAACTAGCGTCGCTAGCTACGATTATGTCCAATTCTGGGTTGTAATGCGTTAGAAATAACTCTGACGTAAGTCTTTCTATGATTTTATTAAATGCATCCTGACATTCAGGTGTCCATACCCAGGCTTTCCCTTTTTTTATAGCTCATTTAATGGAGCACGCAAATTATGCATTTCTGGGATAAAAGCCTGGTAGTAATTTGCTAGGCCCAGAAAACTCTATAATGTCATGACGTTTTCTGGCGCCGGCATGTTTTTTATTGCGGTAGCCCTTTCTGGGTCTGGTCATCTGCCGTCCTTGTCGATCACATGACCCAGATATTTTATTTCCTCCAGGAAAAAATCACATTTTTCTTCTTTTACTTTGAACCCATAATCTTAGATTCTCGCAAACACTTGATTTACATGTTTTTGGTGTTGTTCGATATATTTGCTGTTAATCAAGATGTCATCGAGATACGCTAATGCGAAATCGAGTCCGCCCAGCATTGTGTATTACTTGTTGGAAAATGGCTGGCGCGACCTTAACTCCGAACGCTAATCTTTCGAATTTATATAAACCACGATGTGTGTTTATACATAACAGCTTAGAACAATCTTTATCCACCGGTATTTGTAGGTATGCCTCACTTAGGTCAATTTTTGAAAAAAGTCTTCCTCCATTTAAGCTTGTAAACACTTCTTCCGGGGTATGGAGTGGGTAATGATAGTCCGCGAGGGCAGTATTCAGTCCTGTTGAAAAATCTGCACATACACGAATCTCATTAGATGTTTTCTTTACATAAACCGTGGGTGCTGCCCACTGGCTGTGTTGTACTTTTGATAAAATACCCATCTTTACCAGTCGGTCTAATTCAGCGTTTACTTTTTCAATCGAGGCGAAGGGTACTTTCCTTTCTTTCCTAAATACCGGCAGTACATTTTCTTTTAGACGAAATTTTTCAGTCATTTTAGTGCAGCATCCAAGACCGCCAGAAAAAACCTCTGGAAACGAGTTTTTTAATTCCTGTTGTAGTTTTTCCGATTCTGTTGCGCGACTATTTATTTTTTTACAAAATGTATTTATCGGCAACTTCCATGAATCAAATGCCTGCATAAAATCTGAACCAAAAAGATTATTCGAATCCTTCAGTACCAGTAGTTTGAGTTTTTTAGTATTTCCCATTAGGGACACATTTGTGATTAATTCTCTTTCAAATGTAATTCTTTCACCAGTAACTGTGCTGTCCAGCCTGTTTGTTCTTGATAGAGTAGGTTTATTTTATCTCTTCCATGTATGTAAATTTATAATGGAAACGTCTGAACCAGAATCCAATTGCAATTTTATATTTTTATCCAGGATTTTCACCTGTACATATTTTCTTATGTTCATGCCAGTTTCCTTCTTTGTCCTAGTGGCTTGAATCCGCATTTTATTTCCTCTGCCCGTTCTGCAGTGCGAACTTTTATGTCCAACTTTTTTGCATTTCATACAGGTTTTAAAACGGAATGGGCACTCATTGTACCAATGTGGATTACCACAGCGTGAACAAGGGCTTGGTGGCAATTTATTTTTTTTTTTACTGGTTTGGTTTGTCTTTGTTACATCAAAATTATTATTTCTTATTTTTCTATAAGGTTGAGCTTTTTTTTTTTGATGTACCTTTTTTATGTGCGCAATGCCGGACAATTCAATGTCTTTTGAGTCCTGTTTTACATTTACAAATCTTTGACAGTCCTCAGCCAACTTTTGCAGCGTAAGGCTTGGTTCATTCTCTAATTTATTTAGAACTCTACGCCTTATCTCCGTGTCATTTCCTGAGATTAAACCTTGTACCAAAATTAGACACTTGAAATTATCTGCACTTAATTCAGCTAGTCTAAAATCGTCACAATGCTTGTTCACTATCGATGCAAAAGTAGCGTAATCTTCCTCGTCTTTCTTTACCAGGTTCATGCACTTCCACTGTTTGTGGAATAGTGTAGTTCTTGGACTAAACAGTTCTGTCAATAAACCAACCGCTTCTATGAAAGTTAGCTCGCTGGTTTTCCGAGGCAAAATGAAATCCACGAATTTCGTATGTTCTGTGGTATTTAGTTTTCTAAGAAGGAGGCGTAGCTTCTTCGCATCACTCCAACCACCGCAGTCAATTTTATATAGGTCTTCATATCTTCGGAAATATTCTTCAAATGTATTATTTTCCGTGTATGAGTAATTATCAATACTGTTCCAAATTTCGTTCTGCGAAAACGTGTCGTCTTTTTCATTTTTTTGGTCACTGCGCGATATTGTTTGTATCAGAAATTCCAATCTTTCATCATACTCCTTTTTGTGTAATAAAATATTTTGGTTCTGTTGTAATAAAAGCTTTTGAAATCTTTCCTCAGTTTGTTGTTGCTGGGAGATTTGGAATTTCGTTAGTTCGGCGATTATAGACTTAATATCTTCCATATTCAACCATTTAGTTTCTGATTTTATTTAGAAAATTAATATTTTCTCATTATCTTATGATTTTATAAGAATTCTTTTCTTTAAATTAGCGTTTGCTAGGCGCCGTTTTTAATTATGAAAAGATTATGAAACTTTTCCTTTTCTCTATATACGCGTATATTCACTTATTTTTTTATTTTTTTTATTTTGAAAATTAATATTTTCTTGTTATTTAATGAATTTATAAGAAGTTTTTTTCTTTAAATTAGCGTTTGCAAGACGCCCTTTTAGTTATGAAAAGATTATGTAATGTTCTTTTCTTATACACGTTTTTAATTTTAACGAAGAGAAAAAAAATCTGTTTCACAATTAATTCTTTCTGCATTTTAAAATATTTCAGTACAAGTCGGAAAAAAGAGAGAGAAAATAAAACTGACCTTTTTTTTTATCGTGCGTCATTTTTTTATGGAGTAACGCACGTGTGTTCATTTCATGTTTTTGTTTCTTATCTGTTCTTAAAATGAAGCACGTGGTGTCGGTTTCATTTTTTTTTTTTTGTGTGTGTTCGTCAAAAAAAACTCGCTGTGACGTTCGTCTAAAAAAAAACAATGGTCGCTTCCTTCATGTTCGGTATTTCTTTTGTTTTGTTTTTTTAGTTTTCCAACCCAGAGAAAAAAAAACGCGCATTCAATTTCAGTTGTTTTTGTTTTTTTTTGTTTTTTTTTAACTAGTTTTCCCAAACTAGAGGAACGCGCACCCAATTTCAAGCTGTTTTTTTTTTCGATAAGCAGTTTTAAAACTTAGAGCACATGTCTATTTCAGTTTTCTTTTTCTTAAAAGAAAACAATTTTCTCGCACTTAAGAATTCAACGTGTTTTTTTTTTTTCAGTTGAGTTCTCTTTTCTTCTCTCGACCGTACGGCAAACACCTTTGTTTTTTTTTTGTTTTTTGTTTTTTTGCGTGCGGTTTCCTGCATTAACTGTGTGAGTGCATTTTCACGTGGTATTTTCAGTTTTTTTACCCAAGAGTTCGAATTGCCTCGTCGCCATTTGTTGTGGACCTGGGTAAAGCTGAATAAATGACACAAAAACACATGGTTTAAATGAACAAAGGTATATATTATATAATAGAAAGAAAGATATTACAAGGAGATGTTGCTCTCAACCGCCATTGCTGGTTTGCCTGGGAAGAAGAGAACAAGTGTCACGTGCTTCCCGTATTTATAAGGTGGACGAGTCCATTAGTTCTTTGTAGGAAGGTACGGCACCATAACACTTTGCTAAAAGTTAAGTAACATATTAAAACGTCTGAATGAAATATATGAAACGAAGCGAATGATGTTTAAAATTCTGTATAAACAACGGTGAAGCAATTATGTGAGCAACACAATGTACAATCAACATGCCTATAAGTTCGTCAGCTCAACGTATAGCAACTACATGATACAGATATTAATACATGTCAAAGATCATGTTACTAGCGAAATGCTAAAGGTAACGTAAAGAATAACTGGTATTTTTTTACATTTTAATACAAAAATAACAAAGTAGTTCTAAGAGAAATATTTACAATAATTGAGTATAAACGAAGTAGATTATATAGAACGACCCAAAAAGAAGCGATTAAGAAACGCGTTATCTGACATTTGTGAATGATGATACATAGTGTGCGTTTAACGTACAGCTTTAATAATGAAGCTCACGTGTGGTTTTCTTTTGAGAATATAAATAGCACGAAACACTACGAACAGTACAACTACTAACAGTTGTGTTAGTCTATGATCATTGGTGCCATAATTCGTCCCTCTCTTTATTTACTTTTCTATCTATCTATATATCTATCTATCTACATATCTATGTATCTGCCTATCTCTCTCTATATCTCTCTCTCTCTCTCTCTATATATATATATATATATATATATACATATATATATATATATATATGTGTATGTATATATATATATATATATATATATATATATATATATATGTATATATATACATATGTATATATTAATAAAAGATACACCACATATAGAATTATAGATTCGAAATGCAGTTTGTTGCCGATTTATACTTAATTTTCTTACTTAATGTCTCGGTTCATGTTATTAGATTATATAATGTATATATATATATATATATATATATATATATATATATATATATATATATATATATATATATATACATGGTTAATACAACAAAATATATGAAAGGCAACTAATATATTTAATTTGGTAACATCCGGATAAAAATATAGTTCAATATACTGGATAGAGCATTAATAGCAATAAATTAAGTGAAAGAATAAAATGAGGTACGAACACATTTTATTACAATTCAATGTTCAGGCAAAGTTTTTTGAAGTCCTTAACTCAGGAGTTTTCAAAGATAATCTTCTTCTCAGAGGACCATAACCGCAATGACCTTACTGCAGGTGATAACAATTAAAATTTAAAAACATAAAAAATATATACACAGACAGATACATAAAGCTATATAAAACATCAAATATATCGGCCCAAAACATACTATTTAGTAAAACTATAGAATGTATCCAAGTAAACAAGTATAAAAAATAGCTCACGGCAAGACATCCAATATGTTGATTACAGAATAATCCAAGTAGTGAATAGTGGTCGAAAATCGAAAAAAGTTATCTAGGCAGGAAGTTCGTATGCTATTCAAAACCAAGTGAGTTTTCTGAATTTTTCATGTGTTTTGTCTTCTCTATCGTTTCTTTATCATTCTATTAATTTGCATACACCTTGAATACAATTGTCACTGTTATCTACTGTATCGATAGCAAACAAACTTCATGCCTGGATAACTTTTTTTGCTTTTCGACCACCATTCACCACTTGGATTATTCTTTAATCAACATCTTGGATGTCTTACCTTGAGCTATTTTTAGACTTGTTGACTTGGATTAATTGTATAGTTTTACTAAATAGTAATTTTGGGCCGATATAGTTGATGTGTATTTATCTTTATGTATTTTTCTATATATATATATATATATATTTTTTATATATTTTCAAAGTTAAATTTTTATTATCCTGCATAATTTCATTTCAGTAATGGTCCTCTGAGGAGAAGATTTTCTTTGAAAATTCATGAGTTAAGGACTTTAAAGAACTTTGCCTGAACATTGAATGCAATAAAATGTTATTTGTACCTCATTTTATTCTTTCACTTTATCTATTGCTATATATATATATATATATATATATATATACATATATATATATATATATATATATATATATATATATATATATATATATATATATATATATATATATATATATATATATATATGGGGTTATTTACACGATAATTCATGAAAAAGAAATGTCGTGGTGGACAAAATGTGTTAATATATATATATATATAAATATATATATATATATATATATATATATACTACTTTTGTAATGTGGTAAGGGCAAATCCGGGCAGAAATCCTTTATTCAATGAGAATTCACAAATAAGAACGGTATATATGAATTTACTTCTTAGTACAGAAAATAGTACAACATTAGTACCGTCGGTTTCAAGCTAAACATTAATAAAATGGATCCTCAAATTAAGCACACCTATCACATAAATGTACACAGGCTCAGATTACCTGAACCATACAACAATTTTCTTCCAACGTAACAATAACATAATTACAAAGTATGACTAAAGACCATTATATTCATACGTTTTTTTATAAAATAAAAATCAATAAAATAATATACACTCGCACAGTATAACAAAATATCATCACCTTAGTTAACATGCAATCTAATGTTGAAAATGAGGTTTATTTACGTAACTGTCAGAGTAAGTCGATACACACAATAACAGCACCCATAATAGGCACTTACAAATATTAAGTAAATAAAAACAAACATAATTAACCAATTTTATTGTTCAAAAATATAAAGAGTAATAATTGGCCACTAACATCGCGAAAACATCAATAACTAAATAATATCAAACACATTTGTATGACTTATAAATAGTCAAGTGCAACATACTTGCGTACTAAAATTATATTCATATAATTCACTAACGAGCACGGAAAATAGATGTAATTAGTAGGGTATTGATTTACTCCTCTCCAGGAGTAAGGCACAAGGCCAGTTTTTATCTTACTCCCACAAGAAAGATGTGACCCAAGGTCGGGTCGGGAAAATGTTTTTTTAAAATTGCCTGGGCAGCCCCGTCGGCATTCCCCGGTAGGGGCGCCTCAGGCAGTAAGCAATAAACTTGCTCCTCCCCAAAGAGGAGAGGCGAAGCCTGGGAGGGTGGACCTCCTAGAACTGCACAGTACAAACCCATAGACTGGCGTAAATCAAGCCCGAAGGCCAAGACAATACCAGTCTATGAGGTGCAATATCCATCGGAACAGATACTACACTTTGATCTTAGCCAAAAGGCCAATATAAATAGCACGTTACGGCAAATTGGTCAATAAATAATCAAATCGATCAAAACAAACACACAAAATAGCTTCATCAAAACCAGGTAACATATTACATTACTGCAACCAGAAAATGGTGATAGCAGATAACCACGAGACTATTCCAACCTACATCGGAAGCGATGATCCGTACTCTCTCTAATTGTCTAATATTGTTCTAATATACGTAACTAATCAAATGATTACATTCTTATGTTTGAAATAGCATCATCGAGACACATTTTAATAACAATTAGCTAGCATGTCTACCTTCCCGCATATTCCTGAAACAGGGCAGTCATGTTATTAGCATATTAGTAGCTTGCACATTGCATGGCTCATTTCCAGTCCATATTGAATTATAATCATAAAAAAGCAATAAAAAACAACGTAATCAAAATATATAGAAGCATTTGTAAAATGATGAATACCTTTTTACGCTTTCTCTCTCGCTCTATCTAGCTATCTCTTTTTACATATATATATATATATATATATATATATATATATATTTAATATAGTGTACATCTTTTTCTTTTTACTCTTCTTTTGAGTCTCTTTCTTTTCGATCTTTATTTTTATTAATTTACTTTATATATTTATATACGACCTCCGGTTACTCTATCAGACCTACACGCTTCCTGAAATTACTCCGCCTTCTTTCTACTTATTATGTCATACGTTCTTCCCCGTACTATCGAACGAATTTAATGCAGGAACAACCAACAAACCAATCAAGGAAATAAAAAATGCTATTGTTATGAATACATATATATATATATATATATATATATATATATATATATATATATATATAACCTGTAAAGATTTCATAAGACATTCACACAAATGCAATTTGATTAACTCCAGAATAGTCTGTAAGTTTTTGAATTGTTGCACGATATATGGTACATGTCGAAATAATAATCTACCTTTCTTTTTTTACATTAAAAATTGGGAATGTGTATTCCTTCAATTTGAAATCAATTAATTGCATCAAATAAATTAGTATTATGTGGGATTCTCGATATGCCATGATCTATTAGGCAACCGTTTAGATAATAAAAATACCCACGGCGCTATTATAAATGAGATAGTTATCATTGAAATTGTTCAGTGATAATAGTAACCCTAGAATATAAATATTTTACTAAGAAAATAAAGGGTCAATAGGATCAACAGTGCGTTGAAGTCCTTCAAGAGAATATACAAATCGCAGGAAAATAGTCGACACCCCGGAACAAGTTTAAACGCACTAACTAAATAAGTTTACCATATCGGACATCTGGAATTAATAGTGTGTTTTCTGTATAAGGTATTGATGATGTGGAAACCTAATTGGTACTGACTGTGTGGAAGGTGGGTTCGATTTACCTCAATACATAGGAGGCATGTTCTTTCTATGTTCCATCGTGGTTCACCATACGTTTTGGAATGGTAGAGTCGTAACTGAAGAAGTGTTTTCACGGTTATAGTGCATCCCAAATAAACAAGTTACTTTCATTCGTGTGAAGTGCATAACAATTATTAAATAATAGTACTGTTACCACATTGTAACAAGAAATTTAAAAAATATTCTGCGGATTAGAAAAAAAACCTTTCTATACAATGTTAGTAATTAATTAAATTCTGAACCAAGGGCAATAACTCAATAATTATAAATATAGGAATACATCCCTTCCTACGTCTAGCGTATACTCTCTGTAGGTTTATGCCTTGTCTCGTAATTGTACATAGATAAATAAAACGTTATAAATACAATAAGATATATTAGTTTTTGTTTTCTTTACATAAATGTAGGGAAGATTTCTTTTGAAGCTATAATGGCCGGTACTCATGTGTCTATAGATGTGTACTCGATTTGCTGTAGGAGCTTCAAATGCTCATAGATAATATCAAAACAATGCAGGTATTCAATTTCATTTCTGGTGTTAGAATAAGCTTTATTAAGAAGTTCACGATTTGAAAGTAATTATTAATAAGCATTAATAATTTAACATTATTTACTGATAGTTTCTTGGGGGTATTTGGTTTTTATCTCTATTAGGGGGTTTTCGCTTTAATTGCAGGAATTATTTAAGGCTTGTTTTGTATATATCAGCTTAGATGAAGTTGGTGGGAAATCTGGTTCGAGTGTTCTCTTGGGTGTGATTTTTTTGTTGTGGTTGATATTTTAAATTGTATCTTTACTGAAATGGTCACATTTTACCAAATAAATTGTTAGCTATTTATATACTTCAAATTGCCGACTTTTTATCAGAACTGAATCTGGAATATCGCCATGATTTCCCCCTCCTGCGTTTTCTTGTATGGCATGCTTTTTCACTATTGAACATTATACACGGCAACGATTGATAAAATTGTAATAATAAAAAATACACTTATCTGAATTCTGTCATGAAACGCGTGTAAAGGAATAGAATTAGACATCACATTGAAATAGATCACATTGGTAGGTAAAAAAAGATATATAAAAAAACGCATAGAAGTACATAATTAAAGAAGTTATTGACACCAATGGAACTCATGGTTTTCAATTAATTCACTATACTAAATGGAACGATAATATATATATATATATATATATATATATATATATATATATATATATATATATATATGTGTGTGGGTGTAAAGCATTTTCTTGTCAGAGGGTCTGACGATAACACCTTAGAAAAATGTAAGACCTGTTGTCCACGTGCCCGGTTCATTGATTAATATAATCTCTCCTTACATATATATATACATATATATATATATATATATATATATATATATATATATATATATATATATATATATATATATATATATATGTATATATTACACACACATTATATATATATATATATATATATATATATATATATATATATATATATATATATATATATATATATATGCATATACAGAGCGAGAGAGAGAGAGTCCGTGGGTGTAATTAACTAATGAAGATGATTCAGCTTTCAAGGAAAACGATAATTCAAACACTAGGATTAGTTATAGAAATGGCACGCGCTTATTTAGGTTCCCGTTTTTGTGTTACGTCACATCAGTAAACTTGATCAGGGTTATTTGATTCCGCAATACACGACTGGCTGTTAATACTCTATTGTGCACGATATATTTAATTCAACTCTGTCATTTTATGTGAACATTTCAGGATCAGACATGTTGTAAATGTGTAGTGTATGCATACCTACAAAAGAGTTACAACCACACACACATAAGTCTTACTTGTACATATTCTATATTTAGCAATAACACCATGTTCAGTGCAGAGTTGGTATAACACGTTTTTCGCTTTCTCTAGATAACATAGTTAAATTCTTGAAATTTATTTCGGACATGAGTTTACGAAGTTTCATTTCATTTTTTTGATTGATGAGATCAACGCTTGGGATGAGTCTTATTGTTTTTGTCAGGTTGATTATGAAACCACACCTTGAGCATTAGAGACAGTGGTTAGACCTGAGCGAATTTAATTATTAAAGATAACGGCTAGACTATATTATGTTAGCATTTAACTTGAAAACGGCAAATTTGTAGTCAGACCACAGTCGTAGTTCTTGAAAATAAATTTTACTCGTAGTAATTCGATTCGCTAAAAAAGGGACGGTAGCAAATTATTTCGACTAGTTTTATTAAGACGTTTTTCTTTTCGTTAATACATAATAAAAATATGACCTCATTCGAGCACCTACATTAAATGCAAGAATAGGTAATAGAACAACTATCAACGTTTTTTTTATTCTGTGAGGAAAAGGCCGTAGTTAAGTGAAGAACACATCTCAGTAGATCATAAACTCGAGTGTGTACTCTGTTGACAGGAAATAGTTTTTGAGCGACAGCTTACAAGATGATACAGCATTACGTTTCAACCCTCTATTTCCGCTTTTGTCCGAAACAAAATAAAAACTAAATATAGACATTATAACGCATCTTTAGCATATACCTATTAGTTTCATTAATAGAAACACAATGCACACAATCAAGTGTTCATTGACGCCATATTTTATTTACTTGTGAATGAATAGTTCTATTATCGAAATGTGTCTTTAGTTACCTGGGAACAAATTGTAATAATATGTTAAAATATTATGGTTTGGGAAAACTATGTCAATATATGAAAAAGCATTCTAAAATGGGTTGCAATAGTATGGCATATACCATATTTTTTGTAGCTAGACGTGCCTACATAGAAAATATAAACATTTGTTAAGTTCCATATAAACATATTATAATAATATACATCTGCATTCGTCCAATGTCGACTGCGTATTGTGGTCGGGTGTTGACGACTAAAGGTACTTGCTTTTCGAATCTCATCTTTAAACATTTATTCGTGTAGTCTTACTATGAACAAATGCAAAGGAGTAAATGCGGTATTGTAGTATATATATATATATATATATATATATATATATATATATATATATATATAAGAATGTGTGCGTATACATGTGTTATGTAAGTGTGTTGTCTATAGTATACATATGTTAGACTATCTACATTCAATCTAGAAATGTATTCTTACAAAATCTTTACCTGTAAATGCATTAAAAAGGGACCCCAAATATCTAAGTTCAATGTTAAGGGCTATAACAGGGCATCATGCCCTTAAAACTTAAAGTATATTGAGTGATTATGAAGTTTCAATTATATGAATTAAATGTTTTGAAGAAGACAATGGAAATTGTTTAAATTTCTAAGTGCCCTGTAAACGTATGTCTTTTAAATTATAAATTATACTATGTTGATAAAATTTTAATCACATGTAAAACATGTATTAAACAATAGTTGCTTATTAAATTAACTGAAGTTTCGTTCGTTCTGTGTATTGAGGTGTGTGCATGCGTGTATAGTTAGTTGCGGTTGGTAGTAGCAAGGAAAAGAGTACAGAAAATTAAATATATGGATGTTTACATATGGGATGTTTGTCCATGTATACACCGAGTAGAAATGTGGGTGGTGTTTAGGACCTTTTCAACAACACAAGCGGATGTAGGCCATGAAATATATATATATATATATATATATATATATATATATATATATATATATATATATATATGGCTAGTTCAGCGCGCACGTTGAACAATGTAGGCAGCAATGACACAACCCTTGCCTGCTCGGGTAAGTGTATCTCACTTTCAATTACTGGGTGTACCAATTGCCGACGTTTGTATCGTGATTCTAGTCTAAATTTACGAACCGCGTTCGATCGCATGCGACCGCCTACGATCGCCACCCATGCACGAATGAGTGTAAAAAAAACAATATCGTGTGTAAGTGAAATAAACACTTAATTAAAAAAAATATTTACAGTTAAATCCTCATTTATAGATGCAATAGTTGTAAATGTACATCACGTAAACTTGAGACATTTTTTGTCATATGCAGTAAGCGAGTTCCGCACGACCGCTGAACATTGTGGGCAGCATTTACACTTCCCCCTGCCTTCCCGGGTAAGGCTATCTCAATTTCAATTACTGTATTTGCCGATTTCCAATGACCGTGTTGTTCTGAGCGTTTATCTCTTGGTTATAGCCTAAATCTTCGAACTGCATTCGACACCATGCGACCACCTACAACATCCAGCCCAGCACTGATGCGAGATATATATATATATATATATATATATATAGCACTAGATGACGTGAAAGAATAAAATAAGGTGCGACTCAAATTAGATTTGCATTCTATGTTCAAGCAAAATCGTTTAAAGTCCTTAACTCATGAGTTTTCAAAGAAAATCTTCTCCGCAGAGGACTATTATCTATCTATCTATCTATCTATCTATCTATCTATCTCTCTATCTCTCTCTCTCTCTCTATATATATATATATATATATATATATATATATATATATATTACTATTTCTTATATCCACATGAATTTTTATAAGGAGATATCATTTTTTATTATCAATTTTCAGATTTTACTTCTACAGTCCTCGATACGTAGGTAGAGCTAGATAAAAACCGAATAACAAGAAGTACTACGTAGGTATGACCTATCTGGATTTTAAAAGCAGATATTCTGACCACAAAAGCACATTTAAAAACAGAGAACGTCGAATTAAAACAGCACTAGAAAACCACTGTTGGCAGCTCAAAGGAAAGTAACACTCACTAATGGAAAATAATACGACAGGCCATTACATGTAAAAATTTAGACTACCCGTGTAGATTATAGGAAGTAACACTGACCACACCTTTGTTCGTCTGAAGCGCAACGATTGGCTGAGAGAACAACAAAGAATCTGATTGGTTAACTTGCTAGCCGTGTATGTAAAACCACCCGGCAAAAAACACTCGATGCATTTTAGCCTGAAAATTTCCCCAGGACCCTCTGTGTAGCCTAATTGTCATAAATATATTTCATAGCTAACTATATATATATATATATATATATATATATATATATATATATATATATATATATATATCGATACATATACCTACACAAACTTACACACATACAATCATATATATATATATATGTATATATATATATATATATATATATATATATATATATATATATATGTATATATATATATATATATATATATATATTGAGTTTGTATGAAGGCAGCATTTTCTCATTTATGCAAATATTGTTCAAAATAACAGAATTGTGTCTGTTTGATTATACGTTTTTTTTTCAATTTTTCTGATACTTTTTTTTTGTATCAAAATCAAAAAAATAACAAATGTGTTACATGTTTTACAAGTTTCACGACGAACGTTTTCGATTGTTCGTCTAGAATTATTAGACCAAGAATCGGAAGCGTTCGTGAAAGCTGTGTAACGTATGGAACATGCAACTTTTTTCTGATTCTAATGCAAAAAAAAACTTTGAATAAATAAAAAAATGTAATTAAACAGACAAATTCTGTTATTATTAACAATGTTTGCATGAACATATATATATATATATATATATTTATGAACATATACATGTTTGCTAACCTAAACTTGCTGGTCAGTAGAGGAGGAATTTGCCGTATGACTGTGTTAGTTAAGAACATATATGTGTACACACAACAACACTAACACACACACACATACCCCCCACACATATATATATATATATATATATATATATATATATATATATATATATATATATATATATATATATATGTATGGGGGTGTACGCGGGCGACGTATGCATACCTTGAGTGTGTATTGGGAATGGTAAAATGTAATTTCCAAATACATAAATGCGATTGAGCTTTTTAATTGTACCTCCACTATATTTATTTTGAAATACATTAATTTTAACTACTGATATTTTACTTTTAAACATTTTCAAAGACTTTATATATAACTTTTAGAACACTGCCAAAATTAACTTACCAATATTCTTCATTTGAATAATACTTGTTTAAACACTCTCACATGAATTCATATTTTGCACCATCCATTTCTGTTTGTGTGCTCAACTTTCCTGGAGTAAATGTAATACGTATCGTTATATTTATATTAATATTATTATAATATTAATTACAACGATCTAATAAAAAATCACTTGAAAGATACATGCACGTTGTTGTTGATGACGGCGACAACGAAGACAACGAGCATGGTGATGATGATGATGATGATGATGATGATGATGATTATGATGATGATGATGATCATCATCATCATCATCATCATCATCATCATCATCATCATAATCATCATCACCATTATATTAATCATTATCATTATCATCATGAAGATAAGTATAATAATTGGTATCAACGAAAAAAAACAAAAAGACTTCATCTTACATTATTCTAATTACTAAAAAATAACTATATTTTTTAATAAATCGTCATCAAAGTGGGTTTTATATTGTTTGTCTTTAAAAATAAAATGGGGAGAAAAAAGGAACAATTTCAAATAACTCAGGAATATATATCTGTTTTATTTGACTTATTGACGTCACGCATTTTGCGATTGTAGAACGGCAAGGTGCGCAAAAACAAATGGAAAGAAAATAACTGTTAATAATATAATTCGGTGTTCTATTAAACTCCTTATGTTATAGTGGTTTAAAATACTGTAAAGCGTTTTTTTTAATTCAGATTGAAATTTTCTGTCAAATATATTACGTTATACTTAATAAAATATTGCTGACAGCCGTTCGCCTACTGTCGACAAACTCTGATGTCCCTTCAATAAGGTAGAAAATTAATTAAAAGACGCTACGGACAGTTTCGTATCTGTTTGTTATTTCAGGGGGTATCCGCACACGTCATCAAGAACATTGACCTGTAACCCTATCGGATTTTGACGAATTATTAAAATGCAATAAAAAATGCTTAAAATATGTGAAACAGAAAAACATTTGAGAGTATCTATAAAAAAGCACGTCATTGGCTTTGTTAACAGTTCTCGGTTAATTATTACTTCTGTTTTCTTTTTTCGTTGGTTATTAGTGACAATAACCGTGATTTTTTGTTTCATTCCTTCATTTTGTTGATATTCATTGCAATAATAACACTAAATAAAATCTCACAATTGGAATAAATACAAATAACACAATGACTATCATCTTTTTGTTGTTTTTTTTTCTTAAAATTATAAAAATGTTAAAAGAACATTGTTTCTTTGTTTTTTTTTCTGTAAGGGCGAGTATAGCTTGATTAATTGTTGCCCGGATTGCAGGAAGTGTGTGCGTGTATTTTATGTACAAAAGTTAAGATATTATAACAGTGACAACTTGAAAAAATGAATTACTTCGAAGAGGTGAAACATTAATGTTTATTTGAAGTTCAATTGCCACATATGCACATTGCATAGATATATATATATATATATATATATATAGACTATAAAAAAATAAAAAAAAATATATATATATATATATATATATATATAGACTATAAATAAAATAAACAAATATGTGTATATATATATGTATATATATATATATATATATATATATATATATATATATATATATATATATATAAAGCGTAAATATATAAATTAAGCTGCACAAAATATTCATATTTCTATCTAATCGAAATAATGATAATCTTTTCTACAATATTTGATTCTAAAATATGTTTGGTGTTTATTCCTAGATGACATTATTTGTCTGATTAATTTAATCGGTAGAATAAAAACATATTTGTTTGTAAGCTTACTTGTAATACTTGAATAGGTATATTACTACTAGACTTGACACATATACCGGGCAGTGTTACAGTAAATCACGAAAGTAAATGTACGTGCTAGATATATTTTTATAGTATATATATATATATATATATATATATATATATATATATATATGTAAAGGAGTAAGGTTACTAACATGTGTGGTCTGCTCTCATCAGATAGGCGACCACCGATTAAAACGCGTTATATAATATTACATAATGATAAAATACCAAAATAATAAACACCAAAATAATAAATAGATGTTGAAAAAACGTTTTACAAATGTTGGTAGCCTTGCTCTTCTACATATATACGTTTCTCTGCTTGGAACTGCACTAATACTGAACTATCCTCTTTGCTATATATATAATATATACACACACACTCACATATATATATATATATATATATATATGTATATAGATATATATATATATATATATATATATGTATATATGTATATATGTATATATATGTATATATATATATATATATATATAAATATATATAGATATATATGAAACAGTACTATATATATATATATATATATATATATATATATATATGTACACTTCTTTGCATAACAAGGTTGTGTTTCTCAGAACTTATCTTCTCAATGTCAGTTCAAATATTGTTGCACACTAAATGTCAATAAACGAGAACAACTATGTCAAGATTAACAACAAAAATTAATAAACACATCAAGTGATGATCGATAATGTGTACTCTAAAGCAACATAGAAACAAGTGTTTAGTTTTAGATCCGAAAACTGAAAGATATAACTATTAGAAGTAAAGACGAAAAGTGCACTAAATCGAACATCGGTCATTACGATAGTGTCTTTTTAACTCACTTAATATGTGTATTAGTGCTGCAAGGGATACACAATTTTAAATATGCTCTATCTCTCTCCAATGATCTACAATATGCTACTAAATATATGTTACATTTTTAATAGGAAAATGCATATAAACACGTAGTATTATCTCCAATGATCTACAATATGCTACTAAATATATGTTACATTTTTAATAGGAAAATGCATATAAACACGTAGTATTATCTCCAATGATCTACAATATGCTACTAAATATATGTTACATTTTTAATAGGAAAATGCATATAAACACGTAGTATTATCTCCAATGATCTACACTATGCTACTAAATATATGTTACATTTTTAATAGGAAAATGCATATAAACACGTAGTATTATCTCCAATGATCTACAATATGCTACTAAATATATGTTACATTTTTAATAGGAAAATGCATATAAACACGTAGTATTATCTCCAATGATCTACAATATGCTACTAAATATATGTTACATTTTTAATAGGAAAATGCATATACACACGTAGTATTATCGGATTTTAAAAAAAATCGTTAAGTAAGGAAATTGACAACATCTTTGAGACACGCATGAAAATGTATTTAAGTGAAATATTTTCAAAATGAACAATCCTGCAATTTCAATAAACAAATCATTGCAAGCTTTCGTAGTAAAACAACTTTGTCAAGCGAAACGGTACATAGTTTTTTTCTTCTTTTCGTGTTCGTCATTTTGATGGTATTAATCACGAGGGGTCGAATCACAATAGAAGCAGAAAGGCACGCCAGGATACACTTATCTTAACGTCTTTTAGAACTTGACACGCCCTCTGCTTCTATCGTGATTTGACTCGACGGGGTTGATACCATAAACATGAAAAAGAAGAAATAAAGAAAACGAAACTATAAAACAGTCTCGTCTGACAAAGCTGTTCTACAACGAAAGCTTGGAAAAATTAAATAAACGTATTTTGCATTTAAATTGCACGATTGTTGATTTTAAAAATATTTAACTTAACAAAATTTTCTTGCGTGCCTCAAATATGTTTCCAATTTCCTAACTTAAAAAAGCGCCAATCTGCGCACAACATCGACAAGACTACAATTATCTTAACATCATTTAGAACTCGACGTGTCTTTTTGCTGCTATTGTGATTAGACCCCTCAGGGTTGATACAATACAAATGAGGATGAAACAAGAAGAACAAATCTATAAGACAGTCTCGCCTGACAAAGTTGTTCTACAACGATATCTTTTACGATTTTTGATTTTCAAAATATTTCAGTTTAATAAAAACTTCTTTGTTTTAATGTGTTTAATTATTTGATTTTTTTGGAAGTGGGCACGTTTAGAACGTTGTCGTGTCGGCTAATATTAAAATATATTAAATCAAAATCTAACACATTTTCCTAAAGTTATTTTTGACGTATATAACATTTAGAACAATGTGTTTAAAAAAATAGTACATAAGATGTAAGTTGCTGATTAAAGATCTGCGTTTTTTTTATATATTACATACAACACTAAACTATGATTCGCAGCACACATCCATACAACGTTGTTATATATATATATATATATATATATATATATATATATATATATATATATATACAACTTCATGATTATGATACAAAAGGCTTCACAAATCAATGAATACTTTTAAGTCATCAAAGGAGACATCGGTTTAATATAAAGTAATAGTCACAAGAATTAAAGACCAAGAGAGATGTTTACATGGACAGTTTGTTTTTTTCATTTTCCCTTGTGATTATATTTCAAATGTGTGTAATACGCACACAATAAAATCTATTTTAAACGCGTCGTATAATGCCGAAGCGTGTGCGTGCGTATATGTTACTTAGACGTGTGATCATATAAATATCGTCCACACAGCTCTGTATATAATCGATCGTGTTTCAAATGGTTTAAGCGTAGGACTCGCCAAAGATCTGTGTACACTCTAGTGCTTTTCTCTAATTTCGTGGTGTTCGGAAAGATCGGTGGAAACCAATGACGTTTAGTTCTATTTTCACGGCGTCAAAATATAGTATTCTGACTTGGACAGTGATCGCTGTGAAAGGAATTACAACACGATTATATAAATGGCTTGTGCTTTTTTTTCTCTCTAGATATAGGCGTCGGCCCTTAGCAACAGTGTTGACTGTGTAGTCGAATATCTTCGACAGATCTACAGTTTCCTGAGGATTCATTCTCCTATTTCGGTCATTAATTTTCCAAGCTATTTTCATCGCATTAGTCAAGTTCATATATATGGCAAATTCTCATTTACTAATGTGTATCTATATTGAACTCGCTTTAAATACATAGGATCGAACCGCTATTTCGCTGTAAATGCACAGTAAAACCAGTGTATGAAGTGTATGTATATATATATATATATATATATATATATATATATATATATATATATATATATATGCATCTGTCAATCACAATATGTTGCTTTCTAAATCAATTCAAGTGCGCAGAGATTGTTTTCCATGAGTCGCCGTTTTTAAAGGCCCGGACACTATTCAAGGATAGGAGTTAAATAGTTTTTTTTCTAGTATGAGATTAGGAAACCACCGTTGCAATAGACCCCATTTTTTTATTTCTGACTGTCTGCCTTATAAACTATTTTGCTGACAGTATGATGTTTATTATAGATGTTAAGCTGATCACTTATCACTGTTAAATATTCACAGCAAAATCTCATTAAGCGGAACTAAGGCACACAACTTTTAATGTTAATGCCTTTCCCCAACCAACTTAACCACTTCTCGAAGTACATGTCATTTACGGTCTTATCTGACCTGAGCGGTTGTGGAATCCACATGTGAATGAAACAATGCCCAATATCACATGGGTTTTGCCGCATACACCACTGACATCTAGGTTGTGACAGACTATCTTAACATAGCAGTTGCTACATGCGTATTGACTGGGGATTGAAATGCTGAGTGTCGGTCTATGATCATGTGCCAGCGCGGCCAGCTCACTGCACTTCCACGGCTCCAATCTCAGCACAAACCTCTAGCCAGTTAGTCTGAAACTGCAAGGAATGTATAGTATACAACGAAGTGACACTAGACGGAGTGGCACACCACTAAGTGTAACTCTACTAAGTGTCACTCCACTGAGTACACTTCTGAGTTATTTGGAAATATCATATCATCGCGTCAATATGAATGGCATCTTCTTAACTGCTGTCATCATATCTTCAAAAAATATTGGGTTTTGCTGTTTTTTTATATAAATGTTATCTGAGCAATTAATTTAGTCTGCCCGAGCAATCAACAAACAATAAAATAACTTGCTAATAGCTGACTGAGATGGCATGCTACACTTTTTATGATTAATGTAACTCGACTGAGTGGCACTCCACTGAGTGGCACTCCACTAAAGATAATATTATCGCATCAATATGAATGATAATTCAGATCGTATCTTCTTAACTGGTGTAATCATCATGGGGCCCTCATGTGATATGTTGAAGCTGTCGATATACTCTAGAAGAATGGCTAAGATGTACAGGAAGGACAATGACTCTTGCCGTTTCCAGAGTATAGAGAGAGACGAATAACCATAACGGTATCTGTTCCTTATGTATGATTGATGTGACAAAAGACAGAACAGTTTAAGGACAACAAGCTTGTCGGTATCAACACATACCATCATGTTTATAACCTTTTAACATCATGACAGCATGCAAGTACCACAACCACCTGAAAATGGCAGTTTACTTTACAACCTACTCTCCAAAATTGTTACTTTTAATTAACTTGAATATTAAGTATTTACGGTGCATCTATTTTCCTACAGATTGATGGAATACTAATGTTATTCAAGTACTTGTTTAAGTTGCTATATGTAGTTATTTTTCTTTACAGACAAAATGTAGCAATGCATATTTTATCTGAAGGGTCAGCAAGTAGCAGCAGCCCAAAAAGAGGGGGAGTTGGTACCAATAACGACTTCAGAGCCACACTTTCTTACATAAGAGTGAGCTAGATGATTTAATCAAAGATTTAAGTCTCACTAAGTCAAGAGCTGAGCTTCTTACATCAAGACTGAAGGAATATAATGTAATAGGGGAGACGGCAGGAAATCTGTGTACCGAAAACGACAGTAATACTTTGAAATTTACTATGACATTAGTGATGATCTGTGTTGTTGTAATGATCCTACTGGTGTATTTACTGCTCTAGGACCTACGAACGTTCTAGAAGAATGTCGACTCTTCAGAGATAGCTCATCACGAAGACTCACAGCAGTATTGCTCTACAATGAAAGTAAGTACCCATATTTGCCTCTTGCCAACTCCGTACAGAATAAATAAAACTATGATAATGTCTAAAAACCTCTTGACAAAATAAATTATGCTGAATTCAAGTGGGGTGTGTGTGGTGATTTCAAAATGCTTGCTTTCTTCCTGGCTTGTAAGGGGGTACACAAAGTAGTCATGTTTCCTTTGCGTATGGGACAGTAGAGCTGATGAGTTTAATTACAAGAAAGTGCATTGTCCTTCACGAGTGGAACTGCAGCCAGGAATGAAAAATGTTCTCAGAAAGCCGCTAGTAGATTCCAACAAAGTCTGATTACCCCCACTTCATATTGAACTAGGATTGGTCAAACAGTTTGTGAAAGCCTTAGATTTTGGAGTTTAAGTTTTTTAAGAAATGTGTCTAGTTTTATCAAAGCTACTAGATGCTAAGATCACATATGGTATATTTGTTGTACCCCACGTAAATACAATGTTTAAGTCTGAGAAACTGGAAAGAGCGATGGCAAAAGTTGAAAAAGAAGCCGAGTGCATCTTCCTTGATGTAGTTCGTGGATTCGTAGGAAATCACAATGATCCTAATTACAAACAGCTGGTATCAAAGCCTATTGAGAACTTAAGGAATGTGGGTTGTAGTATGTCCTTAAAAGTTCATTTTATTGCATTCTCATCTAGATTTATTCCCCGAAAAATCTGGCGATGTCAGTGAAGAACATGGTGAGACATTTCATCAGGACATCGCAACAATGAAAAAAAGATATCAGGGATGATGGTATACTGCTATGATCGAAGATTATAAATAGTCCCTTGTCAGAAAAGATGAAAATGTGCACTTTAGGAAATCTCGACTATCAAAGCACTTCTAATCGTAAGAAAAGAGTTATCAAAGCATTTACATTGAAAAGTTGTATTTTTCTGTTAGAACTAAATACCATTCAATATGTGAACAAATACTAAATGATGTGTAATGATATTTACAAAATACTGCTGTAGAAAAAGGTTGTGTAAAAAACGCGAAAATATCAAATTAAGTAAATATAAAAATAATCGATGTTATGCCAAAACGAATGCGATTTTTGAATTCAGTAGCAAAACATACATGTAAAAACATTAAAATATACACGTAAACAAAACATGTGTTACATTGTGTAATCATCTCCTTATTAAGCCCATCAGTTGTAAACTGTCAATACTATACAAAATGCATCAAGTTAACTATAAAATCAGAAATAGTAATGAGAGGGGTGTATCTCTTGGTAGATAAATTATGACTTGAACGCAAAAATTAAGCATTTTTTATTAGAGGTCTATGATTCAAATTTTCGATTTTGCGGGTAATTTTATTTAAAATCCATACACTATCTATGATTAATAATTTTGATATATGAAAGTGAACTTAATTAGGTGTACTTAATAATTACTCAGAATTATGTTCATTCCGTAATCCCTTGATTACTAAAAATGTAGTAGTTGCATTCGTAGAAGAGAGACGAACATCTGATCAATATTGTAAATTGTTTGGATATCTTAATCTGTTGCAGATTTGAGTGTAGGATTTTTTTTGCGGTCATCGGTTTCTATATGTAAACATTCTGAATTAAAATAGGGTTTTAAGTTTTTATATAGACATCTTCATGTCTTGAGATTGTGGAGGCTTTATAAATGTGGCTCCATTGTAATTTCTTATAAGAATCTTGCTAAGAAATTAAATATCGGGGTATGAGTGGTAAAGGAAATAGGGCACTTTTGTAACTTCCTACCTTTTTAACATTTCTTATTTGTTTTAGTAAATACTAATCACACTCAATAAACAAATGAATTAAGACATTCAGAAAACAAAATCATATACACATAAAATTCATGAACATATAGAAATACAATCATGTTTAGATATTTAGCCTTTGATCGCATCCTTCTTAGAATATTTAGCTCTGCCGAAGCGATGGATATCAGGGGTGCTGAAATAAATACTCTCTACGTAGCCGGCCCATGTTGTGTAAAAACCATAAAATAAATATAATATCGAATACTACTTCCCTGATAACTTTAAAGATGTTCCGCCGTACTACTGGTGTTCTAGTACTCTGGTAAAAGAACCCATTCACAACCGTATCGCTCTATAATTCCTCTACCGCAACACCCTTTTCATCATTTACCAATATTGCGATAGCACACTACCTCAAAAGTGGTTATCTTTTTTCTGACAAACAGTATTGATCGGGCGTATATAGTTCTACTGCGGATATCTTAACGGTAAACCTTGAGTGCATATGCCATACACTTTATCATGCAAGTGCAGCTACAGCTGTACGTTTGGTGTATCGAATGCGTTCGCAAAGCCCACCAAAAACGTCCTCTCTGGAAAATGAATTTGTCTGATATAACTGGACGAATATTGTGTATAATCAAATCTTTCTCAGCTAAAACAAGGCCAGATTTTTCTCAATGATCGAACACTCAAACACAATCGCCATACATTGGCCGATACTTAGACCGTTATTATTATTTTATCTGCATCAATGACCTCACTGAGCAATCGTTACCTGGATAGGTATATTTGCTGATAAGAAGCTGCTTTGTTCGCGACATGCGGGAAATGGAACGCACACACATCCACAACAATAGCTGAATTCATAAAAGATGACCTTAAGGCAGTAGCAGAATGGGCTCAAAAAAGGGTTGCTAGATTTAATAGTACCAGAATACATTTTTACAATTTAAAGTAACCTTCTCAACTACTGATTGGCATTACTGATAGCGGGCATCCCGAGAGTTCAACGTTAAAACTCCTATACTTAAAATTCACACGCAACATTAATTTGAGTAAGTACAGAGAATATACTTCAAAGCTCTGTTCCCTCTACTAGGCTTGTGAACTTCTAACACCTGCCAGTGCAATACATCACTGTGAAATTATCGTGTGCATATGCATGGAGTATGCTGGTCATATCTGAGCTAGTGTACCAATTATTTATTTATCTTTCTTGGATAATGTTTTGACAAAATTGGTAATCTTCTTAATCTGTAACACGTTCCAGCCGATGTTCTATCGCTCGGAATGTTACATCCATGTGCTTATTTAACACGTACTTCCATAGAATCAACTCGGATTAACATGATGCACTTGTTATAACCCAACGTAAATACCCCGGGCAAATCTAACTAGCAAGAAGTCTCACCCTTTCACTGTAGTGGTCTCGTGATAGTGGAAACTTTCTACTCTAATAGATTATTTTCTCGGTGCGATTGCTGTTTGAATATCCTCACTGTCCTCTGTTTCCCCGATTGTAACGGCATGTATGAATCTAAATGTAATGAGAAATAGCATTTTGACTTATAACTCCATACATTAGAGTTAATTTCCCCTTTTTATGGTCGCCCCTTACATTTTACTGCTCATATACCTGTGTTAGTCGAATAAAACAAAGTAAATTATAATATTGGGAAACTTAGTGGCGTATTTATACATATTTTTTAACTTTAAGCATATTAGTTTGGTAGTTTGGTAGTTTTGTTTTACGGCATATCAACCCTTTTTGGGTTATTTAATGCCGAATCTGGTCATTATAGTAAAAGTTTTTATGCTTCAAGTTCTTTATATCTTCAAATGTCTAATCATCGTTTTTGGTTTGGTAGTTCTGTTTTACGGCATATCAACCCTTTTTGGGTTATTTAATGCCGAATCTGGTCATTATAGTAAAAGATTTATGCTTCAAGTTCTAAAAATAAAATAAAAAAGGGGAGGGAGAAAGGGAGAGGGGCTGTTGTTTTTGTTTTTGGTTTTGTAGAACATAATTAAGTTTTACAAAAAAAAAAAAAAAAAAAAAACGTCAATGTAGGTGAATTTCGTCTCAGGGAGCCACAGGGCAGCCTGATCTGGTATCACCAGGCATATTAGTGTGGAAGTGCTTACCGCGTTAATCTTATAAGGAACATATAGCAAGCATTCACAGGAATAACCGTATTCGAAACACAATACCACGTAGCTGCTTCCCAACTGATTACAATATAGGCATTACATTATCTATGTAAATAAGTGTTTTTAGTAATCCGCCTAAATCATCAAATTGTGACCAGTTTCAATCATCGTTGATAATCATCACGGTGTTGTCGCACCATCGACCTATCACACTAATAAACTCTCATCTTGAAAAATAGTTGAGCTTTGATAAGTAGTTACTATTTAGTAAACAATAGCTCCGTCTAAAACCGAGTGTTTAAAATGTATCTACATATTTTTCTTTATGTTATTTATTCATAAATAAGAATGTCATATTTATGTGGCTATACTAACCAAACAACGTCCGCATATATTATAGTAGTAAAGTGTAGCGGCGCTTGTCTGGCCAGTAATAAACGTGTGCCTAATTAGTAAATGCAACTGATGTATGTACCAACATTCTCTTATAATTCAATAACTAAGCAATACATTTACGATTTATGTAAATGAATACTAAAGGTTTGCTATAAAGCCGTAATACCCAGCTACAAGCGAGTTACATTTAACAATTAAAACAAAAAAAGACCATTAATAAAGATACATTCAAAAGCCAGACAGTTATGCAACATTCATTGACAAAAATAATATAACATGCTAAAAACTGTACACATCTTTTTGGCAATACACGTTATACATATGTATTTAAATAGAGGCAGTATACATATATTTTGTAAACATTGAGAAATACATTTTTAAATGGTATATGATTTTTAGTTATCAATTCATAAACAACGTCTTTATTTAAGGTAACTTTGAAGAACTACATCTCATTGTTTCATATTATACATGCTCATATTATTACAGACGTATATCTATAATGTTGTTGCTGTTGTTTTAACTAAGTTTGACTCTATGTAACCTCATGCAACTCGTCCTAATAGTGTCTGGTCGGTATTAAATATTCCTCATTGCTTGCTATTATTTGTTTTACCTACAAGATTGCAAGATGTTATCTATGAAATCAAGAATAGCAAGACGCATCGGTGTCATGTACAGTTGTGGACGGTTGGGTCCAGAATGTATGACAATAATGGCGTAGAATGCAACATTGTAATTCACACTAAGTGATCTGGGGTTCCGCGCCTGGCACGTATTTGTTTGCTACACGCAATAGCAGAGTGGACTCAAATACTTCGCGGTCTTCATACTGCTTAGTGCAACATCTATAAGACAGAAGTGACACTTTAAGGAACTGGGATCTCAGTCAGCATCGCCCTGCAACTACCACGTAACCATCGCTCTTACATCGGTGAGAAAAGATTGATCTTCAGGAAAGGGGGTTGGCTGAATAAGCAGAGTTAAATGCACCGGCAAATTATTTACAAACATTGATAGTGAAACAGTGATAACACCTGCAATATAATGCGTGGTTATATCAACTTAAAGACACATCTATATTTTCTTTACTGTCCAACTCGTACTAAAACTAATTAAAATAGTTTCTACGCCAGAGATGTGTGCAGCTGTTAATTTTCTTTTTTCCCACGTTAACGTCTTGTTTCATGTGATCTATCATTTTTCATAGAGGGGGAAAAGAAAACACGGAACAATTATTAACAACATGTCGCGAAAGGTTTTTAAATATTCATGAATCGACGTTGGGGTAATAAATTATGACACAATTCTAATTAGTCTCTCAACAAGGAAGATGATTTATCATGAAAAGCAGTAGACACACCAATATAAAAAATATTTAAAGAAGTATATATGAAAATTACTGACACGCAATTCAATAAAAGTGTGTACATTAAATAATTATATACGCACTTTATAATATCAAAGTTTGGGAAGTTGACATGAATCAGAATATTTATAATTTAGTATGTCATACTCAGTACAATGCATGCCAACATCTTAGTGTTAAACTAACTATAATAGGTAACAATATGTTTAGAACAAAATAATAAGGATGACATGTATTGTTGATCATCGATTATTTTATAAAAATAGTATGCTTATATATTTTTATTCTATGAAATATACTATTTTTTATATCAGAAACGTGTATTTGTATAAATCATCATTGTAAAACATTTAAAGCGGAAACATTTTTGTTAATATCGACACAGAAAAAATCACGGGGACGTGTTCACACCCATAAGTCAAACTAGTGCCAAAAACAACTTTATCTGAACTTGGTTACTATAAAATCAGACTTAACATAAACATTAAAGTATGTCTTTTTCGATTTCTTTCATCGATAACCTACCGTCTATAAAATAAATATTTGAAGCTGGATGTGTAGTTATTTTCGAAGCATCGCAGTATGTTATTAAAAACGATATATATATATATATATATATATATATATATATATATGTGTGTGTATGTGTGTGTGTGTGTGTTATCTGTATGCATATATATATATATATATATATATATATATATATATATATGTGTGTGTGTGTGTATATATATATGAAGAGTTCGAATGCTAAACACGATGAACGCCATTTTCAAAGTACCGAAGTTATCGCTACAAAAACTGTTGCATTTAAACACTGGACCACATTCTCAAATCATATTTCACATAAGATGATACCAAGATAACTTTTATTTTTATTCAATTAAAATAAGCTTTCACTCGATGTCTATATTTGATATATTCTCTTTTTTATTGTGTAATGTTTCAGTTTAAGCAAATTGGAGTTATCGCAGTTTGCATTCGAAGTCTTCATTCATATATATATATATATATATATATATATATATATATATATATATATATATATATATATATATATGTATATATATATTAAGACAGGCTTCATTAAAAGTCCACAGAGTTCTGCTTTTTTAGGATTTTCTTGGTTAGTCGTTCGACTCTTCGAGCGATTTTACGATCGCGTGGTTATAGTTGGTGCAGTATAGCACCCATCGTTATGGTTGTCTTAATAACAATTTGCTTCCAAACTATATGTATATAATTCAGTTTACTTATACCCAATAATTATTTTGACTGGCTCGACAGTATTACCTTACATATGCAACTATTAAGAAGAGAAGTAAACATGAACTGTTATATTCTTGATATCCCCTGTTTTACAGATTGAACATTCGACATCCAGAAGTCTATCAGTTCGAACTGATTATTTCTTGGCATTTTATCTGTTGCGCTAACGTTAAATTGTAATTACTTTTCTATAATCGTATTTTATTCGTTTTAATGAAGGTTCACTCGTCAGACTGCAACACTAGCGATATTCTATTGACCCAGCTGTATGAAGTATGTGGGGTATCTATCCGCACTCATTATCTTGAGGAATAAATTAGCAACATATCCGATAAAGTTTGGATAGCAATATAGTGTGTAACAAACTGGGAACAACTGACATCTAGGGAGTAATTTGATGGGAAGTGTATGTGCTACAGGGTAATATATTTTATGAGTTTAAGTGTTTTATCTCGGGGAAACTGCTCTTAGACTAACCGTGATTAAACTTACAGTATTACAAGTGGCATCGTAGTAATATTTTGTTCTTAGCGGGTGGTTTTAGTTTAATGAAACCACGTACACCTCCGAACCGCCTTCATCAAAGACGTTATAATAGACTGGTGTGAAAGTCGATCTTATCTGATCAGTCAATACTATGCATAACGATCGAACGCGTTTACTGTAGAGCGGTTATTAATCGATTAACCTCATACACCATCGCGGGAGTTAACTCACATAACATACTATTGTTATAAATACCAATTCAGATCGATTATGAAGGTTCTTCAATTACGTTAAAACTCCGTTCAGGGCTTGACAGAAGCTTGCGATAAGATGGCTGATTCTGGTTGAGTTTGTCTAAAAATCCTATGTTAATTGAATAAAGAGAACTGGCAAACTCATATGGTTCATTAGTTACTGGTTATGCGCAGCGACTTGCGTTATGTCAGACTTCTCTGGTATGAATGTCAGATAGAAATTACTGATATATTTATGAATTAATATCACGAAACATTAAAAGTTTAATTTGTAGTGCAGAGGGTAAACAAGACGAACTGTACTTAGTAGAAAACGATAGAAATGTTATATGACACATAGATCAGATAGAAGCACTAGTAACAATCACCAGTGCGAGATGTTTCTAAGAATGGGTTTAGGAATCTCTTTTCTGAAGAATACACCAAACATAAAAGGAAAATCTGTACATAAAATTAAAAAAATATAACCAATCTGTACATAACGAAAACCGGGGTTTAAGTGGAAATCCACCCTAGCTGATTGAGTAAGTGTCGGGACCAGTATCGTAGTATCCAGTTTTTGAGTTTGTGTTTGTTAAATCATGCCTGCCTAAAATGTTTAGACATTGAAAATTCCTAAATGTCTCTTTAATTTTGTTTTAAGTTGTACATGTCTACATTTAATTTGTTTTAAAGTTATTACATTCTAAATGTGTTAAGAACATCTTAATTATTAATTTCATGAATTTTCTAAATTACTTGATAGTGCTAGATGTGTGTATTTGGTGTATATACTTAAAGCCGACGATCAAATAGTAAGTCTGGAGGAGAAGGTGTCTGGAGGCTTTGACCTAAATTTACACATGCGTCTCTATGACCCAGACTTTTAATATCCGTTGTGCACATAAATGATTTGATCCAGACATTTAACATCCGGTGTACATACAACTAATTTTACACATCCGTCACTATATTTTGGCGTTTTCCTTGTTAACGCGGACATTTAACATCCGTGTGTACAGGCTGTTTGAATTAGTAGACTACTTTTTGCGCGGCTGTCTTACCGAGGAGAACGGTTTCTTTTTCCTTTTGGGTTCATTACGCTGTCTACAGGAGCTTGATTACCTTCCAATATAATTTTTTTCACGGAAGTGACTTCATAGGATCCGGGCGAAAAAATGCCCGAATACATCAGGTCATTTTAATTATATTCGAATTGGCCTTAGCGGAGCTTGCATCTAACCAGGAACTTATGGTGTGCACGACTCCTATCAGCTCGTAAGACCCCTGAATTTGGACATAATAATATTCAACACCAAGTGAGTTTTCTGAACTTTTCATATGATTTCGTTTTTTTCTCTCGTTCTATTAATTTGCATACACCTTGGACACACTGTTCACTGGCCTCTACTACATCGATAGCAAACAAATGTCCTGTCTGGATAACTTTTTTTGTTTTTGGACTACCATTCACCACCTGAATTGTTTTTTAATCAACCTCCTTGATATATTTCTTGAAGTTGTGTTAAACTTTATGACTTGGATGAACTGTATGAGTTTAACAAAATAGTATGTTTAGGGCCGATATATTTGATATTTCATATACTTTGATGTATTTTGTATATATATAATTTTATATGTTTTCAAAGTTTAATTTTATTACCTGCATTAATGTAAATTCGGTAATGGTCATCTAAGGAGAATATTCTCTTTGAAAACTCATGAGTTAAGTACTTTAAAGTTCTTTGCTTGAATATTTAATTCTAATAACATTTGATTCGCACCTTATGTTATTCTTTCACTTTATGCAGTGCTATATGTATATATATATATATATATATATATATATATATATATATATATATATATTTATTTATGAATGCATATATATATACATATACATATACAAAATATATATATATGCGTATATGTGTATATATATATATATATGGGAAATGAAAAATAAGAAATGTTTTTTTTTCATGTATTCATAAACGTTTCCTCTTTATTTGTAAGACTTCCTCAGTATGATAATTTCAAGAAAAATGGCATACAAGTATATGACAATATTAGGTTGATATGATGGGGTATGAGAAGAAGTAGTATCCAATACCGAGATCCGGGTTGAAGGAATTCAGTGGCATGGAAGGAAATTAATGTGGATGGCTGTGAGTGAAAAAGTGGGGGAAAGAGTAGTGGAGGGGAAGGCTCTGTGTTTTTAGAAAAGATTTGAAAAAATGAAGATGATTCAAAGTGGAGTGGCGGATGGGTAAAAGTGTGAAATAAGTAGTTGAAAGGAGTGTTTGACAAGCTGGCTATGTCAGGAATGTGTGGATATAAGTAAGTTAGAACGAAAATGTTGAAATGTGCTGAGAATGTGACAGTGAGAGGAGGATCAGAAAAACGGAAAAGAAAAAGAAACAGGAGATAAGTGATATTAGTTTATGTGATTTTGGTAATGTTTTGCATTGAGTGATCATGATTTGAGATTAAATTGAGTGTAAAAGAGAGATTTAAATATCTAACTATTTTTGAGGGTATCTTGATTGTGTTCACATGATATGTTTCTTAAACTTATCATCCTGAAGAAGTCTTACAAATAAAGACGAAACGTTTATGAATATATATAAAAACATATTTTGGTATTTCCTTTTTCATTTCCCATTACGTCGGATAACCTTCATCCTTCCTTTCTAATATATATATATATATATATATATATATATATATATATATAGAGAGAGAGAGAGAGAGAGAGAGAGAGAGAGAGATTGAGAGAGAAACGGAGAGAGAGATGGCTTCCTCGATATGTTGTAACATGAATATTTCCCCGAGGGTAATGTATCTAATGTAAGTTTCTTGTTTTGCGTATTTTGTTGCTTTTCTACTTCATAAGATATTTCTAACTTCTGATTTCTGAAGAATACATGGTCAAAAGCTCCGGTATTGACATATCATTTTTTTTTGTCTATACACAAAATAGTCAATCTCGCTTCTCTTATTTTGTTGTTTAGCTCTCACATTTAATGAGCGATGTTTCTGACAAAGAAGGAAGAATTGCTATTTTCTAGATTTTAATCTATCCATATAACACTTAGCGTTGACTAGTGCTGAAGTTGAAGTAA
The DNA here is from genome assembly GCA_963556195.1 of Sepiola atlantica. Taxonomy (NCBI): domain Eukaryota; kingdom Metazoa; phylum Mollusca; class Cephalopoda; order Sepiida; family Sepiolidae; genus Sepiola; species Sepiola atlantica. The sequence goes on from OY744523.1 coordinate 47,509,597, forward strand.
TTTTGTCAGCCCATCACCTCAAATGGCCTCATGCTTTATCTAGCACGATTTCCATATTTAAAAAAAAAAACTTTTGGAAGCAAACGACACGAAAAATGAATCCAATCTTGGTCACTGAAAGTTAGAGTACTATCGTGTATTGATATACACTCTAAACTGTTAGCAATAATTGAGATTTAATTTAAAAAGGTCGGTCTATAAAAATAAAAATGTATATTCATACCCATATATTATCTAAACGTTCTTTCTCTAAATTTAAGAAAACACGTATATTACTGGTCTTTACATTCCCGAATGCTGACGATGCCATTCATGGCGATATACGTTTGTTTTTTTTAATTAAAAAAAGCTACTCACCCTACATATATAAGTAAAAAACCTTACGTTAAAAAGATCGGATTAAAAGCGAATAACAACTTCAGAGCTTAACATATATTAACATGATACATGTATAAGAGGGAAAGAGACATAGAGCTAGATGTAGTCGAATACTTAATAGAAACGGTCCAAATGAAACCAATGCAAATTGTTAAAACACGCAATCCTCAAACAGCAGACGAAAAAAATCTAATAAAAATTAGTTCGGATTCTTTTTTATGTCCGGCGTTCATTAATTATCCTCAATCTCACGAGATTGCAAATTCTACTCAATCATTTCTTTTTTCGTCGGTTTGACACTTTTGCACCATTTAATATTCATCGTTACACTTTGCTATATCAACAAATGCTAGCCTAACAGTTGTCATTATATGAAACATGTGTATATTCGTGTTAAGTATGCGTGCATTCTTAACAAAACTTGAATGAAGCGAAACGCATTTTGTTTGTTTGAAAAGTGGACGACTATCTAACAGTGAATAGGTTCGGTTAAAAAATTAAACATTAAGAGCATAATATGTATTTATTCTAGTACAGAAAAATGAGTACAACATTCGTACCGTCAGTTTCAAGCAGAGAAAGACTTAGCCACCCACCTCTCTTCATCTCAGATGACAACATAAGCTAAAGAGAGTCGGATGGCTAAGTCCTTCTGTGTTTGAAACCGACGGTACGATTGTTGTACTAATTTTCCTGTACCAATATATATATATATATATATATATATATATATATATATATATATATATATATATATATATATATATATATATATATAATGTCGGATTAACAGATTTCTTTATTGATAGTAATCATTACATTATTTTTATAATTATGTTCACGTTCATTTAATACAGTAGTTCGTTTCGACTTCTTTCAATGCATTCTTTGTCTGGTTCGGAACCTTTAAAAATATAACTTTTCATTCACTGTAACCTTCGTGTATTTAACGCTTTACATCATTTAACACTCTATAACTCTCTATCTATGTAAGAATAAATACAAACAATTATGCATTTTTGCGGTGTATTTGTTCACTTTATTTGTAAACCACCTCAGTAGGTATTGAAATTGTATGTAATAGGTTGTCTTCTGATGTGGTTCAAATACAGTTACATACGGAGATGTACTTTCTCATTCATAAACTCATTATTCCCGATTACGTCAAATATAGCATCATATATTTCCTTTATTTCTATAGAAACGTTTCACTCGTCTCGCTTTCAACAAATACTATTTTGAAAGTGAATGTATCTTATGTTACATATTAAATACTGAAATTAAAATCAATTCAACATAATGCTTATATATATATATATATATATATATATATATATATATACATATATATCGAGAGAGAGAGAGAGAAGGAGAGAGATAGAAAGAGAAAGAGGGAAAGAGAGAAAGAGAGGGATAGACATATAAAGAAGGATTGTGGTGATGTAATGTCGTTCGATTCACAATTATGGTGTTTCTGTGTTTGTGATGCTTTGCTGCTGCTAGCAAGAAGCATTTTGGCAAGCTGTGATCTAGCAACATTAACGGATAATGAGTACGGAAGAAGACAATACTATTATTAGAGCAACTTAGCTCATACAAGTTATTCGTCTCCTGTATTGTCAACACTTTCGAAGTTGGATCAAAATGTAGTATCTTTCTCTCGCAGTCCAATGGTAGTGACATTTTTGTATATTCTACTTTTGTTTAGAAAATGAGACAGATCTTATTCTGTATTATTTTGTGTAATAAACCACAGGTTCAGAATGTATTCCTAAAAAGTCATTTTATTTTAAACCAAACATTTTTTCAACAAAATAATGTTCACAAGTATACATTATGGGCCACCATATATATATATATATATATATATATATATATATATATATATATATATATATATATATATCGGAGTCATAGCGAGTCGAAGGCCACATCACATGATGAAAAAGTAGAGAATACGATTATAGTTATATATTAAATCATCGGAACCTTTTCGATAAAAAAAACTAATAAAAAAATTAATAAGTTCGACTAAAACTAGCAAACTAAATCCCTAGGTACCTTTCTACCGACACGTTTTCTAGGTAAACGTAGGCGAACATCTCTTAAAAACGGGGAAATTGTAACGTAGAGAGAAAGATCGCATATCGCTATCATAAATAGAAAAGGCAAGAGGTATGAATTGAGGTATAACGATGATTTCCTTTACATGAAGGCAGGATTATCTGAACTAGTACATAAGTTCGCTAATTCTCATATTAATTTCCGAGAGTTTAGCTGGAGTACGCTCCACTACCAGGCTGCCAAACTTCTGAAAACCAATACAGAGGTCTACATTACCAAACCATATAAGAGTACCGGTGTTGTCATTCTTTAATGTAATGACTACACTGAAAACATGTTGAGAATTTTAAGTTCTAAAACCAATATTAAAAAGCTTGGTGATGTGTCAATTGACAGGACCTTACGTGCTAGGCAAATCTTCAATTTGATTGTTTTTCCTCAGCATGAGCTGGACAAATGGCTTGCAGATATACTTACAGAGTTTTTCAGTTAATTGTATTGCCGATTCTTTCCGTTTCGCTTCATTTATGCGCGATTTTGAATGTGAGTCGCAAACAAAGTTCATATGATCATTTGAAGTTACCAGCCTATTCATTAATGTACACCTCAATGAAACCATTGATCCATGTGCTGATATGCTTTATCGTAGCGTAGTAACCCCTCTCGCCTTTCCGGAAAGCACTTTTCTGGAACACATCGTGCTGGATACTAAGTCATTCGGTTTCAGTTTTAACAATACAATGGATACTCAGATTGATGGGGTGGCGATGGATAGCCGTTGGGGTGCTATCCTATCGAATATTTTCCAAGGTCTTCAGGAATGTCTTCTATTTACTCAGGTTACTAGACCTTTTTTTTGTCATTACGTGGACAATTCTTTTGTCATTTCTGGGTTCCGTAACAAGGGAAGATATTCTTTTATCACTACAGTTAACCATAGAAGAAAAGCATGATGGTTCTTTAGAATTTCTGGGTGTTTTAGTTGAAATGGCGGGGAACAAATTCACAACAACTCTATATAGGAAACCGACGTTTAGTGGCATGTATATCAGTTGGGATTTTTTTGTCCGCACGAGTGGAAAAATCAGTTTGGTCAAAACACTTGTTAACTGGGCACTTATGATTTGGACTGCGAGCAAACTTACGTCTGAACTTAGAAAGATACATAATATTCTTACTGACCATGGTTTCCTTAGAGGTCTTATTTCCAAATGTATTCATCGAAAAGTTGCGAAATTTAATGCCAACATTTTATTTTGTCCACCCAAATGTTCCGTTTGTTTGAAGCTTCCTTTTATTGGTTCAATCAGTAAAGGTTTTTCGGATAACATTTTATGAGTTATATCTTGTTTTTTTAAGGCAGTACAGACCCGTGTGGTGGTTGGCACAAGAACTGCCTTCTCAGCTTTTCGACAGATGTACACCCTACACTACAGGAAGGTTTGATAATATACAAATGCAAATGTCAGTTTAAAGATGACTATGGTGGTCGTACTCTTCAACGCTTTAAAGGTATAGTGGTCCAGCTATCTCTGCATGTTTCTGTAGATAACGTGTC
>OY744523.1:47518596-47521096 GCA_963556195.1 Sepiola atlantica
GGTCGGGTCGGGAAAGTGGGGTTTAAAAATTGCCTGGGCAGCCCCGTCGGCATTCCCCGGTAGGGGCGCCTCAGGCAGTAAGCAATAAACTTACTCCTCCCCAAAGAGGTGAAGCAACGCCTGAGAAAGGTGGACCTCCCAGAACTGCACAGGACAGACCCATTGACCGGCGTAAATCAAGACCCGAAGGCCAAGACAACACCAGTCTATGGGGTGCAGTATCCATCGGAACAGATACTACACTTTGCTCTTAGCTAAAAGGGAGTAACACTGTCCACTAGAGAGCAATAACTGGCTTACCAAACACGTGGAGCATTTTAACAGGACAACTACACACCTTCTATTCGCTTACTATAAGGTGATTACTATACGAAGACCAGGTTGGACGCCGAAAACCGACAGTCGACGCACGCAATCTGCTATACATAAATCCAAAACCACGGATGAGTAAAAACAGCACCACGAGCAGAGCCAAGAAAACCCACTGATAATCAGATAATTGAACCTACAGAAACTATCAAACAAATGTATCAATCTAGTATTTAAAGCAATGAAAACATGTCCACTGTAACTGATAGCTTAAGGATTACACCTGACTCAGATGAGATAACAGAGGGGCATTTTCCGAGAAAAATATGTATTATAACAATGAAGCTACTAAAAACATACTAATAAATTTCAACGTCTGGTTAAAGTTCACGGACACAAAACATGAATAAACCAGCTTATGGACTACTTAAAGAAAAAACACAAAAAGTCAGTTGAAAACCTGAAAAACAGCCAAAATCTTCAGCCACGACAATCAGATGGAATTACGAATTTAATTTGGGCACTACTATAGATAGAAAAAGAAAATCTTAGTACAGCGGATTGCATCGACCTTCCCAACCAAGAGGAGATGCAGAGCTTTGCGTATATGATGCCTATACATATTTCAGACTGCTAGAATTAGACGCCATCAACTCAACAGAAATGACAGAAAATATTAGAAAAATGTATTTTAAGTATAAGAAAAGTAAAAAAAAAGCACACACATTCTATAGTAGATCTAATATATAGGGGCACTACTTTAACAGTTGCACTTGTAATACATTTTGGACAATTTCTCGGTTGTACAAAATCCAAAAAAATTACGCCCCTGCACTAAGGGATTACGAACCTTACGACCATGCACAATGCGCTATATTCTAAGGGTGATACTGGCATACTTTACGTAAATAGGGGAGAAGGTAGAAGAAGACTGATGAATATAGAAAAACGCCTAGATTCCTCAAAGTAATTACTAGTAAATACATAACCGAACACACTGAAAATCATATTAATATGCCGAAGGCCCGACCAAAATGTACAACATAGTTATCAGCGATACTAAACTCAAATACGCGATACAATAGGAATGGGAACATAAACATCTACATGGAAGATTTATCAGATATATCAGGAAAGCGACACACTAAAACACTTGGGCATGCTTACGAAGGGGATACTTGAACAGAGAAATGGATTGTATTCATGTATATATATATATATATATATATATATATATATGTATATATTAACGAACAATACGGCCTTTGAAGTTTAGGACGACTAATAATGCAGTTGTCTGCATCTTAATCACCTTGAAGTGCAACAATTGAAATATTACTAAGCTCAAGAACAACGAGCTGAAAAATTACCTATAACAATAATTAGATAGAAATACATGAAATATTTGGGTGAAAAAATCGTACATATTTCTAAACAGAGCGTCTTGGCTCAGTGGTAGAACGCTGGACTATGAGACATCAACATCGAGGGTTCGATCTTTGTATTAGTAAGCTATGCTGATGATGGCTGTGAGCCAGAAACATCTTGTCCAAGGATTACTTTTATGTACGTATAAAATTTATATATATATATATATATATATATATATATATATATATATATGTATTAGAAACGCTGTGAGTTAAAATAGAAGAAGAAGAAGAAGAAGTAGAAGAAATATATAAAGATTAGACTGTTAGCTTATGAACGTAATTGGAAACGCTGTGAGTTAAAAAAAAAACACAAAGAGAGAAAATCAGCAGTTAAGCATATATACGCTGTGAGTGGGTAAGGAATCTTAGTATTTATAAAAAAAAAGCGAATAAATGTATATATATGTATATATATATTTTTTTTTTTAATTTAAAAAAATATATTTTGATATGTTGATATTTTTTATATTTTTAATATAAAACTAAATCTAAAATACATTAATCACCTAAAAAGTAGTGTAATAGATTCGTCTAAACACTTGAAAATGCAGCTACATTTTTGTAAGTAACGGATAAATTTTATTAGACAAACGAACAACACAGGTTAGGAGGAATTTTTAATTTGTATTTATTTATTTATTTATTTATATATTAATTTATTTATATATTTTTAATAACTAATATAAGTTAGCAAAACATTTATACGGAACAAAACTTAGATTTAGTATACAGAACGTTTATGTTTTTGCCTTTTAAGG